>CAXKVI010000002.1:53604626-53658755 GCA_964058755.1 Campiglossa producta
ATAATTCATTCAAATCAGAAGAGGGTATTCCAACAAAATTGACGATTTTAGTATGTGTTCTTATGTACAAATGAATCTTTCCCACCATACTGGAATATTTAGCCAGCGGTTCTTTCTACTACTACAACTAGTAAAAAACTTCTTAGGAATAAGCGCAATCTCTCTTGAATTCCCATTCGTAACGGTAGCTAACAGCAGTGATGTGGCTGCCAACAAAGAATGTAAATTTACACATACAATTTCTATCTAAAAATTTAAGTGCACACCTCCCGTATGCCTCTTGCCATCATTAACAAACTTACAAACACTTTACACACATACATATGTATGTATTGGTACATTTATAAAAAACGACCCTTCAAACATATGGCACTTGGAAAAAATGTCGAAAAGTTCAGCTGGAGATGTCTGCGCATATTTTATGAGCGCCTGGTGCGCAGGATATATTGCGATATCTATCGGTCGTTGGATATATTTGGAATGGAAAAATTTGTTTGGCTTTTGCTTCTTCTAAAATCAGCAATTTATTGAATTTTCGCAATTTTATAAATTCCAACTTGAAACCATATGGGGTATTCCATTCAAGCACACCTTTAGTTTCACACTTTTGTGATCAAATTTGCCTCAGAAAAGTAAGTATTGTTTAGGAAAAATTCCAAAAAAATGCCTAGTCACAGGCGAAAACTTGTGGGAAAAAATATTTAAGAAAATATTTTTCTATACATTTTTATTTATTTGATAAAAGTTTTCCTTTTTCAATAAGGAGTTTAACATTTGTGTAAACTGTAGCATAAGGGACGCCTCTTTGGAATGACTCCTGGATTTTCGGTCGGGAATCTGTCAACTTAAATTCAAGTATGTGCAAAAATTTAATTTTCGTGAAAATTCACTTTAATGCTTTGAATTTTCAAAGAAACTTTATTGCTTTTCCACCTTAGTTAAGTGTGTTGTTCTAACACTTTTCATTGTGAAAAAAAGCAGTGTTTATGTGGATGAACCTTTGTATTTGAGCATACATCAGCGAAAATGCACAAATGCAACATAACTCCTTCATCGATACAATGTCGATAAAATCAATGCTTTTCTGGATGTAAACTGCGCAAAATTTGGCGAAATTTATATGATATGGGAATTTCAGCGTATTTAGGGATACTTTTTTAAAAGAATTTTTTTATAAACGACTTAAACGGCAGTTTATCAACAGCCGATATTTTTTGTTAAAATTTTCATAAATGAAATACATTTATATATATTATAATAATTTGATTTTACCTATGTATATATATATATATGGATTTATCTTTTGATTTTAAATTTTCCGGTACTTGAGCTTGGGACCTTCCACATGATGGGTCAGCTTACTGTCCAATAAACAACACAGGTCAGTTTTTATGAAAAAATTCAGTCGATGAGAGCCAATAGGGGGGTTTGAACCCCCAAAATGACCCCCTGCGCACGGGCCTGCCTTATCATATTGAATACCCCCACATGAATTGAAGTTGGAAATGAATATTTTGATCAAATTTCAATTTTTGTGGATTTGTGAAAAAGTTGTTGGACACAAGAAGCATGCAGAGGGGTGAGGTAAGGGCAGGTGTATGTAGTAGTGTTTGGTTGTGCACACATCTTAGTGGCAAAGCAACTGGACACGTGCTAATTTTTATGAGCGCCTGGTGCATGGGATTTAAAGCATAGACATTTGCTGGCCTTGTAGGCGTCCCCTAGCTCCCCTCGCCATATTGTCTAAAAAATATGAAAAACTTGAAAATAAATTTCGATGCAAGAACAGAAATTTACATGATTTTAGGATTTTCGTCAAGAGTTTAAGACAATTTATGAATGGAAGGAGTTTTTGGTGCAATGGCGTCTATGAATGAAACTGTGCGAACTTTGAAAAAATTATTTTAAAAAATATAGTTTTTGTTGAGGTGCAGCAAACCTGTGGGTTAGAAAGAATACCTTAAGGTCCTTTTTACCTGTCACAAGCGCTGTTTCACTCACTCACAAAAGGCACAGAACTTCGCTTCTTTGTTTAGATTTTGGGGATGAAAACTAATTTCAGTCGCTTTCAAGCAAGCGCAGAAGTCACATCGTGTGAACCTACGCATGCCATGTATGAAAAATAATGTTTATGCCCCTTTTTTCATACGTAACACTAAAATAAATATTATTATTAATTCCTTATTTTATCATATATTAATACGTTCTTACTATTGTCACAGTTGTCATTTTGCATATTACTACTTAAATATGCTTGTATTTTCCTATTTACGTGCTAGCCAAGCGCGGGAGTTCAATTCGCCGCACGTTTCTTCCTCATACGAATGGCCGTCCAAAGAGTGTGGTAAACTCCTGAAATTTGTTCTTTCAGATTTTTGCGCCAACTCGCTGAAATTTTGAATGAGCGAGTCGGCCATTCTTATAAATTTACATTCTTTGCTGCCAATACGCCGATTCTTTACATGATGACAACATATAGTTCGGCTTGTCCTCGTTCCGCCACATAGGTGCCGGTGTTTTGAACTACAATCGTGTTTTTATATATATTTGAAATCCAAAACACATTTTTTTGTTTTTGTAATAGTAACTAATATTTTTATTTAAAAGTTGTAATATCCTTTTTTTGTTGTATTAATTACTTATATAATTGATGACGTGAAGTAAGAAATTGAAATTAAAATTACGATATACACATATAATTTATAAATAATAGCATAAATTTACCTCTTTGTATATCTTAAATATTTTTTTTTATTATTTTCCTTTTAATTTAGCTCTATGATTTTCATATATTTAGTAAATTATGTATGCATGGATTTATACTCATTGTAGGATGTTTTATCAGTTTTTTTAAATTAGGTAGTTATTATAATTAGTGCCTTACACAAGTATTTATTGATTACACGTTATACATGCTTGTATATATATATATATATATATATATATATAAATGTTTACGCAAAGCGAAAGAACTTTGATCAGCCAATGTTTGTTTATACGTCTGTGCTTAATACCGACACAGGAAATTCTAATGTTCTCTGCGGATGCGTAATCATTTTTTTATTTGAATTTTAGTTTTCTTTAGCTTGAGAAGTTTATTATGTATTTGGAAAGCGAAATTTTGTGAAGGACGGTAAGTGGAGTGTCTATTAGCATACCAGTGGAGTGCGAAAATCAATTTAAGTAAGCTCAGAGCGTTTACTTCTATGAATGCGTTGGGTGACTTAAACTAGTTACAAACAATTGTTTTTGTCGGAAACAATTATTCATATGAAGTAAGCAATACTTTCGTTTTTGTATTTTATAAAAAATTGAAGACTTTCAAAACAATCCTTCATGTGCAATAAACTTTTCTTGGTACTCACATAAGCCGCGAATTTATAAAAAAATTTCAAGTGAGATGCCGAGTGAAGAACTTTCAAAAAAAAAATAATGGTTTTAATTTAGTTCTTAAAATATACCTTCCTCTATTTACCAAATAGTATAATTTATTCGTTTTTAATTCTGAGTGTAAGTTGTTTGGGTGTTTATTTTGTGTTGCTATGAACTAATTAATATTTATGCACTTATACTTTTGTATTTCTTTTTTTATATTTTCCTTTATTAGTTTACTATTTTACACGCCATTAATGTGATTACCGTTGTGGTTTTTCACATCTTTCATGTATTCATTATATACTAACAATGTTAATAAATAAATCTATTCACCCACAAAATAAAAAAATAAAACTCAATGTGTGCTTGGGTTATCACTTTCCCAAAAAAAGCAAGCACATCCTTTAAATAAAAATGTGTTAATGTGGTCATTCAAATTGTTTAAATTAAATAGTTAAAAATACAGATTTTCTCTGGCATTCCAGTTCAACTCGCCGGCAAATGATGGTATTCATTTTATATATAAGTTAAACTATAATATATTTATATTCATTGAAGCTAAGTTACAGTTTGGCGTAGCTTGCTATTTTCCGTATATATATATGTATGCATGTTACAGCGAAGATGTGTGGTATGTACTTTCAACAGGTGTGGGTAGGGTGGCTTTTAATTGCTAAAACGATCCAATCGGTCCATTTTGTAAACGCATTTCCACCACTTCCCCGTATTTTACTATCCTTTTCATACAGTTGTTTGTTATAGATTTTCTATTGTATTTTAAAGGATATGTAACACCTTTAATCTGAAATAAAAAAAGGAAAAACAAAAAATTAAAGTTAAAGTTATGTGCTAAAAGTGCTGAATCGACCCCTTTTCACGAAATTATCGTAAGGGACTAAATACAAATTTTACAAGAGAGTATTTTTTGTTTTTTATTACTGTATACATTTTTCCATAAGATAAGAAAGAAACGCAATTTTTGGCACAATTAATAGAATTCAAGCTATAACATGATGCGCAGAGGAATGTAAAATAAACACAGTCTCTAACGTTAGAGAAATTTTGGTCTTTACGTTAGAAAACTAGGGTAATCCTCTATTCGAAGGCAACAGTAGAGAACTACACTAGAACTCGATTCGAGATAGGTTAGAGAACTAACCAAAAGGCGAACATTTTGCATCATTTGCAAATTCACATTAGAATCCCATTAGAGAATGACAATAGAATTCGACTCGAAAACTATAGTTTCTCGATTTGAGAATTATGCCCCATTTTGTTGGAGAACGCTGTGATTCTCGAGCGTTTTTCGAATCGTCCTCTAGAGTGCTTAGAGATTGGAGAATAGGGCTAGTTCTCGCATGTACCTCCAATCGAAATCTAGCTTTATGGTTTGTTCGGAAGACACTGTTGTTGTTGTTGTTATTATTGTAACGAAGGGTAGCCCTGCCCAAGCGTGTACTTATCCTTAGCTTTAATTGTCGCCGTTGTCTTTTATGAGGAGTTCTAGGAAACTTCCAGTTTTTGCAAGGTTGGACAGAGAGAAATGCGTGTTTATTAGACTGGGCCAAAAATTCAATATTTCGTTTTTTTCAAAAATTATATTGATTTTCTTTTTAAGAAAGGTGAAAAAAATTACCGTGATTTTTTTCAGATTTTTTAATTAAAGTCTAGAAGTCTATCATCGCTAGTTTCGATTTTACAGGCTTTACCTCATATTTGGTATAAAAACGACAAACAATTGTTGTAAAACACCAGTTACCTGAACATATTTTTGAAGGAAATCGAATTCCCTACTATAGCTGTATTTTTTAACATCTTCCACGCAAGTGGGAAAAGTTTCTGACCGCCATTCAACTGGGAATGGCCAGAGCAATTCTTCTATGTGCAGTCCAAGCAGCTCCCTACGTTCGAGTCGTATCCTCTGGATAGCCACTGAACATCCGTTCGGTGGTGAACTGATGTGAGAAGGCGAAAACCTGACAAGGCCAACCGACATAATTGCCAATTATAAATTGGTTTAAGGGCTTGCCAGGGGATTCCAACAGCAGCGTCGGTCATGATGAGGTGCGGCGACAAGCGGGCGCCTGTCTTGGATCAAGCGGCTCGAAACTCCCCGAGAAACGGGTTGTGCGTAGGGTTTGGGACCCACCACATAAAACAAAATTCCTATGAGACCTAACAGACAGGCCTCGGATATGATAACTCACTTTTCAGATAACGACCACAGCAAATGAACTAGAACTACGATTAATCAAATCAGGGCATGTACGTTAAATATCCGAACTCTTACTAGGGAAGGTGACGACGCCCGCCTAGTTGAGGTCCTCAATAAGGCAAAAGATGACATCACCGCTATACAAGAAATGCTATCGACGGGGCAAGGTTTTAAGACCATCCGAACCAGCAATGTCTACTGGAGCGGCCATACTAATGAGCGCAGATTCGGCGTCGGTTTTGTGGTAGGTAAGAGACTTGTGAAACATGTAGTATCCTTCACAGCCGTGAATGAGCGTCTCGCCACAATCCGAGTAAAACTACTATTTTTCACCATATCGTTTATCTACGTGCACGCACCGACCAAGGACAAGGACGGCGTGGAAAAAGAAATACGCGAAATTAGAAGAAACTTATGAGCGCTGCCCCCGTCGTGATATGAATGTACGAAATCCGTCGGCTTCAGGACTGCGACGGAGATCGCGACCTAGCCTACCACCATCTAGGCAAGCGCACCAGTCTTTAACTCCCAGAGTGGCCATTGCCTCTTCTACTCACTTTAAATTAATGCAATTTAAATGCATTGGTTTAACCGGCAAGATAGCGGAGATAACCAAATTCATGCAGCTGCATAAAATCAAAATTGCTGCAATCCAGGAGAAGAAATTTGGCCCTCACTCGGATCTCCGAGCGAGTGGGGGCTACCACGTTCTCCGGCACGATCGCACGGACGGCGGGGGCGGTCTCGCGATCCTTGTTCACCAAACAGTGCAGTACAGGGAATTTGTTATCAACACCGACCAAAGTGACTTACCCTTGGAGTGTCAGGGTATAGTTGTACAGGCTGGAGGTGTTTGCTCCCGTCACCTGCTGCCCCAGCAGTTATCTCCTTGACATTGGGGCGTTTCTTTGTGGCGATAACCGTATCATCATGGGCGATTTTAATGCCCACAATGATATGTGGCATTCACGCCTTTCTGTGGATAGCAGAGGACGGGAATTAGCCCAGAGAATTGACGCTTCCCCTTTCTGCATTGTAAACAGAGACGTCCCCACAAGGATGGCAGTTAATTGCAGTAGCCCCCCGGACCTAACTATTGTTAGTCCGAGCTTAATTAACAGCATTAACTGGCATTGGTGAGCGAAATATTCGTGAGGTCATAAAAAAGGCTACAGCCCGTTTTATACCAGCTGGTAGAATAAAACATATAAGGCCAAACTTCCCAGATGAGGCCGCAGTCTTGGGCAACGAACGTGACCTCATACGCAACATCGATCCCTCAGACCTACAGATCGGTGATCTCAACGTGGAAATCAGACGGCTTGTTAACGAACACAAACAAGCCAAATGGGAGGAGCACCTTAGGTCTTGTAACCTCTCTACCGGTATTGGGAAATTATGGTCCACAGTCAAGTCCTTGTCCAATCCTACGGGTCCGCCAAAGAATGTCGACATCACCTTTGGTGACAAGTCATTCAATGACCCTAAGAAATTTGCACAGGCTTTCTGTAGGCAGTATGTCCCCCATCCTGCACAGGTCAGGACAAGACGTGGAATCATCAGGCGTGCGCATAAACACAAACACTATGCCCCCGTTCCTATCACCGCTACAGAGGTTCAAGAGGCCATCAGGAAGGTCAAATACTCTAAAGCCATCGGGCCAGATGGCATAGCCATGGTGCACCTTAAACACATCGGCGCAGTAGGAGTTAAGTACCTCACTGCCGTCTTCAATCTGTCCTTGACCACAGCTTTCATACCCGATAAATGGAAGCAGGCAACTGTGATCCCACTAATAAAGCCTGCCAAGCCAGCCAACGCTGGGGAGTCTTATCGTCCGATATCACTCCTCTCGCCAGTAGTAAAAACAGTTGAGGCGGTCCTACTCCCGCTCTACACATCAAACTTGTAGCCGAGCACCAACATGGCTTCAGGAAAGGTAGGAGCACAACATCTGCTCTAAATGTCATAAACACTCAGATAACTGACGGACTAAATCAAAATAGATCTAAAGATAGGGCGGTTCTAGTTGCACTTGATCTGAGTCAAGCTTTTGACACAGTCAATCATGGGCAGCTGGTGTCCGATCTGGAAGACTCGTCACTCCCCCTGTCTTAAGCGCTGGACCGCCAATTATTTCAGCGGTCGTCTGTTGTGGTCAGGAACAAAAAATCTAAAGCCAGGAAGATCAAACAAGGGGTACCACAGGGTGGTGTCCTTTCCCCGTTATTGTTAAACTTCTATATTTCGAAGCTGCCTCCCGCCAACTCAGAAAGGTGTTTCGCACATAAATACCATGGATTCCGCCCCAATTTTGGTATCGGACCCGGGTCATTTTTCGGTTTTTTGACCATAACTTTTCACTAAAACAAAATTTAAAAAAAGCGCTTCCGGATTCGTGATCCTGAGGCCAAAACCCGTCTTTTGGGCTATCTCCATAATTTTAGCTAATTTTTAGCAGTTGACCCCTAAAGGAAACAAATACCCTTCTAACGGGAGTCCAAGGAAACTATGGTTAACTCGACATCGACCCCACCGGCGCACTTCCAAATCTCACAGCACAACTGTAACGGATTAACTGGTAAGATCGCAGAGATAACTAATTTGATGACGCAATATGACATAAAACTTGCCGCAGTCCAAGAAACCAAGCTCAGTCCTAGGTCGGACCTCATTACCTATGGCGGATATAACATCCACCGGAAAGGCCGTCATAGAGTAACAGGAGGTCTGGGAGGTGGTCTAGCGTTCATAAAGCACAACTCTATACAGTATCATCTATTTGATACCGACATCGAAGGAACGGATGATATCTTAGAAAGCCAAGGTATTACCATCCGTACAGGAGATGTCGATCTGCAAATCATTAACATCTACATACCCCCTGTCTCAAGTTGCCCCACCGGTTATCACCCCGACATTAGCTTGCTACTACGAGGAGATAACCGCGTGATCCTGGGCGACTTCAATGCGCACCACGGCATGTGGCACTCAAACTTGCCAGCAGACAATAGGGGGCATGTACTTGCAGAACAAATAGATGATACGGCTTTCTGTACATTGAACGGAGACGCCCCAACGAGAGTATCGGGTAACTGCTATAGTTCGCCAGATATTTCTATCGTAAGTGCAGGACTATTGAACAACACCAATTGGCGACCCATACTCACGTTGGCGTCTGACCATCTCCCAATAGTCATTACCATCGAACGACCGACGGACTTTATTACACCTGAGCACGGTACATACATTAACTTTTCCAAGGCGGACTGGGACAGTTTTCAGACATATACGGACGAATCCTTGGCTGCTCTATCCATTCCTACGGACGTACGCAAAGGCGAACGAGACTTCCGCAACATCATTGACTTGGCCTCTAAACGCTTCATTCCTGCGGGTCGAATATCCCAAATAAGACCAAATTTCCCCGCGGAGGCAGCGGCCATGGCTAGAGAAAGAGATGAAGTGCGAAGTCTCAATCCCGCAGACCCCCGAATAAGGGATTTCAACGCGGAAATTCGTAGGTTGGTCGATAAACATAAACTGGCCAAATGGAAACAACACCTAGAGCAATGCAACCTCTCTGATGGTGTTGGCAAATTATGGACTACGGTCAAAGCTCTATCTAATCCAACGCAACACAAGGATAAAGTAGATATTACTTTCGGTGACAGGGTGAAGAAGGACCCTAGGGGATGTGCGAACTCCTTCTGTAGACAATTTGTACTACATTCCCCGCCCGATAGAGCTAAACGTAGAACCATGCGACAGGCGCGTAAATACAAAAACCAAAACACGCCCATTGTCATCACTGCCTCAGAGGTCAAGGAAGCCATCAGACAGGCTAAGCCCTCAAAATCCATCGGCCCCGACGGCATTGCCATGAAGATGCTGAAACATCTAGGCCAGGAGGGACACACATACTTAGCGGCTCTATTCAGTCTTTCACTGAACACTTTGGTCATTCCTGAAATATGGAAAAAGGCGAGAGTGGTTCCATTACTAAAACCTAGAAAGCCGGCAAACATAGGCGATTCATATCACTTTTGTCGCCGGTAGTGAAAACGCTAGAGTCCATTTCGCACCCGTATTATACTGCAAATCTGCATCTGGCTAGTCATCTTGTTTCTTACGCAGATGATTGCACGACATTGACAACAGGTACTTCCGTAGATGAGCTGTGCTCTAAAATAAATGGTTATCTCCCCTCTCTTGTCGAGTTCTTCACCGCTCGGAGCTTGACATTGTCGCCGACAAAGTCCTCGGCGACTTTATTCACGACGTGGACGGCGCACACTAGACCGGGTCGGTGGCCATACAAAAAAAAAAACGTTTGCAATTACCCCCGTCAGTGTAAAACGGCAAACAGGGTGGCTCTTTGTTTTCAAATTGTCCCCATTTTATCATTTGCGTATAAGTATCACTATTGAAATTTACGATTCCTTGTTTTGGTAGATAAAATACACTGATTGCTGATTGCGCCTCTATTTTTTCATACGCTTCAAAACGTACAGTTTGGTCTGAATCCGTTATCATTGACAAAATAATGTTTTCCGGATGGCAATAATAAGCGCTGTATTCTACAACAGGACGAATTATTTTCTGAACATCGTCTGGCAAATCTCGCATCCAGACCAGAATGGTGCGTAAACCTTAACAACAAACTCCACAGCTTTTATTAAGGAAGAGCTGGAGTGCTTTTTGGATACGTATAAACGTAGAAGTCTTGACGCCGTAGATAACTAGTGTGCTGTACTTACAGGACCAGGTTTCTCCCTACTAAGGTGATCATTACATATGTACACCACTATCAATCGCTTTAACCATGCGATATAGGTAACGCTGATCAGATCTTATATTCCACTCCTCAATATTTTCAGGCATGACACCCATTGCGATTTTTTTATAACCTTCGAAGACCTACAAACAAACAAAATTGAACAAAATATACCCCCAAATATGTATGTATAAGAAAAGCCTGCCTTATAATTTTCGCATGTAAGGATTTCTGTTCCTTCCTTGCCCGGCCACAATCCCGGACCTTTTTGCGATCCGAAAAATTTTTTTAACAACGCCTTTAAAGGCAATTCGTTGCCGCTGCAAATATCGTTCCATGCAAACAATTACGCCAGTTTTATAGCCTGTGTCAACTGCGGTACCATTACAATTGATAGCGACTAAATGGCTCAACGAAAAATTTTGGTCATTTAAAAAACTTACTATAGATTGCTAAATTCCCTCTCCGGTGCTTAAAATGGGTGTGGTATATCCAATAAATTTGGATTCTGGGTCCTTTACTAGCGTTATATGTTCTTCCACTGTTCTACTTAATCGCTTTTTTTTTTTTGTATTAATTTCAGTATTTTTAAGGGTAAGGTCTCTTTTTCCATCAAAAGAAATACCTTGCAGAAAAGAGTTTTCTTTCACCGAAGCTTGGGCTTCTTTGCGAAATTTTAAACGCTCTCTAGAAATTTTTTTTTTGTCTAGAATAATATTATCAATGTAAGATATAACTTTTTTTGAAATATCCTGGTCAAAATCTTTATTAACTTTAACGGCTATAGAAATACGCAAATCTTGGATAAGAGTGGTGGCGAGTAGTGCTCCAAAGCGGTCCGAAGTATCAGTGCGATCTAAGGCCACGGCGTAGTTTCGCAAAGATATGTCGCACACATTCAGCGATGGCCCAGGACTCTCGACTTCAAAATCTTCGTCCTCGGATGAGTTGGGAACGTACCCATCCGAGATTACTGACGGGTTAACACATTCAGTAATGGTATGAGATTCCAGTTCGCAAACACTTGTTGCTTCTCCTTCTAGAGAATCAATTTGTTTCAGTCTTGTACTGCACTGATCTACCAAAAACTGCTTTGCTGTGTGAGAGGTTTGACGACCAGCAGAACAATTACAACTCCCAATACTACACCTGCACTTCGAAATTCGAAACAGATTGTTCCATTCGTCCTTTTTAAATCGTATTGGATGTCTGGTAACATCACGATACTTTTTTATAATATTTAAAATTTTTCGTTTCGTGGGGATGCAGTGATAACAGGAATTCCGGTTCGATGCCACAATTTTAATATTTCGGCTGCCACAATTCCCGCATAACTTGAAAGCTTAAGGTTTTTTTTTTTTTTTTTGATACCCTAGTTCTTTAAAATGGTGGTTCCACCAAAAGCAAACACCGTGTTTTCTAGCCCTATCGTGTTTAAAATCAAACACTACTCGAAATCCTTGTCAAATCTCATACGAATTTCATAACCCAAACCCATTTCAAACCCCTTTTTTAAAGCATGTTTGCTTTGGGTTTGCATACGATCTATCATTAAAAGATGGCAATAATGTTCATTTACGTCATTATTTCCTTTTAGTTTTTAAATTCTTATCGAAATCATGTTAGCATTGCTTTCAGTTTGTCAAAATTGTTGACAATTAAAATTAAATTAATTTATATTTAAAATTTAACATTTTTTTTATATTTTTCAAAATGTAACGCAAAATCACAGGGCCAAACACTTGTTTGATAGGTCCCTCTGCAAAATTGGACTATGTTATAAAGGTTATAGCTTTTGTAAGACCCAAATGGCTACCAGTGGGCTTTCGTGGCTGGATCTGCCTTTTGGCGTAAATAGCATTTTCCACAAGATTTTCGAATAATCAAATTACACGAATAACAGATTGAACGCAATTAATATCAAACACGCAGTGGAAACAGTTGACAATTATTTCAAACCTAAAACCTACAAACACGGTGTTTGTTTTTGGTGGAAACACCATATAAAAAGAGTAAATACTCAACTACATATGTCGCACTCGGTTGGTAACACTGATTTATTTAAATTACGTTTTTTAAAAATCATGCTTTAATTTTATCGTATGTCACAAAATTAAATAATGCACCAACTTTCTTTTTCTTTTACACAGAAATAACAAACAAAAAAAACAAACTTTAACTGTAAATCGACTGTAACTTTTTTGTTTATTAGAATTTTTTGTTACTTCAAAGGCAAGAATTGCATAGCTGACTGAGTGGTTTATTATTATGAAGATAAAAGTTTTATATAGGGGGGTAGAAATCGAGTTACGCGGTCTAACTCGGTTTGGGGTCTGTTTTGAGTAAAAGGACATTCAGGAGATATGTGGTACTAAAAAATACCTATTCAACGATAAAATCAAACTTTGCAATCGGATTATATGTAAATAAAAAAGTTGTGAATAAAAATCGGTTTTGGCTGTTTTTTAGGACTCTCGCAGGACGGGGGGGGGGGGGGGGGGGGGGGGGTAAACATTTTGATGATATCCGGCACTTTATAACAACGCTGTTTGATCCTGAGGTGCACAAGCAGGCCTTGGGGCGTATCCATAAAACGTCAGTTGGCCATCATGCATGCCTCAACACCACGCATTTCTGAAGAGGAGCGTCATCTTCCTCGAGAGACAAGGGTCACTCTGGATCAATTACGCTCTGGATATTGTAGCAGATTAAACTCCTTCATATCCAGGCTGAACCCTGATGTGCCGAATGTATGTCCGGCATGCGGCTCTGGGACTTGCAAGGGGGTGGGCGTGACGAGTCTTCCAGATCGGATACCAGCTGCCCATGATTGACTGTTATTAGATCTATTTTGATTTAGTCCATCAGTTATCTGAGTGTTTATGACATTTAGAGCAGATGTTGTGCTCCTACCTTTCCTGAAACCATGTTGGTGCTCGGCTAACATCAAGTTTGATGCGTAGAGCGGGAGTAGGACCGCCTCAAGTGTCTTTACAACTGGTGAGAGGAGTGATATCGGACGATAAGACTCCCCAGGGTTGGCTGGCTTGCCAGGCTTTAGTAGTGGGATCACAGTTGCCTGCTTCCATTTATCGGGTATGACAGCTGTGGTCAAGGACAGATTGAAGACAGCAGTGAGGTACTTAACTCCTACTGCGCCGATGTGTTTAAGGTGCACCATGGCTATGCCATCAGGACCGATGGCTTTGGAATTTTTGGCCTTCCGGATGGCCTCTTGAACCTCTGCAGCGGTGATAGGAACGGGGGCATAGTTTTTATGTTTATGCGCACGCCTGAAGATTCCACGTCTTGTCCTGTCCTGTGCAGGATGGGGGACATACTGCCTACAGAAAGCCTGTTCACATTTATTAGGGTCATTGAATGCCTTGTCACCAAAGGTGATGTCGACATCCTTTGACGGACCCGTAGGATTTGACAAGGACTTGACTTTGGACCATAATTTCCCAACACCGGTAGAGAGGTTACAAGACCTAAGGTGCTCCTCCCATTTGGCTTGTTCTCTGAATACTGTCTTGCATGCCTCAACACCACGCATTTCTGAAGAGGAGCGTCATCTTCCTCGAGAGACAAGGGTCACTCTGGCTGAATTACGCTTTTGATATTGTAGCGGATTAACATCCTACATATCCAGACTGATATGTCCGGCATGCGGCTCGTCCCCCATAATACCAACCACTTACTTACTCTACGGAGCCCACTCTTCTAACACCCATATCCCTTTGGTCCAACCCTATTGAAACTGATAGTTTCCTTGGACCACCGTTAGAAGATTTTGATGACAATGAGTCTCGAGTTAATTATTTTCCCGATTTAAACTGTGACGCAATATGTTTCAACGTCGAAGTTGTCTATAATTTTAGATATCTGGGTGTTATAGTCGACCACAACCTAAGCTGGTCTTCGCATATCTCTGCAATGAAAGTTTACTTGCTGGCAACTGTTCGCTCATTTTATCGCCTGCAAAAACAACCAGTGTACTGAAAATTATGTACTATGGACTTGCACAGTCTAAACTTCAATATGGCATATGTTGCTGGGGTAGTGCGTATTCTAGTAGAATTCGACCACTCTTAATGTTGCAGAAGTGTCTTATACGAAGAGTTTGTAATGCTAGCCGTTTAACGCACTCAATGAATCTCTTTAGAAGATTATATATTCTTCCTGTAAGACACTTGTACTACTTTAAAGTTTTAAAAGTTTTCTTTATGAGAAGTGGTTATTTGCGAAGTCCAATATACACTTCACTCATGCTAAGAAGCAATTCTAACTCAAATGTTACTGTGCCTGCCTCACGCACAACTCTGTATCGAAACTTCTATACCATAGTATCATGTATGATTTTCAATAAGCTTCCCGAAGGTATACAAACAATTCGAAGAATAAGCATTTTCCTAAAGCAGGTGAAAATATGGCTTCTTGGGTTGAACCATGACGATATTGAAGTTCTGTTACGGCCTATCACATAATCGGCTTCCGACTTAAACATTTTTGCAACAATTTTCTTATTTTTCTTACTACTTTTTTACTTTTTTATTATTTTTTTTCTCATTATAAGTTACTTGCTATGCAATGAACCGATGTACTTTATTTCTAATAGTTTTTTAATAATTTGGTTATTTTGGCAACATATTTTCTTTTTGCTTTTTATTGTTTTTTTTATTTATTATGTTAATTTGTAAATTTCTTGCTATGTAATGAACCGATGTACTTTTTTTTTTTTTTTTTAGTATTTTTAAATACTTTTATTTTAAAAATTTATTTACCATCAATGTTAAACTCCTAAATTCTCCTTTTAAATGAAATAATGTTTGCACCCCACATTTTTAAACTTCCATTGTAATCATTACAAGAAATGGCGTTATCACTGTTCTTTTTTTGAACACTCAACGTCATTAGCTATTATCTTATTGTATTTACTTTATTGTATGTTCACTGATGTACTAATGTTAATTTCTTTTAAGTTGTCATAAGATAATAATGAATAAAAATGAATGAATGAATGAATGAATTTAGGCTAAGGAAAAATACGCGTTGGGCAGGACTACACCTCGTTACAACAACAACCCGCCCCCACAATCGAAGACGATGGAATCAAAGTTCCACAACCCGACAATAACGAGTTGCGAATAGCTATATCACTTCTAAAAAACAATAAAGCGGCCGCCAAATCTTGGAAAAACCCGTGACATAAGGATCGACACACACCATCTCTTTGTTGATTTTAAAGCCGGCTTCGACAGCACGAAAAGGAGCTGCCTATATGCCGCTATGTCTGATTTTGGTTTCCCAGCAAAACTTATACGACTGTGCAAAATGACGCTGAGCAACACCACCAGCTCGGTCAGAATCGGGAAGGAACTCTCCGAGCCGTTCGAAACTAAGCGAGGTTTCAGGCAGGGCGACCCCTTATCGTGCGATTTCTTTAATTTGATGTTGGAGAAAATAATACAAGCTGCAGAACTTATTCGCGCTGGAACAATATATTACATCGACATCATCGGCCTCAACAACCGCGCCGTAATTTCTGCGCACTCCAAATTAGAAAAAGAAGCGGAAAAAATGGGTTTGGTGGTGAACGAAGGTAAAACAAAGTACCTACTGGCACCAAGCAAGGAGTCAGCGAATTCGCGTCTTGGCAATCACCCCACTGTTGGCAGCAATAATTTCGAGATAGTAAGGGACTTTGTATACCTGGGAAGCAGCATTAATACCAACAACAATGTAAGCCTGGAAATCCATGGAAGGATAACTCTTGCAAATAAATGCTACTTTGGGCTGAGTAGGCAATTGAGAAGTAAAGTCCTCTCTCGACGAACAAAAACAACACTCTATAAGTCACTTATCGTACCCGTCCCCGACATAGTTCAGCGAATTAAAACGAAGACGTTCCGGCCCAGTAGGTATTCTTATCGGCACCCGCCGGTGGAATAAGGGGAAGAGGGATGCCACTACTCTGATAGCAGGTCCAAGTGGAGGCAGTTCTGAGAACACGCGGTGTCTCCAATTGGCGCCAGTTGGCTCAACAAAGAGGGAACCATGTTAGACGGCGAAAATCGCCCAGGCGGTTATTTTAAGTAAGTAAGTAAGAGAAAAATGAACTCCAAAGAGAAAAAAGATAGTCATTTAGCTGATTTTTTCATGTAAAGTAATGGTGATTTTTTAGATTTTTGTATGGGGAACCCCACAGGAGAGGTCTTGGGGGTGTGCACTGGCACGGGTGGATCGGCCCTTCAAAGTTAGTGGGGTCGGTCATACATTTAAACACGATTGGGGCACTCTAAATGGGTAAACTTAAGACTCTTCAAACTTTGGCGCTCTAAAGTCAAAAGTACAAAGTCGGGACATCAGAATTGGTTTTCCTTCCTTCGGCAAAGTATCTTATTTTGATCCCTAAATACGAGTTTCCTTGTCACTTGGCTGATTATCAAATCGACCCGCCTTCTTACACATAGTACCCCTGTTAAGCGCTTGAAACCAAAAAATTACATTTTGGATTATGCTGCATATCTTGAAAACTTGAAGTCCTTTCCAAAAAAAAAATAGGAATAATTAAGTAGTGAATGCCTCTTAATGACACATTCCAAATAAGGTTAATTCATTGTCAATTAGTGGCAAAACAGGCGTCAAAACCGGAAAAACCGAAAAAATTTCAAAAAAAGATGATAAAAATTTTTTAAAGACAACCTTTATATGAATGCTGTCAAAAAGCCTCAGCAAATTTGTCGTTAAACAAAGACATGGTTTCGGTGCATGGTTCAATTATAAGAAGGTGTGCTCTTCCCTTGACGTTTATTATTGACACTCCCAATATGAAAATGTGTACGGGTTTCGTTTGCGAATAAAAAAGTAGAAACGTTTTTTTCTTTCGTCAAGGAAATGGTAGTAGAAAAATCGAAACGGGAGGATATAAATTGTAATGCAAATAAAAAATAGCAAACTAAACTAACCCATTCGACGGGCCAAAAAAAGTTTGTTTTTTTTTCAAAAATTATATTGATTTTATTTTTCAGAAAGGTGAAAAAATATTACTGTAAAAATTACGGATCTTAACATTAAATTCTAGAGGTCTACGAGGTCAGAAGTATACGAAAGGTTAGTTGAGTATGAAGCTATGGTCTCTTCAATGCATAATCTCTCCATTGCTATGATAACTGTCGACCAAGGACGTGAATATATATCTACACAAGCGACCTCACTTTTTCAATGTACAACGGCGGCCGCCGTGGTGTAGCGGTTAAGTGTTCGGCCTTCTACACCAAGTCGTGACGGTTCGATGCACGGCAAAAGTAACATCAAAAATTATTTAGAAAAACAATTTTTCTAAACGGGGTCGCCCCTCGGCAGTAGTTTGGCAAACTCTCCGGGTGTATTTCTGCCATGAGAAGCTTCTCAGCAAAAAATTCATTTGCTTTGCAAGTGCCGTTCGGAGTCGGCAAAAACTGTAGGTCCCGCCAACTTGTAGGAAAACTCAAAAGCAACACACCACAAGTTGGAAAGAGAAGCTCGGCTAAAAATCTCGTTAGAGGTTATGATAACCTGTTGGTATATCGCCGGCATTAGTAGTTAGTAGCCTATTCACCACAGCAAAATGGGGTTGCTGAACGGTTCAATAGAACCCTCGTGGAAAGAATAAGAGCCATGCTACTTGAAATTTGTGTACCAAAGTCGTTTTGGGGCGAAGCGGCGCTTACAGCAACTTATGTTCTAAATAGAAATCCTTGTCGTAGCATTATTTTTAAAAAGACCCCAGCTGAATTGTGGTACAATCAGAGGCCTGAAAGGCCTCTAAGCTTAGAATCTTCGGATGTAAAGCTTTTACATGGATTCCTCAACAAAAACGTAAGAAACTCAATGCTAAATCTATGGAAACTATGTTGTTGTTGTTGTTGTTGTTGTTGTTAACAATGCATTGCCCTGTCTAGAGTGTATGATCATTCCGAAGATCTTGTCCAGGGTTTGTCCAGAGGGCCAGAGGGGTTAGAAGAGTAGGTTCAGATGAACAATTGAAGAGATGTAGAGTATCATGGGGGTCCTACCACATGCAGGGCATGTGTTTAAGATTGTATCATTAAGTCTGGATAAGTAGGAGTTTAACCTTACACTATAATACACTATGTATATATCCAGACCTAAGCTGTTCCAAGGTGACTCTTGTCTCCCTTGGTAAGGTGCGTTCTTCTTCAGCAATATCCGGTGGAGGACTGTTCAAAACGTGATTCACAGGTAGAGATCCGACAAAAGTGTCTACCGACTCGGTGTGGATGTCGGTTAGAGCCCGCTTATGATTCTGTAGATCAAACGGCAAGGTAATATGATGCCGGATCTCATCATAATGCTTACGGGGATGTTTCCTTATGTCTCTCGGGGGCGGATCTATGTCCAAAAGATGACGGTTTGGATGTGCTGGCTTGTGGCAGATCAGAAGGAATTGCCTGCTCAGCATTTCTGCATGCTCTTTTACATTGAGCAGTTTTGCCTCCTGATGGAGGTGAGACTCGGAAGATATGAGGAGACATCCCGTAGCAGTTCTGATGGCAGTATTTTGGCAGACTTGTAACTTCGTCCAGTTGGTGTTATGTACATTAGGCGACCATATGGGTGCAGCATAGTCAAAGACTGGTCGGCCAATGGCCTTATATGTAGTCAGCAACGTTTCTTTGTCTTTTCCCCAAGTACAGCCGGCAAGTGACTTGAGGATCTTGTTGCGACCACGTACCTTTGAGACCATAGCAGACACATGACCAGCAAATGAGAAAGTATTATCCAGTGTCATCCCTAATAACTTTGGGTGGCTGACAGTTGGTAGCTTAGTGCCATCAACGAAAATGTCTAATTCATTTCTCACCTGGTGCGTCCATGTCGTAAAAAGCGTCGCCGTTGATTTAGTCGGAGATATCGTCAGATCTCGCTCAGTGAAAAACCTGGAAAGGTCGCAGAGGTAACCGTTGATTTTCGCACAGAGTTCATCAGTATAGGGGCCCTTCCCCGTCGCCATTATTGTACAGTCGTCGGCATATGAAACGACGGAGACGCCCTCTGATGGTGGGGGCATCTTCGATAGATAGAAATTAAACAGTGTCGGGGATAGGACACCACCCTGTGGCACCCCCTGTCTAATACGTCTAGGTTTTGATGTTGCGTTTCTAAAGTTAACCGACGCCTGCCGTCCATTCAAGTAATTAGCGGTCCATCTCTTTAACCCATCAGGTATCTGTGTTTCAAACAGATCTTGTATGAGAGTGGCATGGTTGACTGTGTCAAAAGCTTTCGACAGGTCAAGTGCCACTAACACAGTCCTGTGATTTGGTTGCTTTTGATTTAGGCCGCTATTTATTTGCGTTGTAATGGCATTGAGTGTGGTGGTGGTGCTGTGCAGCTTACGGAAGCCATGTTGATGACTAGCCAGGTGCAGATTTGCAGTATAATACGGGAGCAAAATGGACTCTAGCGTCTTCACTACCGGCGACAAAAGTGATATAGGGCGATATGAATCGCCTATGTTTGCCGGTTTTCTGGGTTTTAGTAATGGAACCACTCTCGCCTTTTTCCATATTTCAGGAATGACGAAAGTGTTCAGCGAAAGACTGAATAGAGCCGCTAAGTATTTGTGTCCCTCCTGGCCTAGATGTTTCAGCATCTTCATGGCAATGCCGTCGGGGCCGATGGATTTTGAGGGCTTAGCCTGTCTGATGGCTTCCTTGACCTCTGAGGCAGTGATGACAATGGGCGTATTTTCGTTTTTATATTTACGCGCCTGTCGCATGGTTCTACGTTTAGCTCTATCGGGCGGGGTATGTAGTACAAATTGTCTACAGAAGGAGTTCGCACATCCCCTAGGGTCCTTCTTCACCCTGTCACCGAAAGTAATATCTACTTTATCCTTGTGTTGCGTTGGATTAGATACGAGCTTTGACCGTAGTCCATAATTTGCCAACACCATCAGAGAGGTTGCCTTGCTCTAGGTGTTGTTTCCATTTGGCCAGTTTATGTTTATCGACCAACCTACGAATTTCCGCGTTGAGATCCCTTATACGGGGGTCTGCGGGATTGAGACTTCGGACTTCATCTCTTTCTCTAGCCATGGCCGCTGCCTCCGCGGGGAAATTTGGTCTTATTTGAGATATTCGACCCGCAGGAATGAAGCGTTTAGAGGCCAAGTCAATGATGTTGCGGAAGTCTCGTTCGCCTTTGCGTACGTCCGTAGGAATGGATAGAGCAGCCAAGGATTCGTCCGTATATGTCTGAAAACTGTCCCAGTCCGCCTTGGTAAAGTTAATATATGTACCATGCTCAGGTGTAAAAAGTCCGTCGGTCGTTCGATGGTAATGACTATTGGGAGATGGGACGCCAACGTGAGTATGGGTCGCCAATTGGTGTTGTTCAATAGTCCTGCACTTACGATGGAAATATCTGGCGAACTATAGCAGTTACCCGATACTCTCGTTGGGGCGTCTCCGTTCAATGTAAAGAAAGCCGTATCATCTATTTGTTCTGCAAGTACATGCCCCCTATTGTCTGCTGGCAAGTTTGAGTGCCACATGTCGTGGTGCGCATTGAAGTCGCCCAGGATCACGCGGTTATCTCCTCGTAATAGCAAGCTAATGTCGGGGTGATAACCGGTGGGGCAACTTGAGACAGGGGGTATGTAGATGTTAATGATTTGCAGATCGACATCTCCTGTACGGATGGTAATACCTTGGCTTTCTAAGATATCATCCGTTCCTTCGATGTCGGTATCAAATAGATGATACTGTACAGAGTTGTGCGTTCTGAACGCTAGACCACCTCCCAGACCTCCTGTTACTCTATGACGGTCTTTCCGGTGGATGTTATATCCGCCATAGGTAATGAGGTCCGACCTAGGACTGAGCTTGGTTTCTTGGACTGCGGCAAGTTTTATGTCATATTGCGTCATCAAATTAGTTATCTCTGCGATCTTACCAGTTAATCCGTTACAGTTGTGCTGTAAGATTTGGAAGTGCGCCGGTGGGGTCGATGTCGAGTTAACCATAGGCGTGAGAGACGGATGTGTTCGCCCAGGTGTTGGTAGGCTAAGACCAAGGCTGTGCCTCAGCCTAGTTAGCTGTGGACCTGGTGTAACCGGGTTGGCTGGCGTCGTAGGTTGAGGTGTGTTACAGCATGGTGCGATGAACGCATCCGTCCAGAGTTTCCTGTTAGCGAGCCCAGAGCATAGATGTACGTGGTGGTGTGATGTAGAAACAGAGAGAGACTGGTGCTCGGAGTTGCTCATGTCTAAACTGCTCCGGTGGAAGCGAGAGTGTTGAGCTGCTGCGCGTGATGTTGACGCCATAAGGCACGAGCAACAGTCTGGAGTTTGTGTGGCGGGTATAGCAGAAGTGCTGCTAGTTAAGACATTATTATTATTATTATTATTAGTATTGCTACTAGAAAGTGGCGGTAGGGGTGCGCTTGAACGGCGCTTACCGCGGGACGCACGAGGGCGCAAACAACAAGGGGCCACGAAAGTACTAAAGAAAGTACGGGGTCTGTGGATGTTAAGGTTAAGCCCTGAACATCCAGATTTATGGAGCCATCTCTTACACGAGAAGCATTGCACAGAATGCGACCGTTTAATATATATCTTTTTGCAACAGACACTGCATATCCATTCTTTTGGTCCGGGGTTCGGCTCAACGCCCGCCCGTAACAATAGAATATCTTGCAGTCCTGCTGCAAGGGGGGAGGATGATAGTTTCGGAATGGGACAAAACATACTAAACAGAGTTACATGGAAACTATTTTGATAGGGTATGCCCCTAATGGTTACAGACTTTGGGATAAAAATAAAAAGAAAATAATTTTAGCGAGGGATGTGCGTTTTAACGAACTTATGTATCCTTTTAAACTTCAAAACAAATCATCAAATGAAGATAATAACTATTTGTTGATTGACGTAACTCATCAGCAAGAGGGGGAGGAGGGTGAAACTCGTGCTGATTCTTCACCTGATGTAAATTCTGAAAATCATGATAAAGACAATTACAGTGGTGGATCTGAAGAAATAGTGGAAAATCCAGATGGATCATTTTATGAGAGTGAAGGCGCTGTTTCTGATGTTCAAGAAGGTCAATCGCAATCTCGCCGAAGTGAAAGAATCAAAAATAGGTTTATGCAGTATATTTCCGGATACTCAGCTGTTTTGGATGAACCACGTGAGCCGCTTACGTATGCAGATATTGATAACAGGTTTGACAAAGAATTGTGGATGAAGGCTATAAATGAAGAGCTTAACGCGATGTACGAAAACCGAGTTTGGCAGTTAGTTCCCCATCCACCCAAGGCAAAGTTACTAAAATCGAAATGGGTTTTTCGTGTGAAGAAGGATGCTGATAGAAATCCAGTGCGTCACAGAGCGAGATTGGTTGTGAAAGGTTTTTTACAAAAAGCTGGCATGGATTATCAGGAAACATACGCTCCTGTAGCAAAGTTGACAACCGTCCGTATTGTTTTAGCGATAAGCGTTCAAAAGGGTTATTATTTACATCAACTGGATGTAAAAACAGCGTTTTTATATGGCACATTAAAAGAAGAAATTTATATGGAAATTCCAGGAGGACTGCAAGCATCTCAGGGTTTGGTATGCAAACTTCAAAAATCGCTTTATGGCTTAAAGCAAAGCCCTAAATGTTGGAATGAAAAATTCAATTCAGTTTTGTTAAAATATGGTTTTGAACGTTCTAAATATGATTATTGTTTATATTTTAAACTTGCGGCTAATACTGTTCTTTATTTAATTTTATATGTCGATGACATTCTTATCGCTGGAAGTAACTTGGAATCGATGGAACAATTGAGAGGTGAACTTGAAAAGAAATTTAAGATGTCTGATTGTGGTGCTTTTCGATGTTATCTTGGAACAAAAATTTATTACGATCAGCAAAGCCGTGTTCTCAAAATGAGTCAAAGAAGTCACATCGATAAAATTTTGGAAAAATTTGGAATGACAGATTGTAATCCTGCAAAAACACCAATGAAGAAGGGGTTTCAGATGATGATAGAAAACAAACTCAAAACCCGTATCGCGAATTATTGGGTAGTTTGATGTATCTGATGTTAAGTGTACGTCCAGATATCTGTTATCATGTAGGCTATATGGGAAGATTCCAACAACAACCCGGAGATTCTCATTGGCAGATATTGAAACGAATTATCAGATATCTCAAAGGTACAAAAGACTTAAGCTTGGTTTATAAGAAAACTGATTGCGCAGAGCTTATTGGATGCGCAGATGCTGACTGTGCATCTGACACACTAGACAGAACACATTGATGTTAGGCATCATTTCATCCGTGACCATATTACCAAAGGAAATGTCAAATTAGAATATATCAATACGCAAAACCAACTAGCAGATATATTTACGAAGTCTTTGGATTATAGCAGATTTTTACAATTACCCCTCAAACATTCTAGGAGCGCTCATAATTGGAGAGTCCAAAATGAGTCCAAAATATGACCCTCCGAAATATGATCATATGTGAGTCTTTTATGACTCCGATATGATGAAATTTATGAGTTTTATGAATTGGTTACTGTAGGTGTTCATTGAACAAAGCAGCTTTGGAACAATTATTCACATTTTCTTTGTGAAAATTTTTTTATTTCGAATTAAAATTCAATTTCAAACATCATTGCTTGTATCGTTCGGATTGCTCCTGTGTAAATACCCCGTTCTGGACTTATATATTTTTGCTGGACAATATTTTCAAGATACATACATAGGTATGTATGTAAAGAGAAGAGTTTCTATTGTTTTTTTTAATTCATTTCATTTTGGAATATAAGCATTCGGCCCACTACAAAGAACATTGCCAACAAAACTGAGTTCGGTTAGCCTTGGTGGCTTTCGCGGATTGAGAAACTATACGATAAACAAAACTGGCACATTTGAGAGCTGCAGATCTCTCTTTGGGTGAGATCTTATGCAGCCGCATATATTCTGTGAATAGTCCATGGATAACCCATTTACCTAAAGCGGCACCCTGCCAAATTTACTATTGTGATTTTTTATTTTATTTCTTTTTATTTTACTTTACTTTATTGCATTTTCCACGTGTGGCTCATTGTACCACATACATTTCAAGGACTTTACCCCACAAATATATAATGCCGAATGTTCATGTATGCTTCCCTAATCCCATGCCCCCATTTCAATGCCAAACCAGGCGTCATTTTAAAACCCAAAATGTGCAATATATGTATGTATTTTGTAAACGTCATAAGTGCATCCGAAAAGCTTCATAAAGGAGGCATATATGACTCCTATTTAGGCTCTATATGAGCCGTTTCTGAGGCCAATAAGAGTCTTATATGACTCCTATTCAGGCTCATATAATATATGATATTTTGCTCTTATCGGACGACCATCGCAGGAAGGGAAATACATTCATTTCGGACTCATAAAAGAGCTCATAATGAGCTTAACGCTCCGATTTAGGACTCCTTTTTGACTCATTTATGACTCCAATTGTTTGCTGGGTACGCACAAGTCTAAACTAATGTGATTGAGAGGGGGTGTTGTTTTAACTTGAATTTTATATACTTGTAAAATTATGATCATAGCAATCACATATAAGTGTCTTAAATATGTAAGACATTTCATAAAATTTTCTTCACTTCCACTCCAAACTTCATCTTGTTCACATTTCTGTAAAACTATATTTTAAATTAAATAAATTTAATTTCACTGCGATATTTATATCTACAAAATATTACCTTGCCGTTTGATCTGCAGAATCATAAGCGGGCTCTAACCGACATCCACACCGAGTCGGTAGACACTTTTGTCAGATCTCTACCTGTGAATCCCGTTCTGAACAGTCCTCCACCGGATATTGCTGAAGAAGAACGCACCTTACCAAGGGAGACAGGAGTCACCATGGCACAGCTTAGATCTCGATACAGTGTGAGGTTAAACTCCTACTTATCCAGACTGAATGGTACAATCTCAAACACATGCCCTGCATGTGGTAGGACCCCCATGATACTCTACATCTCTTCTATTGTTCAACTGAACCTACTCTTCTAACCCCTCTGTTCCTCTGGACAAACCCTGTTGAAACTGCGTTTCTTTGGACTCCCCTGCTTGATGAAGATCTTCGGAATGATCATACACTCTAGACAGGGCAATGCATTGTTAACAACAACAACAACAACACCAACAACAACAAAAATATGGGTCACTAGTGGGTTAATACATGGTCATTAAAGAGTAGTATTTGGGGTGTAAGAGTAGGTCGCCTCCCCGTTGGTGCACCCTGGATAACGCTAAATGACCTACATGACCTAGACGGCTAGTTTCTACGTATTGCCGGTTCTACGAGAACAGTACCAGTACTTGTGCTGTACCCATCGTGCCGGAACGACCCGGGCCGTTTTCTTATATCGACCCGGCCAAGAGCAATACACTCGGGGTGACCCTGTCTGACATTTGGGCAGGGCTACACCTCGTTACAACAACAACAACAACAACAACAACAACAACAACAACAACAACAACAACAACAACAACAGTAGCGAATTTCATTTGAAAAATTGATTTCGGAAATTAAAAAAAAAAAAACTGGAAAAAGATGTACAGCTACGAAATGATCTATGAGTTTTGGAAAAGCTTATTTACTTACCTATGACGTGACTTTCCATATTCGTAATACGAGACTTTGACGCCGGCTGTGGTATAATTGTAATTTCATCATTTATTTTAAGAGGTTTTAGCAATGAATCATTCGTTGCCATTAAATTGCTTCGGTTCAATCCGCTACCGCTTGCCATACCAGGACTTCCAGATGTTCCAGCAGCTGCGTTCTTTTTGCCATCCATAGCCTTCTTTGCGACTGTGCTGTGCGCCGTGTACACATGAGTTTCAAATTGTTTATACATTCCAAAGGTGGCTGTACAAACTGTGCACTTGTATGACAAATGTGCTGGCTTAAGTGTCATATGATGATCCCGAGATACGTGATTTAGCAACTTCCATTGATACATCTAAAATAAAAAATATCGAAATGTTAAGATGATTTAAAAAAATTAAAAATTGTTTTTGTAGAGTTTACCCTGCCACAAACTGGACATCGACCAGCGTCCTTTCCCTTATTTGCGGCTTCCTGCATCGAGCTTGTAACCAAACCATGTGAGCCTAACAAATGTCGTTCTAGACCTTGATCAGTAAAGAACCGGAATTGACATTTTTGGCAATTCAACGGCGGCCGATTATAGATCATTTTCGGGTGTATCTAGGAATAGTAATTGCTATAAAATGTCTGTTTTAGGAGGAAAATTTTCATAATACTTACTTTCACTTTGTGCATCCATTGCATGTGATTGCGTAACTGCTCTAGATCTTTAATGTATCCATCGCATATTTCGCAGATAACAAACTGTGCTTTGCTATTACCTCCCATAGGACTTTGGCCTGGCTTCATACCAGCTGGAGGCATTTTGCTCGATGATGGTGATGTCCCAGCAGACTGTGCAGCATTTTGGCGAGGTAGTGGTGTTATTGAAATACTTGGTTGCCCAGAAAGCGATTTTTTTGCAAAAGCATTGGCTGCCTATAAAGCGTAAAATATATTAATATACATTAAAAATCAAACAGTTTTAGTTTAACATATGTATGTAGAAAAGCGTGAAAGCTCGTACCTGATAGTTGTTGGGCTGTACCACGTTGGTAGCCATTTGCGATCTAATTGCTGTGGGTCCACGCAAAATTGATCCAGTTGGCATGGGACCACCTTTTTGTCCTGTCACACCTGGAGAACGTCCACGAAGTTTGTTGGCTGCATTTTGGGCAGCCATCGCAGCTTGCATGGTGCGCGCCTGAGCAACTGCCTGTTGTTGTTGTTGTATAGATGCAAGTGCTGCCTTTTGGGCTGCGGCTTGTGCAGCCATAGCCTGAAAGAGAAAAAACAAATCCTAGTTATGCAGACTTACAGTTCAAATTTAAGATTTTTGAATCAGCTTCCTTTAGATCTAGGTGTGCGATATGTATGTATGTATTTTTTTTACCTGATATGCTGTCGCAGTGCCCACAAGTCCGTGCCGTGGTTTGATACGCGGTATTTTTGCAGGTGCTTCCCAATCGGCAGGTGGAGCCAAATTTATATCAGGTCTGAATTTTTTCGCACAAACTGGCTGATGGCGTGCCAATTTCGCTTTACCATTATCCTCAAATCCACAGTTTGGACATTGATGATACGGCAAAGGCTTAATAAGACGCGCTTTGATATTATGTATCGCTTCCATATGATAAACAATTTCGGTGGCGTTACGTATTTCAAAAGCACAGAAATTACATTTGTATAATGGTCCATTCATATGTGGCGTTTCATAATGATTAGCCATGGAGAGAGCAGATTCCGATTTGAAATTGCAAAATTCACAACGTTTCATTGTAAATTTAAAGGGTCCATTCTTCTTGCGCGATGCTTCTAAATTGGCAGTTAGCGCTGTTATAGCACGTTCAAAGTCGTTCAAATTTCTGCCAAGACATTTTCGCATTTTGCGTTTTTGCAAACGTATTAAATCAGATTGAACGAATTCCTGTACCAGACCCACACCAATGTCCATAAAGAATTTACCTAAAGGACTCTCGAAGTAGTTCTCTTGGCCGGGTTTAGCGGCTACTAAAGCACTTTGGCTTGGCGTGGTAGCAGGTGATTGAACAAGTGACGCTGCCGGTTTAATAGCGCCTTTAAGTGCCGAGATATCGTCGTCAACATTTTTGATTAAAACTTTCGTTCGCACTTGACCAGATTCTGAATCATCATCTTCGTCGTAGTCATCATCTGATTCCTCTGACCACGAATCATCGACATCCTCTCCGCCGCGCCTTCGCTTCTTTTTCTTATTGGCTTTTTCGTCTTTATCCGCCTTATTTTGTTCAGTCATCATATCAAATTCATCTGCCTTGTCTACCTCAGCGAGATCCTCTTTGGTCAACTGATATTTCTCTTCAATATCTTTAACAATATCTTTGAGATCGTCCACCGGCGGTTTCTCATATATATACGGAACAATAAAAGAAGGCGCTTCTAGGACAAACATATCGTCTGTGAGACCAGGTAGCAAATTGGCTGAATTGCTTAAACCTGGGAAGGATGTAGCATTGGAACCTGCACTTGATATGCTAACTGGCACAAGTTTTGGCGGACCTGCGGTTGCTGTGGCTGGCGTAATATTAACAGGATAAATATTAGTCTCAGCCACTTTCTTAGCAGCAGCAACAGCTGCGACAGTAGCTGCTATAGTTTCAGGCGGCATAAGTGAACGTGCATCTTTGATAGATATTTGTGCACCACCAGTAGAACCTGGGCCCACACTACGCTGACGTTTATTCGGTGGTTGCGAATCATCCGAATGTTGTGGCGAGTCCATTGTCAAATTTTTTCGCTTACTCAAATCACTTGCTGGGGATGGTGCGTCGTCCTCAATCACTACACAATCATCATCGTCATCATCAATAATTTCTGCTTCATTGGATAATTTCCGTTTGGCCGGCAAGATATTTGCTTCTGTATCTGAATCTGATGCTATAAGCACTGCACCGTCTGAATCGCTTGATTGACTTTCCCGCACTGGGCCAGATTTAGTTGAAGTATTATTTTTTTTAGAGCGATCTGCTTTTTTATCAACATCTGGATCAGAAACAGTCTGCACTTCATCATCTGAGTCATCACCCAAATCGACAATGCCGCCAGTGGTTTCATTTGTCTGCACGCCATTTGATTTCTTTAGTGCTTTTTCCTCGTTAGCAATTGCAAGTGGGTCATTTGAAGTATCCATGGGATCAGCGCTTTGGCTTTCATCGTTAGTATCATTCGGTGATTGAGGTTTGCCTTTTGATACTTTTTCATCTGGAGTCGCTACATCAGCACCTTCTATTTCACTTACACTATCAGTGTTGCTACTAACTGTGGTTGGCCTTTCGAGACTCTCACTCGGTGCATTACTAGCGTCTTTAGGTTCACCCACTTCTACTGGAGTACTTCTTGACTTCTGAGTTTCGTCAACATATCTGTCGCCGTCTGCATCACTCTCACCGCCTGCTGATTTCTCGGTGCATGTATTTGAATTTTGTAATTCATCATGGCTAATACCTGTAGAATTTTCTTTCAAATTTGCATTGGGCACCGTTGAAGTGGGTAATAAGTCTTTGCCAGCTTCCTCATTTGATTGCTCCTTATTCTCATTTGCATTTGCATCCTCTTCGACAGTTGACATTTTACTGTCTTCACCATCAGCAGCAGCATTTACTCCATGACCATTTTCTGTGGTTGATGATGCAGTCATTTGAGAATCATCTTCCGTTTCAGCTCCATCAACATCCATTCGCTCGTCATGAGAATCAAGATTTGATATTCTGCTGCTAATATCTTTATTTAAGCCATTTTGTTGGTCTTTCAAATGTTGTAGATCATTGGAGGGTCCACCCGAGGTACTATCCTCAGTAAAATTACTGCTAATGGGTGCTGAATGCCCATCCGTAATGGGATGTGATGAGGAAACGGGTTGCGTAGTTGCCTCCGGCATTATACCATCGACTTCAGTCATTTGCTTTTACACGGCGAATATTTTTGTCTAATGAAGATAACTGTTAAAAAGAAAAATAAATACAAAATTTAAATTAGAAAAGGAATACTGTGAAAATAATTTGAATTTTGATAGTGTTTATTTTTTTTAAATCTTGCTTTTTAATTATAAAATAAAAGTAGGTCGCCTCCGCGTTGGTGCACCCTGGGTAACGCTAAATAACCTACATGGCTAGTTTCTTGTATTGTCGGTTCTACCAAAACGGTACCAGTACATGTGCTGTACCCATCGTGCCGAAACGACCCGGGCCGTTTTCTTATATCGACCCGGCCAAGAGCAATACACTAGGGGTGACCCTGTCTGACATTTAGGCAGGGCTTCACCTCGCTACAACAACAACAACAACCATATTTTGAGTAAACTGGAGGGCCTTATCATGTAATTCGATCCGAAATAAATTTCTACTCATTTAAAAAAGTTGTATGTGATTTGATAGGGTCCCGGGCCGATTTTTGTTTTCCGCCGTTTAAATAGCAATTCGATCGATCGACAACCTTTATTTGATGATTGAATATACACGGGCGAGAACACAGAAGTGTACCCGTGTAAATCCATCTTTAGGAGTATGAAATTGTTACTGCCTTTTCTCTGGATTTAACCCATCAAAGGTCATTTAAATTTTGACAGCGGAGTTAGAATGTACGTAGTTTAAAACATACTGTCTCATAACCAGTTTTGCCGCTCACATTTTTTTTACGTACAAACACGTTTTCAAGAGTACTAAATTTGTTATTTTTCAGTGTCGGCCGCCGTGGTGTAGCGGTTAAGTGCTCGACCTACTACACCAAATCGTGTCATATCTATACCCGGCAAAACCAACATCAAAAATTATTTAGAAAACGAATTTCTCTAAAACGGGGTCGCCCGTCGACAGTAGTTGGCAAACTCTCCAGGTGTTTTTCTGCCATGAGAAGCTTCTCAGCAAAAACTCATTTGCTTTGCAAGTGCCGTTCGGAGTCGGCAAAAAACTGTAGGTCCCGCCAACTTGTAGGAAAAAAAATCAAAGCAGCACACTACAAGTTGGAAGAGAAGCTCGGTAAAAATCTCGTTAGAGGTTGTGATAACCTGTTGGTATTAAAGATGACTTGATCCGAAACTTAGCGGTCTCTGAGAGCGTTCTAAATGTGTAATTTTTTATAACAGTGTCCAATGGTGCCAGTACTGAGCATTTTGATTTACACTTTGGTTCTTCTGCCTGTTTCACACCAAGTCATGTAAATGTGCCAAGAAAAGGTTTACTTTATGTATATTTTTCTTACAAAGTACTATTTTATAGTTTTTTTCTTAATTAATCTTACTATTCGAAGTAAATAACCAATTTACTATCGTAATACCTGCTTAATTTCAGAACGAGTTATTATTCGCGCTAATAGGGAAATTAAAGTAAATGTTGGTCACCAGCAAATCCTACCACACATATCCCTGGGATTGGCATTTTATACTTTTATTTATTGCGTTCACAGTATAACCAGTATTTGCACTGTGGTGAAAGTTCTCCATGGAGGTGAATTTTTCAGAGTTGAAATCCATTGTAGTATGGATATTCGCGGACGCATGGTTGCATTTCAGTAACAAAAAAAACTTTAGAAATATTTCAAGAAAAAAAATGAATTTAATGTATATATTCCATGAATTAATATAATATCATGAATTTAGAAGTATAAAAAATGTATATTAAAGGCCATATTGTAAAATTTCGTACAAATGGATATTGATGATCGGCTCTTTATGAACGATGCTATTAAATAGTAGTTTTGCGCAAAAAAGCACCCCTGTTAGTTGAGGACATTGAGGTGAATTTGAAATTCTTAGAAATTTTCCAAAACAAAATAAAGAAAATATTTTGCTTGCAGTTTTATATTTATTTATACTATTTATTTAATAGTAATATACGATTATCTTGGTATCTTTAATGTCAAGGTACGGTGTTAATGAACTATGAGTCATCTTATATATAAAAACTAATGTGTTTTTGTTTGTTAGCTGGAAAACCAATCCTCATTGAACCAGGGGCTTAGGACTTTTCGAAGTTGAAATACTTATTACTAACCGGATAGTTATTTCCAGTACCTGGCAAATGAGGACTATTGTTATTGTGAACAAAAACCATGAACTACAAGTTGCGATGGAGCATTGCAAGCTGTACGTAATCGTGGCTGCCGCCGGAGGCCTTTTTAATCCATCTATACTATGTCCCAGGGGGTACCATAACAGTCGCCCCATACGGCAGTTGCTACCCAAGGCCTTTTTTGTTGCATCTTGAATGGATGAATTAATCTTATGCACTCTGCGTTTATGCTCCTTTTTGGGGCAGCTAAAATCAAATCTGTTATAAATGAAACAAATTAATATAAATTTTCATCATTTGCACAACTTTTTTTATTTCCATTTGATTTTCACCACGCGTGATAGGGTTGTGTTTAATCACTCAGGGCTGCATTTTGTTGAAGTATTTGTTAGATAGTGATTTTTTCTCTAATACTTCACGTTGACCTGCAAACTGGTTTTCCTTTCAGTTTAAAACGGTTAAAACAATTTAGGCATGTTCATAATCGATATAAAGTAGGTACTTAAGTTAGCGTCAACCCTTTGATACCCTTTCCAAGGGTCTATCTGACGCTAAATTTAGTACCTACTTTATTTCGTTCAGATTGTTGGACAGAGACAGATAAATATACAAGACTAAATGGGCTTGCTCAAGAACATCCTACAAATTATGACGGATAACACATAATAATCAAAAAACTAAATTTATAATAGAACTATTTTTTCTACACCTTTTTCACTCGTACTTCAAAAACCGTAAAAATACTTTAGATAAGGTTAAATGCATTTAAGAATAGTGAATGGTAGTCCAAGACCCATACAATTATTTTCAGAATAGTCAATTGTATCTTAAAAACTGTAAAGTATGCTTTAGAATAATCAACTGTACTCCAAAAACTATAAATTGTACTTCATAAACTGTAATTTGTACTCGAGACCGTAAATTAGACTTCAGAAGCTTAAAAATGTACTCCAAAATAATCAGTTCTACTTCAGAAACAACAAATTCCAATCCAGAAGATGTTTCTGAAGTACATTTGATTTTTCTGGAATACATTTTACAGTTTCTCGAATACAATGGGCTTCTTCGTAGCAAATTTTACGTTTTTTAAAGTACATTTTACAATCTAACCCACAATAAAATATACAGGCAGATTCTAAATAATTTCTTTCTTTGCGGATTTTCTCCCTCTCATATAATTTGTGAGCGAAAATGTATGAAAAAGGTTCACTAGTGAAATTTATTTAGATTGCCACGATAAGCTTTTTGTCGAAAAATTCTCAAATTTCGAAATTTGTTTTGCGTAAAATTTTGCAAAAATCATTGGATCATGTGTTTCAATTTTGTGATATTGGAGTACTTCAATTGTAATACTTTCTAATACCTCAGCGGACCACCTTCAGCTTATTGAAAGCCGATCATGGCTCATGCTTTATTGACCAAAATCACGACACGATCGCTCTGACAATAGATACTCCAAGGAGTAACAACATTGGAATACATTGCTAAGCGGAAACGGTCAAAATTCTAAAATTAAAATTCTGAAGTCAAAATTCCGGAATCAAAATTCTGGGTCGACAAAATTCTGGAAATCGGAATTCCGCACTTCCTTCGCCTTTTTTGGCTGTATTTCAAAATTCTGGTTTTTCATAATTCCGGAATTTACGTTTTCCAGAATTAATTCTGGAAATTTTTTTTCCCAAAATTAGAGCAAAATCGTGTATTTTTTTTATAAATTTGCTTATACATATGTACACAATAATATAACATAAACAAAACATAACTCCAAAATAATTCCAAAATTCAAACATAATTATCGGAAAAACAAAAAAAAAAAAACATTAATAACAAATAATAATGAAATAGATACTACATTAATGTCATGTTTGAAGCAATACGCTTTAAATACGCTAAGTGACTTAAATCTAATCTTTTTTTCATCACTCTTTTAATTTGTTTGTTTTTTATCATACATTTTCTGTTTATTTTCATTTTTTCGCCGTTTTTTACTTTTTGTACTTGTGTTTCAGCATAAACAAGCTCCCTTTGTAAGTCAGATATCAATTTATACAGCGTAGCATGACTTTTTCCAACTAAGACTTTAAGGCGGCGATGCCAAGCTTCCACACTGTTTTGCGTTCTTGGAAAAACTTTCGATGTAGGGTCATCGAACACGGACCAAAATTGTGTTAAATATTTAGGCTGTGACTTTTTACCAAACACATAATTTTTTTCAAACCATTTTGAAAGTTTTTGCAAATCGCTGTCGTCAAATGAATTACTCAAACTTGTGTAATACTCTGAGATTTCGCTATGAGGAACCAGTGCCAAGCTTTTAAGCATTCGTACTTGGATTGAAAACTGCTCGCTGTTGCCATATTTGCGGCTTAGTCTGAAAATATTTAATAATCATTTTATCTCAAATGCAGGAAGTTGCGGTTATACAATAAATTTACCCTTCTTTTTGAACTTTTCGCCAAATATTTTTCCCGAAGTGGAAGAGGCAACCACTCTGCCGTGCAAATGGGAAACACTCCCTTGCTGCAGAAATAATAGCCATTTCAAAATCGTTAATTATACGCGTCGGACTCAGTTCGATACCATAGTTCAATGCGACGTTCTCCAACTCAACAAAAAAAGAAATATACATTGACTTTGATTTTTTGCTCATAAGACAGAAAACCAGCGGAACAATTTGTCCTTCTACTCGTCCATGTATTGTAAATAGCTGCCTCATCATCGTTGGAACAACGTCAAATGTACCGTCCATAATCCAGCAGTCGCTCTCATTTAACAACTGCAGCGAAGATTTTGTTCCAAACATAAGAATGCATTCGCCATCAATAACTTTCTCACTTAAAATAAATAGTTGACCTTCCAAAACATAAAGTGATAAAGGAATGTCTATTTCTTCAACACAAGTTGGCTCTTTAAAACAATTCAAACTGTTCCGTTGCCTTCTAATTTTTAACTTAAGAGCATTTCTTGATGGCAGATAATGTCTAATATGTTTTTCTGTCATAGATACCGAACGCTGAATTACTTGGCTAGGCTGCAGACAACTCGAGTGAGCCATATTTTTAACCAGGTTATTTGTTTCTGCAACCGATTTTTTATGCGCACAAGGATCATGAGAATGTTCATTTTTTTTTTTCTGTATAACATGTTCAGAGCCATCAAATTGTGTGACAATGCGCACGGCACATTTGTTTTTAATTCGTTCAGAACAAGTCCAGTTAAATGTTTTCTTATTTTTTCGTTCCAAATAGAAGAAGTAGCCGTCGACGTTTAACATGTCTTTTCCTTTATTGGACTTTACCACAGTTATATTTTCCATCATAAAGTAATTATTTCACAAAAATATTTAGCACGTACTTATTAATGAAATTGCAGTAACACATTGCTTAGTATGTACATATATATGGGTGAAAACACAAAAGTAGTACAACTTGATGTCATCAGTCAATCAATCGGGAAGTTTTAAAGTGACTTGATATAATACATCAGTTTATGAAAATTTAGAACCCTATTTATATATCCCCCTCAACTTCAATTACATATTCTATAAGCTAGTTTGTAAAATTATGAAATAAACCCTCGTAGGTAAGAAGTGCATACCGCGCAGCGTAAATGTAAAATGTTGAAAAAATTATGTTTTCAAAATAAGCCTCAAAATTGGATCACTTACGTATTTTCACCCATATGTAGGTACATAATAAACTAAATCACTATGGTAGTACAAAACAGTAAATGAACAACAACAAACAAAGCAATAACAGTAACATAGACAATAAAACATATAGAAAATAAAACATATGATTACAGAAATTCAAAATTCTGTAATTAATGATTAAAAATGCGTGTTGATAACAAAAAAAGTGCGCACTTTTTTTGTTATCAACACGCATTTTTAATCATTAATTACAGAATTTTGAATTTCAGAATTTTGGTTTCCAGAATTTTGCAATTTAGAATTTTGTTATCCAGAATTTTGAATTCCAGAATATTGACCTCCATAATTTTGATTTCCGGTATTTTGACTTCCGGAATTATGAATGCAGAATTTCCAAAAAAGCAGAATTTTGACCCCAACCCATTGCTAAGTACTCTGAAAACAGAAACAACTGTAGCGTCTCGTTGTGACATTTAATTTTGACAGCTGACATAAATGCACGTAGACAAAGGCAACCTGTCTTATAACCGCGTTTTAACACGCGTTAACGCAGACTTGATCTAGTTTTATCTTTTTGGGTACGATGACATAATCAGCTGCTTTTTCCTTGTATATTTTTTGGTTTTGTGCGTATTTGTCAAAGTTATAAATGTCACGCAACGCAATAAAGCTTTATTTTTTTTCGTCTGAATACTCCTATGCGTGAGAAAAAACGCTGTGCATTGGTTCTTGGTTGAGTTGTAAAATAGCAATTTCTTTTTTTAGAAATATAACCTAATATATACATTAGGGATGTCAATTTTTCGGGTTTTGGCCGTCCCGGGATTTTCGGGATATGCTTTTACAAATCCCGGGATCCCGGGATTAGTCCCGGGATTAGGGATTCGTTATTTCTAACAGGTTTGCTTCAAAAAGACTGGAGAAAATGTTTGTGAAACTGTCAATTTTTAAATAAATAACAAATAAAATTAATTAAATTTATTTATCCCTTATATTTTTTATTTACTTTTAATGTATTTCATTTGAATAAAAAAAAATAACACACTTCAATAGAAAGTTATAAAATATAAATAACTTATTATGTTTAAGTATAAAAGCACTTAAACATTTTGATATACGTACATACAAACATTATCACATACAAATATGATAAGGTGCATCAGCCTATCTACACACATAAATATGTAAAACTATAACTATAAATAATCAGTATGCTATTTTAATAAACTAGTTCGTCTTACAAACGCACTCAAATAAGTTGATTTTAATTCAACAAGCTGAACCACTTCCCCCCACCAGTGGGAAGAGGTTGTCAGTTAATAATATTAACATATTAAGTATTCTTTTTTTTTGTAGTTGAACTCCTACATTAATATAAATGTATTAAACAGTTTAATAATGGTAAGTATTAATTAAAAAGTAAAAAAAAATTTGGTACATTCAGCGCGCCTCTTCCCAGCCAGCAAGATACCTTACATTTTACGAACATTGCGTTTTACGAGCTATTCTCGAATCAGCAACAACTAAAAACACAAGCTTTTTTTATTTTGTCAAAAAAAATAAAAATTTAAATTTCAAATTCAATATTTTGAAAATACGAAGTACGTTTATGATCAAAAAACGGACGTATAGAGATTCATAACAGCCTAACCTAATATAAACGCACGGACTGAGTTTTCTGTCAAAAATGTCTCATGCACATACAACTTGTATGGGAGTAGCCGAATTTGAACGCACTGCCTAAAAAAACCTAACTCAATTTTTGTTTTGCGTGACATTTCGATTTGACGTAAACTCTCAGAGCGCACGTCGTTGACATGTAATTCTTCAATTTGATTGCACAGCTGTGACAACCAGCTACTCACGCACGCACATTTGTTTCGGTTAGCAGCAAAAACGTCGTGCATGTTCGTGCGACAAATTCAGTCCGTGCGTTTATATTAGGTTAGGCTGTAAGCGAGTGCTTCTTCGATACATTTACGAAGCCTCGAGGGCAAAAAACATTTTAAAGCGAAACAGTATTCGTATGCGAATCGAAAAAGTATTCGTAAGCGATATTTTATTAGAGTTTTCTTCGAAAAAACATCCATTTACGAACTCGTTTACGATAATTTTGCTGGCTGGGTTCTTCCTCTAATTTTTAAACATTGCTTTTAAAAAATGATCTTAAAACTATTAAAGCGTTTAATGTTTTGTCTGCGAGTCTTGACCTGAACTTATTGCAAATGTAGCCCGCCGTTGAAAAGCATCTTTCCGCCTCAACACTTGTGGGCTGAATTGCAGACAAATATTTATAAGCTTTTTTCAAAAACATGCCTTTCTCTCCCCCATTAGAGAACAAGTCTATTTCTTTAGATAATTGTAAAGCCATACCATATTTTTTTTATTGGGACAAGTTTGTGTACTTTTCATTAAAAGGTTATTTAATTTTGCTTTTAAATCTGTGGGCTCGCTTATAATTATTTCTTCCGTTTCATTATTTTCGACATCGGTGGAAGCTTGACTTAGTAAAAGTATTTGCTTTAACTCCTCTTTTACAGTGCCCATAGATAAGCTTTCACCGAATCTGTTTGACACAGATCTCCATTCGTCAAAAACTACGCAAAATTTTTCACCTTCTTTTACGAGCTTTTCAATTTCATGTAAAAATCCTACTCAAATATTTTCGTAATAGTTGAGTACAATACTTTGTATAGTGTTTCTGGATTTTGGTAAATCGAAGCCATTACCTCGCATTACATCGCGTAGATCTTGTGATTTGGTGAAAGCTGAAAAAGCAAAACCATCAACAGCCGTCATCCTAGCTAAAACAGCTTCCATACTCCTCTCCGTTTTATTACTAAAAAATTTATGCAACTTTTGCTGTTTACAAGGTACAGGATTGGCTTCTGGAGCTTTTGTTTTACGGCACACAACAATATTATGTTTTTTCAAATGCGTGTGCAGCCCTTTTGTTGAGCCACCTTTCGTTAATAATATTTGACTGCATTTTTTGCACTGAGCTGACTCGTCGTTGTCGCGCGCAACTAAAAAATAGAACCACACGGAAGACTTCTCTTCCGCCTTTGTTTTATGTGCAACAAAACCTGTACGAAATAAATTTCAATTTCATTACAGTGATTCTTTATTTAATGAAAATGTAATACTTCGTATAAAAATGGATGAGTGCGAGGTATTCCACTTCACCGAAGTTATAAATATATCTATATTTACCTGAAGTGGACGGCTTTTCAGTCATATTTAATTATTCTTATTATTCATCAATCAATTATGCGCGCAAAAATAACAATGAAACCAGCTGATTTCTACGTCAACAGTGTTGTAAACGCTAACCCAAATTTCAATGTGGTTTCTTTGCTATACAAGAGGGATTTTTCTCACATCCCGAAAATCCCGGGATTGCTGGAACACAATCCCGGGATTTTCGGGAGCTTAAAAAGGGTCGGGATCCCGGGATTTCGGGATCCCGGGATCCCGGGATGACATCCCTAATATACATATATAGTTTTACTTAAAACGCAAAATCCTAAATTTGACTATTTCTCTTCTTTTAAAGTAATTTATTACCTCATAAAATTTGCAACACAACACCCTGAAATGGCTGAAAATAGTTGACTGCAACCCGAAGTTCTCCATGGAGGTGAATATAAGTACGTTTGTGTTAGTGAGTGCAATTACTGTCTATACTGTGATTGCGTTCTTAGCGCCTTTTTGACTGAAATCCCAAATCACCGCAAAAACACCTACTGTTTTCTGCCAATATATTTTGTCTGGCAACCAGATTTTTCGCTGCTTCTGCTGGCAGATGTTCCTCGATTATGCAGTGCTGCCAAGAAGCAACACATTATCAGTACCCCCGATAGGTGGCGCGCTAGAGAGTTTCGCATCAAGTCATCTTTGTTTCAAAGTTGAACTGTAAAGCTAAAATTCGTTTTCGTGCTCACAAAGGTGCGACAAAGGGATTTTTCGCTTCCCAGGAGTCACACTTTTTTACTGAGTAGTTATAAAGCTATTTGTTGTTATTTCGCCAATTCTTTTAATGCATTTATTGTATTGGATATTTATCCATGTCGATAAATATATTTCATAGCTATTGAAATCCCAATGTAAGTTTATTAAGTCAAAGTTGACTAAGCTCTCGAGTCAAATGTCCCAGGAGTCCCTAATACAAAAAGGCTATATATGTCCCTTCCTCTGATAGACTCTCACCTCTGTTGTACATTTCTAGTTGGATCCATGCATAAGAAGTAACAAAATCTTTAGTTTTAAAACTGTTTCAGAGTGGTAGAGCACCATAAAAACCCACGGTATTGTTTAGGGATAAGAGAGACTGTTACTTCGAATGCATATATTTTCAAATACACCCCCATACATATATGTATCGTGACCTTAGTCCATAAACTTGATAGCTAAAAAAAGCAAAAGCTTGCATTTATTTTGCATCTCAGCAAAATATCCACTTTGTTTTGAAAAAATTCCGAGACCTGAACATAAAATGCTGACAAAACAATCAAAATAATAAATCAAAAAATTGCTCAAATTGCTTGAGTTCATGCTCGACTATTGAGCGTTGAGCCAGTATTCAAGTACTCGTTCAACATTTGCCCGGGCTACTCGAAAATGTGCGAACAAAATCTGGAGCTCTACTATGTAGTCTGAAATGAGTGAGTGTCGGCTTATTTTATCCACTAACATTTTTTCGAATTTCGTTAGAAGAAAGTATTTTAAATATATATTTTTTTTTAACAAAATGTAGCGAATTCTATAACAGAAACCATAAAAAAAGATTGCACAAAGTTCAAGGAAATTTTTCAAAATTGCCATGAAAATTTTCAACATTTTGGCAGAATTTCAAGCGAATTGCTGAGAACGCACTTTTGTAGGGCAGTCAATTTCATGTGCAAGCTAGAAGTAGGTCAAAACTTCCACTGATTTTTAATTTTAATTTTTTTTTCGTCGAGGGTGTTGAGTAATTTCTTCCATACAAAAAAAAAAAAAAATTGTATGATTTCTGTTGTAGAATTTGCTACATTTTATTAAAAAAATATTAAAAATACTTTATTAGGAGCTCAATTCGTCAACCGGACCACCTAAAAGTTTGATCGCTTCGATTTGAATGAAATTTGGTGAAAGTGATCTGCTAACGCAATATGGTCATCAGTAGTACCAGGTTCCAGCATAAGCGAATACATCAAGCCACCTGGCTGTCCCCTGATCAAAGAACAAGAAACCAGATTGGTCATGTCATGAGCGACGGCAGACACAGCTCCACCGTTCTGGACGTGCGTACCCTACGTGGTCCCAATATCGACTAGGACCATTATCTTGTTGCGTCCAAGATTCGCACACGCCTCTGTGCAGAGAAGACAGTACGTACAGTAACGGAAGAAAAGTTTGACGTCGAGAAGCTGCGTACGACACAGATAGCTGATAATTTCTCCACTCGTCTCATCGGAGAGCAATTCTCGCCCTAACGATGTAACCGAGCAATGCAAGCACATCTCTCACTCATTACGTACCGCCGCTGAGACCACTATAGGGTTTCGGCGAGCACGCAAAAACAACTGGTGCGATGAGGAATGCAGCACTACCTCGGACAAAAAGGACGCTGCATACAGGGAGAATTTGCGAACGGGCGTAACTCGCAGTGTACATGGAGAAAAATATTTTTCTAAAATCTGTTCTCAATCTCACTGAAATTAGTCAAAAAAGTTTACTTCAAACAAGCAAGTTATTTTCTTATCAAAAACAAAAACTATAAGGAAAAAATGTTAAACAATTTTTTTTAAAATAAATAAGAAAGTTTTTCACTTTATTGAAGAAATCGTCGGCTAAATCCCGTTCTTAGCCAAATCGACTTTTTTATGCGGTTCGAAGCAGTAGCCGATTCTGCAGTTGGCAAACCAGGGCTGTTAATTGAATGAATCAAAACAGTTATAATTCAGGAGTTATTCATTTTTTCAAGTGTTTTTCGTTGAATTTAATTCGAAATTCCATGTAGATACGATTTGACATGTTGAATTCATATTTTCCATTCAAAGAATTAAAGAAAGCGAGAAAGTAATTCAGTTTGAACTGAATTACATCGAAATAACTCTCATTCAATAACTCTCTCAATTGAATGCAAACTTTGGCGAATCAATTCAATTTTTCATTTCAGTACTCTCGAAATTTAACTTTCAGAGGTGATATTTGCGTACTTTCAGTCTTAAACATGCCTGGGATTGATTTGAAGCTGTCAAAATAGTAATAAAACACGAGACTGCCATGTATCATTGTAAAACTCTAAAATTCGTTTTATTGCAATTAAAGCAACAAATAATTTGTTGCTAGTACACCGCAGGTCCTTTATATCCAGCTCCGTGACCTGGCGTAGGCTATCCAGGAAGGAAGCTCCTAAAAAGCGCATTCTCGCGCCGCTTAAAGCCGGCAGTTGCAGATGAAGTGCTCCACCGTTTCCTTCTCCTCATCATCTTTGCAACTCCTACAGCATCGACGGTAGGGTACACAGCCTTTCTGCGTGCCTACCAATGAGGCAGTGACCGGTTAATACCCCTACCAATATGGAGATTTCCCTCTTAGTTAGGGCATAAATGCGTCTAGACCAGTGGTGGCCAAAAAAGCATAATCCCTATGCACACGTACATTCGAAGTTAGCATTTTGGCCACCACTGGTCTAGACCTTTTAAGATCCCATTTTGGTCATGTTTGTTTGGATATCCTTTCGTTGGCTTGACGAGTGTGTGCTGCTTCAGCATTTGTTTGCATATGGCAAACGACATACCTAAGCACTCTTTATCCTGAAGAATCTGCTTGGTAGTGCCCTGGCTGGTAAGCTCGTCTGCCTTACAGTTTCCCTCAATGTCCCTAGGTCCCGGGACCCATGTGAGGTTTACGCGGTTCTGTTGGGCCATCTTCTGAAGAGATCGACGACACCTGAGCGTCAGTTCAGAGTTGGAAGAGTAGGAGCCAAGGGATTTGATGCCGCTTGGCTTTCGCTAAAATAACGATATCTTCTCCGATACCACGATTGCTTATCTAGGCAGCGGCGTCCAGGGTTGCCGAGACCTCCGAGTGGAAGACGCTGCAGTGATCAGGTAGTCTGAAGGAGAGTTCGAGGTTCAGATCCTGTGAATAAACCCCTCCTCCAACTCTGCCGTCTAACTTCGAGCCGTCGGTAAAAATGGAAATGCCGCCATGAGTAGCGGGACTCCGATCTATCCTCTTCCACTCTTCAATGTTTATTTTGAAACAGCTATCTCCGATTATTGTGGTCGCACAGAGATCTGTGCCCAGCGGAAGGAAACTGTAGGATCCCAGAATACTGGAGTGTCCAGTAGTGCTTGCGCCTCAGCCGGACGTTTCCCTTAGAAGGCTTAGCCTTGAGGTGCGCCACAACAGTGATGTGGGTCCCGGGCTGTAGTGGTGTACCAGGGAACTGCGCCTATAATGAGCTGGCGAGGGAATCCACTGGACTGCCGCAGACGAGTCAATTGACACATACTTCTACTTCTCTTGCTATGAGAGACACAAACTTCACTCGGTTTTCACCGAAAAGGCTAATGTGAGGTGGGCACTGGAACCTAAATGAGAGGTGTCCAGATAGACTTGGCCTCACTTTAATGAGAAGTGAATAAAGTTTATCATTAGCCTAAAGCGCCCGTCTTGCTGTCGTTGTTGTATCGAAGCTACCCCTGCCCAAACGTGTACTTTTCCTTGACCGAAATTGTCATCAATGTCTTCTAACGGGGGTTCTAAGAAATCAGCAGTTTTTACAGGGTTCTACCAAAGGAAATGGGTGTTAGAAGAGTGGGCTCCGAAGAGCAGGTGAATAAATAGTTGGCGTTATGAGGAGACGAGCCGCATGCCGGCCTCTCATTCGGCAGGGGTTCAGGCTGGATAAGTAGGAGTTTACCCTGCTACGATATCCAGAACGTAATTGAGCCAAAGTGATCCTTATCTCTCGAGGAAGATGACGCTCCTCGTCAGCAACATGAAGTGTTGGAGTATGCAAAACGGCCAACAGACGTCTCATGAATGTGCTTCAGGGCCTGCTTTTTTGCTTTTTGTTCCTAAAAACGACAGACGTTTGACGACCACTTCGTTTCTACGTACTGCCGGTTCTGCGAGAAAGGTACATGTGCTTGCGCAGTACCCTTCGTACCGAAACGACCCAGGCTGTATTTTTTTATATTACAGCCTGGCCAAGAGCAGTACACCCGAAGTGACCCTGTCTAACGTGTCACGATTCCTCCCCCTAAATTTGTCATCCCTGGAGCAGTTTCTTGCAGCAGGGCTGCTCCTTATTCTCTTGTTCCGGTCTGGCATTGAGCTAAACCCTGGTCCAACAGAATGGTTCTGCTGTGTGTGCCGGAAGAAAATTTATACCAGATGTTCGCATTCGGTGCAATGCACATCTTGTAAAGGTTGGCTTCACAAGTCTAGTTGCTCCGGACTAGATCCAAAAACACACCGGCCTCTTAGTTTTTTTAAAACCTTCGTGGCGCCTTGCTGTTCACGTCCTAGAACGTCTCGTGGCTCGCGACGCTCCGGCGTAGCACTATCGCCTCCCCCTCGCAATATATATATTGCTCAGCAAGCATTGTGTGTTCCCAGTTGTAGCTCGCGCCCTAGCGCGCTAACACCTCACACAGCAGCTCATAGCTACTCCCTACGTAGCACATCTACAGATGTAGTGAGCACTGCTGAGCTACAACCCCCGCCCCAAAATATTCTCCTCCCCTCTACTTCTTCCGGTACCGGCACAAGTGTGAATCAAGGCCATCAGCTCCTGGTCCCTCACACTATGTGCACTGTTTGTCGGCACAGAATATATGCGTCCAGAGTGCCATCGGTCAAGTGCAATACCTGCCTTGGCCAATGTCACCTGCGCATATGCTCAGGGCTCGCAAACAGAAATCTATGGACTGATGCGTATGTTGCGCCGTGTTGTCGAGCTGTGCAGCCCACATTGCCGACAAATTCTACCTCGTTTCCCAACGAGCGGAATTTGTCGCCTTCAGGACTGCGACGACGATCACGGACTAGCATTTTACCTCCACGGCGAGCGCACCAGTCCCTGACTCCCAGAGTGACCATTGCCTCTCCCCCGCATTTCAAAATAATGCAATTAAACTGCAATGGTATAACTGGCAAGATTGTGGAGATCACCAAGTTTATGCAGCAAAACTCCATCAAAATTGCTGCAATCCAGGATAGAGATATACGCCGCCGACAAACGCCGCCGCCGCCGCCGACAAAAGTCATTTTCGACGCGCCGCCGCCGAATAGCCTTTTTAGCGGCGCGGCGGCGGCGCGCGCCGGCGCGTTTAACATTTTTTTTTGTGATAATTTTCTAAAGTTACAATTTTTTTTTTTTAATTTACAACGCACTAATGGCCGTGCCCTAAATGTGTTAAAAGTGCAGGTATTTGTTTCCTTTAGGGGTCAACTGTTACTAAATTAGCTAAAATTGTGCGGGAGGGCTTAAAAGACGGGATTTGGCCTCAGGATCACGAATCCGGAAGCGCTTTTTTTATTATTTTGAGTTACATATTTGCGATCAAAGTTGTAAGTTTTCATGTGATTGTAATTTATTTAGGCCGTCCCTAAAAAGCGCTTCCGGATTCGTGATCCTGAGGCCAAACCCCGTCTTTAGAGTCCTCCCCCATAATTTTAGCTAATTTATTAGCAGTTGACCCCTGAAAGAAACAAATACCAAAGTGCAAAAGATGATGGATCTAGCAGCTGTATTTCACACAGCAAGAACGTCTCAACAGGGAATTTAACACGTCATTTAAAAAACGAGCACAATATACGTCACTTTGATGCAGAAAATACTTCTTCATCTACACTGACAAATTTTTTTCAAAAATGTCCAAAAAAAAGTTCAACTGATTCTAAATGGATGTTGGGAAGGGACTTAGCCTTATGGATGGCACGTGATTTATTACCGTTCCATACAATTGCACACAATGGAATAAAAGACTTTTTAAAAAAATACCATGTAGTAGTAAACGATAATGATATACCACATTATAAAACAATTGCAACAACAGCATTAGATGATGTTTATGAAAGCGTTTTAAAAGTCGTTAAAGGAAAAATATCTGGGATGGAACATTTTGCTTTAACTTTCGATCTATGGACGGATAACTACAGTAGGCGTAATTATATAACTTTTACTTTTCATTACCTTTCAACAAACTTCGCTATGTCGAGTCTCACACTAGAAACAAAATATGTCTCAAAGTCCCATACAGGAAACAACATATTGCAGGAGATTGAGGAAGTAACTGAATACTTTAACGTAAAGCTTGGTTCGAATTTCGTTGTCACTGACCAAGGCAGTAATATGAAGGAAGCCATCGATTTGGGCAGCCTTAACAACCACTTCTGTATTGGGCATGGGCTTCACAATTTGCTTACGGTAGATGGGTATGATTCCGTTCCAGAAATAAATCGTCTAATTTTAAAGTGTAAAAAAATCGCGCGAGCCCTACGTTTCAAAACACATACTCTGAAGTTACAGGCCGATGCCATACAAAAAGAGATTTTGTCAAAAATTGATAACTTGGAAGAACTCCTGGCTTCATAAGACGCTTCATGGGTCGACTACGACGAAGGGTTCGGTCCCCTTGATGATGTGTTCTTGGAAGTATATAGAAACATAAATAATACCAATGACTTGCATGGCAGTTTGGTGGATAAGAGAAACACCACCCTTAAAAATTCGATATCTACAAGATGGCACAGTGTCTTATCATTACTTGATAGTCTTGGATCTCAAAGGACTGCCATTAATAAACTTCTTTTAAACTGTAATAAAACTGACTTAATTTTACTCGAAACGGAAGTACTACTATTGTATAAATTAAGAGACTTTTTGCAAAAATTCAAAGATGCTGTCAATATTCTTTCTGGGGACCCATACCCATCGATTTCTCTTGCGTTAATCATTCGAACTGAGATATTATCAATATTATCTGAAAACGATGACACTGATTTAAATCAGAATAATTTCAGCTTTTGTCACGATCATTTATTGCAACAAATAAAAAAAAATATGAAGAGTAAACTTGACTATAGATTTCCAATAACTGATATTTTAGTATGCGCAACGCTGCTGGATCCGCGTTTTAACACATTAGATTGTGTTACAGAATACTGCAAAAGCAAATGTAAGACAGAAGTACAGTTTTTGATAGAGATGTATAAAAGACTTGTTGGTGATTCATCAAAAAACGGAAATAGTGTAAACGATTCTGAAGAAACTTCACCTTCTTCTAAAATATTGAAACTTGCCAAGCGGTATTCATTTGCTGCTAAGTCTGTCCTCCAATCAGAATGTTTTAGAGTTTTGGAGGGAAAAGGCGGCTGCAATGCCCTTGCTATCCAAGCTAGCAAAAAAAGTTGTATGCATCCTGCAACAAGTACGCCGAGTGAGCGAGTTTTTTCTATAGATGGTCTGGCAGTCACAAATAAGCGGTCACAGCTAAGCCCTCACAACATTAACAAAACAATTTTTACCCATGACAACTACGAGTCTTGTGTAGAATATTTAAAATGATTATTTTTCGCTATGAAAAGAGACACATACAACTTTATAAACATAAGATATACACAACAACAACTGTACAAAGAAGTGAAATGGTACAAATTTTTTTTTTAAACTAAATAAGTAAATTTCTATCAATGTAAGCATTACAATAGCTTTACTTTTATGTTAACAATGTATACAAAGACTGAATTGATATAATATTACACTATAAACATATATTTTAAATCACACATGCATATTGTAGTGATCATAACAAAGCCTTCGGTTAATGTACATAATTTTAGTCCTAGACTCAATATGTAACATAGTTATTTCAGTGTAAGAATTTGATTAAAAGACTGCTATGCGTTATGTTTTTAGTATTCTTCTATATTATATTATAAAATGTGAAACATTTAAAGTTACGTTCATTTACATTACATAAAAAATGTACCCAAAATTTTTTGTCAGTTCAATAAAAATCCCAACAATTGAAATTATGGAGTTTTTAAATTCAACATGTAATTTTTTTATACCACCAAGCCGGCGCACGCCGGCGGCGCGCCGCGCCGGCGTAACCGCCGCCGCCGCTATAAAATGGGCCTTACGCCGCCGCCGCCGACAAATTTGACGGCGTATACCTCTAATCCAGGAGACTAAACTTGGCACCCAATCGGATCTCAGAGCGAGTGGTGGCTACCATATTCTCCGGCATGATCGTACGGACGGTGGGGGTGGTCTTGCGTTCATCATCCACCAAACCGTGCGGTATAGGGAATTTGCATTCAACACCGACCAAGAGGACATACCCCTAGAGCGACAGGGTATTGTCATTTCAGCTGGAGGTGTTGATCTCGAGCTGATAAACATCTACATACCTCCCGTCACCTGTTGTCCCAGAAGTTATCGCCCTGATTTAAGCGATTTCCTACGGGGCGATAACCGTGTCATTATGGGCGATTTTAATGCACACCATGACATGTGGCATTCACGCCACTCTGCTGACGGCAGAGGACGGGAAATAGCCGAGCAAATTGACGCTTCCACATTCTGCGCGGTGAACACGGACGCCCCCACGAGGATGGCAGTAAATTGCAGTAGCTCCCCGGACATAACAATTGTTAGTCCGGGTCTAATAAACTGCATAAACTGGCGCCCAATGGTGGCTTTGGCATCAGATCACCTGCCAATCATCCTGTCCGTTGATCGTGCCCCGGATTTCACCACCTCTGAGAAGAGATCCTACGTAAACTTCAGGAGGGCTGACTGGGTTGGCTTTACTGAGTTTACTGAGAGCTCCTTTGGTGCTCTTCCCATACCGACTGACGTACGCCAAGGTGAAAAGGAAATACGTAAGGTCATAAATAGAGCTGCAGCCCTTTTTATACCAGCTGGGAGAATACAAAATATACGGCCAAACTTCCCAACTGAAGCTGCAGCCCTGGCCAATGAACGTGACCATATACGTAGCATCGATCCCGCAGACCCGCAGATCAGTGGTCTCAACGCGGAAATCAGACGGTTGGTAGATGAACACAAACATGCCAAATGGGAGGAGCATCTGAGGTCTTGTAACCTCTCTACCGGTGTTGGAAAATTATGGTCCACAGTCAAATCCCTGTCAAATTCGACGGGCCCACCAAAAAACGTAGACATCACCTTTGGTGGTAAGACGTTTAGTGACCCGAAGAAAAGTGCAACGGCCTTTTGCCGACAGTTTGTACCACACCCTGCACAGGACAGGGACAGACGTAGGATCTTCAGGTGTGCGCATAAACACAAAAACAATGCCCCCGTTTCCATCACCGCTACAGAGGTTCGAGTGGCCATCAGGAAAGCCAAAAACTCTAAAGCTATGGGCCCTGACGACATAGCCATGGTGCATTTAAAACACATCGGCGAAGAGGGAGTAAAATACCTCACTACCGTCTTCAATTTGTCCCTGGCCACTTCTGTCATACCTGAAAAATGGAAACAGGCAGTCGTGGTCCCACTACTAAAGCCTGGCAAGCCAGCTAACGTAGGGGAGTCTTATCGTCCGATATCGCTCCTCTCGCCAGTAGTGAAGACATTGGAGGCGGTATTACTTCCTCTTTACACATCAAAGTTGAGGTTAGCCGAGCACCAACATGGCTTTAGAAAAATACGGAGCACAACATCTGCTCTAAATGCCATTAACACTCAGATAACTGACGGACTCAACCAGAAAATCCCTCATCACAGGACGGTTCTAGTTGCTCTTGACCTGTCTCAAGCTTTTGACACAGTAAATCATGGACAACTGGTATCCGATTTGGAAGATTCATCGCTCCCCCCCTGTCTTAAGCGTTGGTCCGCCAATTATCTGAGTGGTCGTCAATCGTCTGTAGTTTTCAGAAACAAAAAATCAAAACCGAGAAAGATTAAACAAGGGGTACCGCAGGGTGGTGTCCTTTCCCCGCTTCTGTTTAATCTTTATATTTCGAGGCTTCCTTCCCCACCAGATGGAGTCTCGATTGTTTCTTACGCAGACGATTGTACGATCCTGGCATCTGGCACTTCCGTTGATGAGCTATGCTCCAGGATCAATGGTTATCTCCCCTCTCTTGTTGAGTTTTTCACTGCCCGGAGCCTGACATTGTCGCCAACGAAGTCCTCGGCGACACTATTCACGACCTGGACGGCGCAAGTTGGCATGGAGTTAGAAATCTACGTAGGCGATCAAAAATTACCTACTGTCTCTCACCCCAAAATCTTAGGGGTAATTTTCGACCCCATGCACAAATTTGCTGCTCATTCAACCGCAATTGTCTCTAAGCTACAAAGCCGCAACAAAATTCTCAAGTCGCTAGCCGGCAGCACTTGGGGTAAAGACAAAGAAACGTTGCTGGCAACCTATAAAGCAATTGGTCGGCCGATCCTGAATTACGCGTCGCCGATATGGTCGCCGGGGCTTGCTGAGGTTCATTGGAAAAGACTGCAGGCCTGCCAAAACACCGCACTCAGAACCGCCACGGGATGCGTCCTTATGTCTCCAAAACATCATTTACATCATGAGGTGGAAATCCTCCCAGTTTTGGAGCACAATGAAATGCTAAACAAGCAGTACCTGTTGAACTGTTGCAAACCACAACATCCCAACAGACTACTGCTTGAGTATGAGCCACCTCCTAGGACCGTAAGAGCACATCTACGTGAGCATTTTGATGAGATCCGGCACCTCACACTTTCGCCGTTTGATCCAAAGGTACATACGCAGGCCCTGAAGCACATCCATGACACGTCCGTTGCGTCCTATGTCTCGCTCTGTCCACTGAACGCCGTTTTGCACGCCAAACCACCTCGCGTTGCGGCTGAGGAACGTCATCTTCCTCGAGAGACAAGGGTCACTCTGGCTCAATTACGCTCTGGATACTGTAGCAGGTTAAACTCCTACTTATCCAGACTAGACCCTGACGTGCCGAATGAATGTCCGGCATGCGGCTCGTCACCTCATAATACCAACCATTTATTTACTTGCTCTTCGGAGCCCACTCTTCTAACACCCATCTCCCTCTGGTACAACCCTGTCGAAACTGCAAGTTTCCTAGGACTCCCGTTAGAAGAAATTGATGACAATTTAGGTTAAGGAAAAGTACACGCTGGGCAGGGCTACACTTCGTTACAACAACAACAACCACTCAGATAGTTAGCTGACCAACCTTAAAGACAGGAGGGGGGAGTGATGAATCGTCCAAATCGGAAACCAGCTGAAAGGCTTGAAGATAGATCAAGGGCAACTAGGACCGTCCTGTAGTTAGTCCTTTTCTGGTTGAGTCCGTCAACTATTTGAGTGTTTATGGCATTGAAGGCAGAAGTTGTACTCCTAATTTTCCGAAAGCCATATTTTTAAGCGCCTCTCTCTACACACAGAAAAATTTCTTACATTTTTAGTTAACATGATTCATGTTAAATCAACATGAACACCTCTTGTACGTAAAACAAAAACAATTTCCGAAAATCAACACGAACATTTGAACATGAAGCGTATGGTTAAAATAACATGAAGTACTTCTGCATAAGAATTACATTAGTGTGTATCCCTTACACTATATTCGGGTTGTTTTAACATGAACAAGTGTTGTTTTCGAGCATCATCTGTTCCCCATCAAAGCTTGTGAACAGAATTGTTCTCAAAAGAACAGAATTTATGTCAGTGTGTAGATACCGACTTGATGAAAAGTTGTAGATATTATAAATAATTAATATATTGTGAAATTTATAGTTTCTTAACTTGCGAATAAGTTCTGAAGTTTTGCAAAAAGTTTTGGGTAAGTAATTTGTGTTGTTTTTCATATTTTGTAAACGTTTTCTGCTAAAACACGTCCAAAAATGTCGGGGTAGGTTAAAAACAACGCGCACTATACATACATAAATACCATGGAAGCGCTTTAGGATTATGGATACCGGGTAGAAAAGGCGTCTTTTGATACTTATCCCTACATTAATTGGACGTGTGCTACCAGTTTTACAATCGCTTGGATAATTTAAAGAGCTTTCAATGAAACAATTTTTATTTAATTTTCAGATTGGGGCTTGTTGTTGCTGTTTTCGATGCAGAAGTTGCCAATGATAGCATTAAAATAAGAATATGTATATGTATGTACATATGTGTACTTTTATTATTTAACATGCTGATCGTGTTAATTTAACATGATGATCGTGTTAATTCAACATGATAGATCGTGTTAATTTAACATGATGATCGTGTTAATTTAACATGATAGATCGTGTTGATTTAACATGACAGATCGTGTTAATTTAACATGATAGACCGTGTTAATTTAACATGATGATCGTGTTAATTTAACATGATAGATCGTGTTGATTTAACAATAAAAATATGTTGAATTAACATGACAGATCGTGTTAATAAATTATACAAGCATTATATTCTTTCATACCTGAAAATATGTATGTTAAAGGTTTTCGATAAATGAATTAACTAAATAAAAATTAAAAAAATCAAAAACAAGGTGTTTTATTTTAAGGGTTAATTTAACAATAAAAACCTGTTAAATTAACATGATAGATCGGGTAAATTTAACAGGACGAAAGTGTTATTTCAACATGGTATAGTGTTAATTTAACATGTCTGATCGTGTTGATTTAACAAGAAAAATAATGTTGTATCAACAGGAAATCATGTTGATTCAAACCTTTGTGATCATGTTAAATTCACACTGTTCCTTCATGTTGATCTAACATGTAGGAACAGTTAAAAACCAGCTTCATGTTAAAACAACCTGAGCGATAGTGTTGAAAAATAATAACCTGAAAAAGTGTTAAAAAAGTGTTGATTCAACATGAAAATTATTCTGTGTGAAGAACCTCGCAGCCTTAAGCTATGTTCTTTACGAGTGCATCAACTCCGGGTCTGTAGATAAAACACGGAATTTTTTTTGCATTTTTATCTTAAGTTGAACACTGTGTGCTGCATTTTGACGTCTACCGCTTCGAATTTTCAAACGCGTTTTTCTCCACTTTCCCTGTAATAAAACGATGGAACTGCACTTCATGTTGTTCCTTTTTTATGTGACGATTATTTTCTACTTACCTTCTTGAAAAATTTGCCCTAATCTTCGAGAAATCAGCTAAAAACAGCAAGATTTTATGTATGTATGTAAATATATGAAAACATTCAGTAAGAGTTGCCGTAGCTAAAGAAAACGGAATCAAATTTTCGGACTTAGACCTCTCATCCACCCAATAAAGTGAACTTTACTTATCGTAATTAATTTGTGTCATGTAAAAATCTACTACGTTCACTGTTTTTTTTAAGAATGGCAATATATTTGACAATGACAATTTTATTTTGTTTCAGTCAAAAATATTTTAAATAAATTATGCTTAAAAAACAACGTGAAATGCTCCCACTCGAATTTGAGCGCAAACATCCAAATGATGCTGGCCTGATTACCGAAGTCGATTTTGCTGAGCTATTATTAGCATATGCGCGGTTTTCACACAAAAAGAAGTCGCGCAACTTGAACGTGTCAAGCCTAATTCAAAGAGAATCCTTTGGTATCTCACGAGATGATCATCTCGATTTCTTTCATTTTTTGAGTAACATCAATGATGTGGATACTGCTACGCTGAAGCATGTGGCCAAAACTGTTGCAATGGTGGATTATTTCCTAGTTTTGGCTATCGCGGTATACTTGCAGTTGAAGTGTTTATTATTTTCGATTTCTCCCTCATCCCTAAATCTGCGTCAGAAATAATTTGTCGAGAAACCCATACGTTCACCGTATGGACCTACACACAGAATAATTTTCATGTTGAATCAACACTTTTTTAACACTTTTTCAGGTTATTATTTTTCAACACTATCGCTCAGGTTGTTTTAACATGAAGCTGGTTTTTAACTGTTCCTACATGTTAGATCAACATGAAGGAACAGTGTGAATTTAACATGATCACAAAGGTTTGAATCAACATGATTTCCTGTTGATACAACATTATTTTTCTTGTTAAATCAACACGATCAGACATGTTAAATTAACACTATACCATGTTGAAATAACACTTTCGTCCTGTTAAATTTACCCGATCTATCATGTTAATTTAACAGGTTTTTATTGTTAAATTAACCCTTAAAATAAAACACCTTGTTTTTGATTTTTTTAATTTTTATTTAGTTAATTCATTTATCGAAAACCTTTAACATACATATTTTCAGGTATGAAAGAATATAATGCTTGTATAATTTATTAACACGATCTGTCATGTTAATTCAACATGTTTTTATTGTTAAATCAACACGATCTATCATGTTAAATTAACACGATCATCATGTTAAATTAACACGATCTATCATGTTGAATTAACACGATCATCATGTTAAATTAACACG
>CAXKVI010000002.1:54308609-54577175 GCA_964058755.1 Campiglossa producta
AAGAGCATATTCTTGAGGCAGGTAGTGTTTTCTTTGTAGAACTAGAGGACCTTTTTGTTTAGGTAGGCTTGAATTTTTACTGGTTCTAAGTATAAATAAGAGTACATGCGCCTTGTTCCTTCATAATATCTGCAAGGCTCGCCGGATGCTGTTCAGTTTATAATTGCAGTTTATAACCCGTCATTTACTTAAAAATAAAAAATTAATAAAAGGGCGCGAGAGTTTGAGTGTACAAATGATCCAGATATGTTCTGTTTCATCTGCGGTCAATTTATTGTTAAAAGTACATATGAGACGTGTGTTTTCAAATCCTTTGAAAGTTACATACTATAAGGGTTTTGGAATTGAGCCTAAAAATAATGAAAAACCATGGACACCATTGTGTATCAGTACAAGTGTGGAATCTTCTGTATAGACGTCAAATTTTCAAAGTGAGTTTAACACCTGGTTATCAGAGTTGCTTTTTTGGAAAATAGTATCATTTAGCGCCGAGTTGCATTCGATTGCGTAAAAAAATTAGTAGTAGATAAAGGGGTAATAGTTCTCTAAATTTATAAAATAAGGTGAAAAATAATGGTTGAAAACTTCTTAAGTCTGGTTTTCATTAGGTAAAATTTTTATAATTTCTATCGACTTTATCGAAATAAGCGGTAATTGTATACTTTAGCTGTCAACTGCTAATATATTAGCTAAAATTATGGAAGGGCGCTCGAAAGACGGGGTTTGGCCTCAGGATCACGAATCTGGAAGCGATTTTTAAATTTTTGGTTTCAGTGAAAAGTTATGGTCAAAAAACCGAAAATTGACCCGGGTTCGATACCAGAATCGGGGCGGAATCCATGGTATTTATGTGCAGAACATCTTTCTGAGCTGGCGGCCTTCGGCCGCGCTTATACAAAAATAACCTGGGCTACGCCATCCCAAGTCCGGGGTGTTGCCTGAACCGTGCCACGGTACGCACTTTTTGGACGTTTTTAGGCGCAGTCTCATGTAAATACAACAACCACATAAAAACTTGGATTGCAAATATCTCCTCAGAGAAGCAAAACATTAAAAAAGCACTTCCGGATTCGTCATCCTGAGGAAAATTTCCGCCTTTTGAGCCCCGTGCCATAGGTTAGGTTCAAGTGGCTGCCGCAGAGGCACACTTAGGCCAGTTTTGAAAGGCCCGTTGTGATACCACCAACACAAGGAAAGTCAGTCCCGGGACCCAGCCAAATGGAAAATACCTGAGTTGTTGGGATTTTCCACATAGCAGAATCCCGGGACTGACACTCCTAAACCGACACCGTTACTCCTCCTCGAACCACTTAGATGACTTTATGAAGGCCATCAAGTCCTTTATGTCCAGTTCCGCGATCTGGCTTAGGCTATCCAGGAACGGAACTCCCAAAAAGCGCGTTCTCGCGCCGCTTAAAGCCGGACAGTTGCAGATGAGGTGTTCCACTGTTTCCTCCTCCTCATCATCTTTGCAACTCCTGCAGCATCGTCGGTAGGGCACACTTAGCCTTTCTGCATGCCTACCAATGAGGCAGTGACCGGTTAATACCCCTATCAATATGCAGATTTCCCTCCTAGTTAGGGCATAAATGCGTCTAGACCTTTTAAGATCCCATTTTGGCCAGGTTTGTTTCGATATCCGACACCCTGGGGATTGCAGCCATCTTTCGTTGGCTTGACGGAGTGTGTGCTCCTTCAGCATTAGTTTGCATGTGGCAAACGGCATACCTAAGCGCTCTTTATCCTGAAGAACCTGCTTGGTCGTGCCCTGCCTGGCAAGCTCGTCTGCCTTACAGTTTCCATCAATGTCCCTATGTCCCGGGACCCATATGAGGTTTACGCGGTTCTGTTGGGCCATCTCCTGAAGAGATCGACGACAGCTGAGCGTCAGATCAGAGTTGAACGTGTATGAGCCAAGGGATTTGATGGCCGCTTGGCTATTGCTGAAAATAGCGATATCTTCTCCGATAACACGTTTGCTTAACCAGGCCGCGGCGTCTAGGATTGCCGAGACTTCCGCCCGGAAGACGCTACAATGATCAGGTAGTCTGAAGGAGAGCTCAAGGTCCAAATCCCTTGAATAAACCCCTCCTCCAACTCTGCCGTCCAACTTCGAGCCGTCGGTGTATATGGAAGTGCCACCATTTGTTTCGGGACACCAATCCGTCCTCTCCCAGTCTTCTCTGCTGGGAATGTTTATTTTGAAACAGCTATCACCGACTGTAGTGGTCGCACAACGATCTGTGCTTAGAGGGAGAAAGCTGTAAGATTCCAGAATACTGGAGTGTCCAATAGTACCCGCCCCCCAACTGGAGGTTTCTCTTAGGCGCAGAGCTGATGCCGCTGCTGACCGAAACCCTTCCAGATCAAGTGGCAAAATGCCCAGAATGACCTGGAGGGCTTCGTTGGGCGTTGTCCTTAGCGCACCGCTTATACAGATCATATTGGATCTATGGACTTTCCGCAACAGATTCAGGTATGTTGCCTTGCTCAGCGCAGGCCACCATACGACGACTCCATATAGCATGATTGGACGAATGATGGCCGTGTAGATCCAACTGCATACTCTAGGGCTGAGCCCCCATTTTTTGCCAATGGCTCTTTTGCATGTGTAAAGAGCGATGCAAGCTTTCTTCTGGCGCTGAAGAACATTCTCCTTCCAATTCAGTTTCCTGTCCAGAACTATGCCTAGAAACTTGGCCTTATCCGACAAGCCCAGGCGCGTGCCATCTAGTTCTGGTAGGCTTAGTGGCGGTATTTTGTACCGGTTGGTGAAGAGGACAAGTTCCACTTTCCCCGGGTTGATACTAAGTCCGCAGCGAGAGGACCACGTCGAAACTTCTCGCAGTGCTACTTGCATCAGGTCACACAGAGTTTGTGGGAACTTGCCTCTGAATGCAATAGCTAAATCGTCTGCGTATGCCACTATGTCGTGCCATAATTTTAGCTAATTTATTAGCAGTTGACAGCTACAGTAGACAATTACCAAATAAGCAACCGAATCTCGATAAAGTCGATGAAATTTGACACCTTTTGACCTAATGAAAACCAGCACTTAGAGTTGTAATTTATAAAGAAATTGTTTGCTACTTCTTAGAATTTGTAAAGATTTAAAAACGTACTGCAAAAGGCAACAAAAAAATGAAAACTGCTAACAACATTTCACGACATTATGCTGGCGAAATTCCACAGCTTTAATGTTGGTACTTGGTTTATAAATGAAAAACAATCTCTGGCGCGACGACTAAGATCTTCCCCCTCCCAATCCAGGGTGTTATGCGACCACGTGCCCATTGGACGTTTGCAGCCGGGAGGCAAATCGTGGCTGTAATCGAACGGAGCCTCTCTGATACCGGGCCGCCTCGGAGAGTAACTATGGCCTTACCGCGGCATGGGGCTCTGCCGCGGCGGACGACACATTCCCCATACTCTTCCTTTGACCCTAAACTGGCCTTGCCCGGCAAGGGGTCGTACGAACAAGATGAAAAAAAGTAATAAAAACCTTAATAATAATGATACAACCATGTATACTGCCCAGCAGAGGAGGAAAATGCTGGAGCAAGCGAGAACGCAACGTCGGAGGACAAACTCCATTTCTTCATCAGCCGAGAGGTCGACAGCGATGGCAACTACGAGTCGATCAGCTCTGGATAATAAGGGGGCAATCCCCAAAGTAAGTACCGGTACAAACACGGTGAAGCCAACAACGGCTGATGCTAGAGCCCTAGTAAGTGCCGGTACCGAAACCAAGTCTTTAACGTCTGTGGCAGTGGTCTCACGACCTGGCCCCAGAGATCCAAATAAGGGAACGACCGCGATGGCAACTACGGGTCGAAATTTACCCCAAAAGACATCTCCCAGTCGCTCTGAGTACTTGGACAAAAGAGCGGCCGCGAGGATACTGAAGAAATACGAGGGTATTTCACAAGAGACGCTATCGCCGAATGCTAGGAAGATGGTGGAGATGGCTGAAGCTATCTTACCGAACTTCCAAAGCGATTACGCGCCAAAGAAGGTTAATATAAATCCCTTCAAACGCCAGAGATCGGACGTGGATTTAAAACCTCACCCGAAGCGGCAGCAACACGCCCCCGTAATGGGTAAACTCAGCTTTGCTGAAGTGACTAAGGATAGGATCCTCATAGGCGTCATTGACCGAGGTAATGAAAACTGGGCCATCCCTAGAGACCAGTGGCGGTTCGTCCGGAACGCTATCGGTAATGCCCTTCTCGACATTATGGATGAGTCTCCGGGTGCCACTCCGATGGGTTCTGATGCGGGATGGCACCAGGGCCGAATCAAGGTATTCGCTTGCGAGGATGCAAAAACTGTTGCACTGTACAAGGCAGCAGCTGCAAGACTAGGGGAGATCTACCAAGGGGCAAGAATCGAGGTTGTCGACTGGAAGGATATCCCGGCTCGGCCAAGGGCAAGAGCGTGGATTCCTGCTATCCCTGCTGAACCTGAGAGAATTCTCAGGATGCTGAGGATCATGAACCCGTCTCTCCCGACGCAGGACTGGGGTGTAAATCTGGTCGAGGACGCGGTAGGGCCTGATAGGCAAGTGGTCTTCACCTTGAATAAGGAGGCACTCGAGCCCCTTAAACGGTGCAATGGACGAGTGCACTACGGCATGGGTCAGATCGTGATCCACGTATACCGCGGCGATGCACAGCGCGCTGCTATTTCGGCTGCACCGGAGGACTCGGACATCGCAGTGCCGGAAGGGGAGTCGGAGATGTCCGACTCGGAAAGTATGGTATCTGCCACGTCAAATGGCGAAGGAGCAGTGAACAGCTCGGAGATGGGAGACAGCCTGCTGGACGGGGAGGACCTCAACGTCACAGTGATAGCAGCTAGTCCTGAGCGCACCACAGTTGACACTGCCACAGTTAGGAGGATCTCTGCCACGCCAAACCGTGGTCTGAAGAAATCGTCGTTGAAAGATAAGCCTCCAGACGAGGTGGAACTCGACGATACGGCGGTGGCAGGGAAGTCTGAGCACTCTCATGTTGGTGGTGATTCAGATAAACCTGCACAAATCTAAAGCACCCTCGGCTGCTTTAATCAGTCGTCTCTCTAAAGGCGACGTAGATGTGGTCCTCATCCAAGAACCCTGGGTCAACAGCTCAAGGATTTGCGGTTTGGGGACTAAGGGTTATAAGCTTATTCGAGCCAGCGAAGGGGGCCGGGTTAGAGCCTGTATTTTAGTTAAGTCTGAGCTGAATGCATTTCTCTTGCCCAACTATACCAATGGTGACGTTACAGCTGCCAGTTTAACAGTCGACAGTACCAGTCTGACGATTGCGTCGGTCTATATGCCCTATGACGCCGAAGAACCTCCGCCACAGAGGGAGGTAAAAGACCTGGTGGCAAATTTTTCCATGGGTCATCTTCTTATCGGAACTGACGCCAATGCTCATCACGTCCAGTGGGGAAGCTCCGATATCAATGCTAGAGGAGAGTCGTTGTTTGACTATTTGTTAACAACTAACCTGGTAGTTTGCAACGTGGGTAACGAACCTACGTTTATTACTAAAACCCGTAGGGAGGTAATAGATCTCACGATTTGCAGCGAAGGCGCTTATGAGTGGGTCAGAAAATGGCGCGTTCTCGATGAGCACTCATTCTCCGACCACCGGTACGTAGAAATAGTTCTAGACTTTTCTGTTGAGCAGCCGGTTATGAAACGCAACCCACGTAACACTAACTGGCAGCTACACAATGAAATAATATCTAGGGACTTACCAGCACTGCCCCCACAAGTCCCCTCATCAGTAGGGGAGTTGGAGGATCTGGTAAAGACCTTTACAACGGCGCTCTCGAATGCCTTAGAGCAGGCTTGCCCAGTGCCAAAACCACGTGGTAAACATAGGCCGCATTGGTGGTCCTACGACCTGGACTCGCTCCGAAAATCATGTAGGACACAATTTAATAAGGCCAAGAGCCTTGGCACGGAGACTCAATGGCTCGAATATAAAGTTAAACTCAGGGCCTACAAAAAAGCTCTGAGGCAGGCGAAGAGAGTATCGTGGAGAAATTTCTGCACTGGGGTCGAAAATGTCGACGATACAGCGAGACTTAGACGAGTGCTCTCAAAAACTCAAACAGCCACAAGCTATTTGCGCAAACCTGACGGATCCTGGACCAGCACGGAGAGGGAAACCCTAGAGCTGCTCTTGAATACGCACTTCCCAGGGAACTTGCATGAGGAACCCGTAGCACCTACAACAAACCTGGCTGTATACATACCCATCACGGGGGAAAAGGTTAGGTGGGCGGTTAAGAGCTTCGAACCGTTCAAGGCTGCCGGGCCAGACGGGATTATTCCCGCACAACTCATAAACACGCTGGAGACATCAGCCAAATGGCTGGTATTTCTCTATACAGCCTGCCTGGCTCTTAGCTACATTCCGTGCTCCTGGAGAAGTGCCACGGTAGTGTTTATTCCTAAGGCGGGGAAGGCGTCTCATTACGAGCCGAAGGACTACAGGCCGATCAGTCTCTCATCCTTTGTGCTCAAAACCTTCGAGAGGATAATAAATGACTACCTCTCCTCTACTATTGATAGCAACCTGATCTGTAGCTATCAGCATGCATACACCAAAGGGAAATCTACAGAAACTGCGCTTCACAGCCTAGTTTCTGTTATTGAAAAATCGCTGTATGAGAAGGAGTACTGTCTTGCGGCCTTTTTAGATATTGAAGGAGCCTTCAACAACATAAGCCCTGATGCTATAAACACCGCTTTAACAAGTCTGGGCATAAGCAGGTCTCTTATTGGACTTATTGATCAACTGCTAAGGGGTAGACGAATAGTTTCATCACTGGGCTCGGTTGACTTATCACGCTATGTCACAAGGGGAACGCCTCAGGGTGGTGTTCTCTCCCCGCTTCTATGGAACCTCACTGTCAACTCGATGCTGCGAGACACAAGCTGGGGGGGCGGGAAGGTAGTGGCATATGCAGACGACTTAGCTATAGTATATAGGGGCAAATTCCCACAGACCCTGTGCGACTTGATGCAAGCAGCACTGCGAGAGGTTTCCTCATGGTGCTCGCGCTGCGGACTGAGCATCAACCCGGGAAAAGTAGAACTGGTTCTTTTCACCAACCGCTATAAGATACCACCGCTAACACTACCAAAACTGAATGACGTGCACCTGAACCTGGCTGACAAAGCCAAGTTCTTAGGCACAGTTCTGGATAGGAAACTAACCTGGAAGGAGAATGTTCTTCAGCGCCAGAAGAAAGCGTGTATTGCACTCTACACATGCAAAAGAGCCATTGGAAAGAAATGGGGGCTCAGCCCCAAAATATGCAAATGGATCTACACCGCAATCATTCGACCAATCATGCTCTATGGAGTTGTGGTATGGTGGCCTGCGCTGAGCAAGGCAACAAACCTTAATCTGCTAGGTAAAGTACACAGATCTTGCATGATCTGTATAAGCGGTGCGTTAAGAACAACGCCCAATGAAGCACTCCAGGCCATTCTTGGCATTTTGCCACTCGATCTGGAAGGGCACCGGGTAGCAGCAGCATCGGCTCTACGTCTAAGGGAAACGTCCGGCTGGGGCGCAAGCACTACTGGACACGCCTGTATTTTGGGATCCTATAGCTTTCTTCCGCTGAGCACGGATCGTTGTGCGACCACAACAGTCGGAGATAGCTGTTTTAAAATCAACATTCCCAGCAGGGAAGAATGGGAGAGCACGGATCGGAGTCCCGCCACTCATGGCGGCACTTCCATTTATACTGATGGCTCGAAGTTAGACGGCAGAGTTGGAGGAGGGGTTTATTCAAAGGATCTGAACCTTGAGCTCTCCTTCAGACTACCTGATCACTGCAGTGTCTTCCAGGCTGAAGTTCCAGCAATCATGGACGCCGCGGCTTGGATAGGCCAACACACAATCGGACACGACATTTTTATATTCAGCGACAGCCAGGCGGCCATCAAATCCCTTGGCTCTTATTCGTTCAACTCTGAACTGACGCTCAGCTGTCGTCGATCTCTACAGGAGATGGCCCAACAGAATCGCGTGAACCTCACATGGGTCCCGGGGCATAGGGACATTGAGGGAAATTGTAGGGCAGACGAACTTGCGAGGCAGGGCACGACCAGGCAGGTTCTTCGGGATAAAGAGCGCTTAGGTATGCCGTTTGCCACTTGCAAGCTTATGCTGAAGGAGTACACACTCCGCCAAGCCAACGAAAGATGGCTGCAATCTCCAGGATGCCGGATATCCAAAGAAACCTGGCCGAAATGGGATCATAAAAGATCGAGACAAATTTATGCCCTAAGGAGAAGAGAAATCTCCATATTAATAGGCGTATTGACTGGGCACTGCCTCATTGGTAGGCACGCAGAAAGACTTGGTGTGCCCTACCGACGATGCTGTAGGAGTTGTAAGGATGATGAGGAGGAGGAAACGGTGGAGCACCTCATCTGCAACTGCCCGGCTTTAAGTGGCGCGAGAATGCGCTTTTTGGGAGTTCCCTTCCTGGTTAGCCTACGCCAGGTCACGGAGCTGAGACACAAAGGACCTGATGGCCTTCATCAAGTCATCTAAATGGTTCGAGGAGGAGTAACGGTGTCGGTATAGGAACGTCAGTCCCGGGATTCTGCTATGTGGAGAATTCCGTTAATACCGGGATTTTCCATATGGCAGGGTCCCGGAACTGACTTTCCTAGTGTTGGTGGTATCACAACGGGCCTTTTAATACTGGCCTAGGTGTGCCTCTACGGTAGCCACTTGAACCTAACCTAAAAACAATCTAATCAAATCTAAAAAAAATGTGTTCTCATTTTCTGGTTTTTTATTTCCAACATTAAAATTTTTCCTGTATAATAAATAAAATTTTATCGTTTTAAGTTTTGTATTTTTTGCAAAATTAATAAAAGTGTGAGCTGAAAGATTCGCTTAAAAATTTCCCTACAAATTGGAATGAAAAAGTTGTGCAACACAGCAACACTTTTTTGCAATCAAGAACCCTATCTCATTGTTTTACGGTCCTGCACAAAACCCTGGTTTGCAGAAACCACAATAGCAACCCAGATTTTTGACATGGATGTGTGTTTTGATTGACGTTGAAGTGTGTTTTGACATTTCTGTCAAAGCTACATTTCACACTTTATGTTATACACAATGATGGACACCGAACACTGTGTGCACCACATGCCGAGTCGAATTGATTTCTTCGGAAACCGGAACAAAAAGGTACGTTGTAAAAATTAGGAATTTGTTCCCTTTTAATGCATAGCTGACTAATTTCTGAAACTATCTATTTAGGCGACGTGTGAAATTTATTACACCAATGAAGTGGAGGGAACCAACTTGCCATTCAACGGACTGCTATATTTGTACTACAAAAGTACTTGGGGTTGGAAAGTCCAGAAAAGTAACCTATGCGAGCGTATCTACAGTGTCATTACCAGAACTAATTTCAACAGAAGCGACATTGCCAGAATCAAATTTAACTTTAGTTCCGGATCCAGTTTCATTGTCAACAGTAGTATCTGATTACGCGGCATCATGTTGTACTGAATTTCAAACGGAAAACGAAAGAAATTCTTTGTCACAACTCAATGATTGGATAAGGGATTTGGAATTGTCAAAGGAAAAGGCCGAACTAAACGCCTCTCGAATGCAACAATTTAAATTTGTTTCATCCGATGTTAAGGTAACATATTATAGAACTCGTCACGAAGAATTTTCCAAGTACTATACGAAGGAGGACAGTGTTTGTTACTGCAAAGACATTGCTGGTCTATTCAAACAATTTGGTGAACCATATGATTCAAAAGAGTGGCGATTGTTCATAGACGGCAATAAATTAAGTTTAAAGGCCGTATTCAACGGACTGCTATATTTGTACTACAAAAGTACTTGGGGTTGGAAAGTCCAGAAAAGTAACCTATGCGAGCGTATCTACAGTGTCATTACCAGAACTAATTTCAACAGAAGCGACATTGCCAGAATCAAATTTAACTTTAGTTCCGGCTCCAGTTTCATTGTCAACAGTAGTATCTGATTACGCGGCATCATGTTGTACTGAATTTCAAACGGAAAACGAAAGAAATTCTTTGTCACAACTCAATGATTGGATAAGGGATTTGGAATTGTCAAAGGAAAAGGCCGAACTAAACGCCTCTCGAATGCAACAATTTAAATTTGTTTCATCCGATGTTAAGGTAACATATTATAGAACTCGTCACGAAGAATTTTCCAAGTACTATACGAAGGAGGACAGTGTTTGTTACTGCAAAGACATTGCTGGTCTATTCAAACAATTTGGTGAACCATATGATTCAAAAGAGTGGCGATTGTTCATAGACGGCAATAAATTAAGTTTAAAGGCCGTATTATTGCATATTGGCAACCAAAAGCCATCTATCCCGATCGCGCATGCAGTAAATACGAAGGAAACATATGAGATAATGCAAAAATTGCTCAAGTTAATCAAATACGAAGAAAATGATTGGAAAATATGTGCCGATCTTAAAGTCGTTGGAATGCTATGTGGTCTACAAAGTGGATACACAAAATACTGTTGCTTTCTATGCAAATGGGATAGCCGAGCTCGTCAAGACCACTACATCATAAAGGATTGGCCAGAACGAATCGAGTTTCAAGTTGGGGTAGATAACATAAAATACTCTCCACTTATAAAGAAGGGAAAAATAATTCTACCTCCGCTCCACATCAAGCTCGGCCTTATCAAAAACTTTGTGAAGGCTTTGGACAAAGAAGGCGAAGCTTTTCATCATTTGAACACAATCTTCTCAGAGATTTCAGAAGCAAAAATAAAGGAAGGGATTTTTGTGGGACCGCAAATAAGGAAAATGATGACCAATAACCATTTCAAAGAACTATTGTCACCAGTGGAGGCAGCAGCGTGGGATTCTTTTGAAAAGGTCGTTACTTCTTTTTTAGGCAAACACAAAAGTCCTAACTACGAGATGATAGTGAACGACTTAATCAAAAACTATGCGGAAATGGGTAAATAAAAAAAACATATTATAATAAATTATATATTACATAAATTTACATGAGAATATATAGCCATAAATCTGAATTCATCGTCCAGTTCCGAACAAACAAGAAGGGGAAAAATATAAACAAAAAATTTGTTCTGAATTGAAAGATAAATCCAGCCTAAGAAAATTATATACTAGTGTGTCACTTATGTATTTATCTAATTTACTTTTTTATTTTCTTTCAGGAGTAAATATGTCTTTAAAAATTCATTTCTTACACTCCCACTTAAATTTTTTCCCGCAAAATCTTGGCGACGAAAGTGACGAGCATGGCGAAAGGTTTCACCAGCAAATGAAAGTGATTGAAAGTCGGTATCAAGGATTCTGGGATGTCGCTATGATGGGCGACTACTGTTGGTTTCTCATAAGAGAAACCGATCCTAATCTAAATAAGCGTCAAAACAAGACACATAACTTTTTCAATTATAAAATAAGATCATAGAGTTAAGACAGAACCATATGTACATATGCTATTATTTGTAGGGTACTTAAGTATTAAATGGATATATTTACTTGAATGCTTATAACTTTTGTATTAGTTCATCGATTTTGTTCACTGATAGCTTGTTTTTGTGTAATAAAACAGAGCTTAGAGGAGGGGGAAAATATCTGCTAAAAAACAAAAAGTTTTCGAGATGCTTCCTCGCAAAGTACAAATTTTTTTATATTTTTACAAAAAAAATTAAAAAAATCCGTAATGATTGTTCACTATGTTTGAATCTGCAGGACCTAGCAAAAAGTGTTGTATGTACTGATTATAGTAAATTTTATAAGCTTTCAAATTTTTCAAACCGTTTTCGAATAGCTCAATTTGTTCTTGAGATATACACGATTAAGTGGAGCCATGTTTTTTGTTTTTTGAAATAACGGTAAATCGTAAATATCTCAAAAACGGTACCATTCAAGTAAAAATAACCTTGATTTTCGGAATTAGGAGGTGATTTTACATAGGAATTTCACTATGGCGTCTCTGGTGCAGAAAAAAAGTTGGAATTTGTGATCCAGTGTAATTCAACTGCTGAAGATGCCACCATTGCAGCACTAAACAAATACATATACAAAAAAGCCAGCGCAAAATTACAAAAACATAAACAACAACAACAAGAGTAATAATACCACTGCTAACCCAAAGCTATCACAAGCAACAACTAGAGATCAATCTTTAAAATCGAAGTCAACGTCATGTTCCCGATGTGGACAAGTACATAGGAAGAAATGTCCCGCCATTGGTGTAACTTGTAATATAGGCAACTAGGGTTGCCAGACGTCCTTCTTTCGGAAGGACATGTCCTTAATTTTAGTGCAACATCCTTCCCTGTCCTTCCATAAGAAAAAGTGTAGAAATGTCCTTCTTTATCAGTTTTTTTTTTGCTAGGGGCTTGAGATTAGTATATAGTTATGCTAAAATTAAATAAGCTACAAAACTGCATACTCGAAAAAACCTATATTTTTTTTTTTATGAGATTCGTCGAGTTTCGCGATTTTTTTTGGAATTTTGCACAAAGTTTTAAGTGCAAAATTTTAATGTATTTTCATCTATATTTTCATGAAAAATTATAGAAATATTTAGTGTTGTATTATCTATGCATTCATTTTTTGTTTCTTTAAATGTGAATACGTGCCAAATATATGCATTGACCAAAATTTTCTCAGACTACCCGTTTTCTAGTATTCTACCCTCAAAAATTAGCATGTTTTTTCGATTTCCCATTTATTCTTTCAAAAATTGTCAAAAATGCAAATATCAATGTACAACAAAAATATATACAGATTCTTAAAGGAAATAGAGTGGGCTACAAAATAGGTAGAACCATTGTTTAATAATATAAGGTTAAGCAGTCCGAGACGTTTTTGACACTTCTCGGCTTGATGCTTCCTTCTCTGGTTGACAGTGCTACTTCTTTTCAAAATCGTATGAAAATGGTAGTAAAAACCAATATTCTTGATACGAACAAAATTACAGCAACACTGAAAGCTTTTGAAGTTTTTTTTATTTTTATTTTGAAAAATTAATTGTACTAGAGTTCGCCCAGTGGTTGAAATTCAACCACAAAACCTTATTTTATTTTCCTACCTTTTTGCTATTTCTTAAATTTTCCTTCTTTTCCATATTTTGTATATTTTTGGTTTCTATACATTCCTATTCATTTTGCCTTTTCCTCCCTCTTTACACCATTCAGTAATATAGTTTCAATGTTGATAAATATTTATTCTTCTTAGGTCGTCTTAATACGTATTTCTTTCCTTTCCTTTCCTTAGCATTCATTTGCTTTTATTTCCTTTCATTTCCTCTCCTTTCATCTCAATTTATTTCTTTTGCTTTTCTTTCCTTCTCTTCCCTTTTATTTCCTTTCCTTATCTTCACGTTCTTTTCCTTTTCTCTTCTTTCCTTTTCTCTTCTCTCATTTCGTTTTATTTCCCTTCTTTCTTTCTTTCTTTTCTATTCTCCTCTGTTCTTTTCTTTTATTTTTCTTTCTTTTCGTTTCTTTTATATTCTTACCTGATCCTTCTTTCCATTTCCATTACAGTCCTTTCTTCCTTTTATTTTCTTTTTCTTTCCTTTCCTTTTGTTTCCGTTGCTTTAGTTTCCTTTCATTTTATTCATTTTTTTTTCATTTCATTTCTTTTCTTTTATTTTTTTCTTACCTTTATTTTCTTTCACTTTTTTCTTAAATTTCCTTTCCTGTCATTTCGTTTCCTTACCTTTCCTTTTCTTACCTTTCCTTTCCTACCGTTTCCTTATTTTCTTTTGTTCCTTTCCGCAACTCCTTTGCTTTTCTTTTTCTTTCATTCATTTCCTTAAATTATTTTTTTTTAGCTTTTCATTACCTTTCTTTCCTTTATTTTTCTTTCTTTTTATTTTCATTTATTTTCCATACCTTCTTCCTCGCTACCTTTTCTTTCCCTTCTTTTTTTCTTCTTTCCTTTCTTTGTCTTTCTCCTTTTGCTTCTCTTTTCTACTGCTTTACCTACATTACATTTCCTTTCTTCCCTTCCTTTTTTCTTTTCCATTCCTTTCCTTTCTCTTTGATTTTTCTGTCATATTTCCGTTCCTTACCTTAACCATTTATCCATCCCTTTCCTTTCCTATTATTTTCTTAATTTAATATTTTATTTATTTCATTTTGTTTCATTTTCATTTATGTATTTTATATTATTTCCTTTCCTTTCATTTCCAACAAATTTTATTTTTTTACTTTCAATCACTTTTCTATTTCTGATTTTACTTTTTTTTAATTTTATGAATTTTCCATTTTATTTTATTTCACTAAGTCTAGCCACGAAGGGTCTTGTGCATGATCTAGCTTATTTGTGCTTTTTTTTAAAAGCATTTGCTTCTCTGAATCCCCACGCACAGATTTTGTTTTTGTAAACACTGTTTGTACCTAAGCTCAATAAAGTTGACGCGCTGGCTCATGTTATCTTATTGCTGCCAACAAAACAACTCACCCTACTGCAATGAATGCAAACACAACAATGCAAGTGGTCATACCTACATACATACACCCATAACAGCGGCTCTATAAAGCGAATGCGTGTATATCACATGTATTGGTGTGATTTTCAAATCATATTATAATTAATTTTTTTAAATTTTTGGTTTGTTTTCGGCCACCCTGCTCGGCAAAACATATCGATACATACCAAATTTTATATACCTTAGAATTGTAGTTATTGCAAAAAAGGGATGAACCAGTTATGTTTGCGCATTTATATATAATAGATAGATATTTGGTAAGACTTTTATGAAAATTTATTATTTTAACTAAACAATAGCAATTTTTCCTCTTCCGCAGCCTTTACAGCATACAAATACGTTACCTCATCGTTTGAAGCTGAATTCAAATCAAGGAAAAAGCTTGTGTGCATTCTTACAAGAAGCTCACATTTCACCAAAATGCAGATTCTGACCTTGCCCCCTCGCTAACTCGAATGAGCTTGAAGCCAATAGTCCCCAATCCGCAGATCCTCAAGCTGTTGACCCAGGGTGCTTGGATAAGGACCACATCCATGTCATATTTAGAAAGCCGAGAATACTTTAGATTTGTGCAGATTTATCTGATGCACCACCAACATGAGAGCGTTCAGACTTCCCTGACGTACCCATATCGTCCGAGGTCTGCCCATCCCTGAGGTTGTCTCTCAACGACGAGTTGGCGTAACGGGAGCACTGCTGACTGAAGCATCAGAGATAATGAGCTCAGGATTGGTTGCTCCCCGTCCCCCATCTACGAGCTGTTCACGTCACTTTGCGAAAGTGCTGTGGCAGATAACATGCTTTTCGCGTCGGACTCCTCCGTTTCCTCTTGCAGTTCTTCGGTATCCGAGTCCCCCGTTGCAGCGGAGCTGGCAGCGCACTTGGCCACGGTTTACGTGGATAACGATCTCACCTACACTCTAATGGACTAGTCCATTGTAACTTTTAAGGGGTTCGAGTGCCTCCTTATTCATGGTGAAGACCACTTGTCTATCAGGCCCTACATCATCCCCGACCATAGCTACACTTCAGTCCTGCGTCAGGAGGGCCGGATTCATTATACGCAGCATCGTGAGAATACTCTCAGGCTCTGTAGGGATGGCAGGTACCCATGCCCTTGCGTTTGGCCCAGCCGGAATGTCATTCCAGTCGACGACCCCGATTTTTGCACCTTTGTAGACTTCACACAGCCTTCAGATAAAACGTAGCTCTGTACCGCCGCCGAATGCCTACTTTCGTAGGATTCGAAGGGGTAAGAGCTGTTATCGGGCGAAAAGATAAAAAAAGTCGCGCGAGCAGATACTCGTATCTATTACGAGGGGCGACCGATATATTTAGACCGATGGTCTAAACATGCCGGCCCCCTTGCGATAAGCAACATTAAAAGAAAAAAAAATGGGAATCACCAGCAACCAATCCAAACTAAATATTTAAAATGAAACTATAACTATGTGTCTTCCTCCTGAGCCTTTGCTCTTCCCGTAGCTGCCGGTGGACACCTGTGGAGGACGAGAAAGAATGGTTAGTACATTAACGTGGTTTTTGCCTACTTCATTGCACCTTTAGTGGAAAAGTTGTCGACAAAAATGACGGGTCGATTTACTGAGGCCCTATTGTGGGTAGGCCCCAGATATAGTCAGGCCGAATATCGTGGCCTGGGCCAGTAGCCCGTTGCTGGTGGATGATGGGGTGCCCTGCAGCATAAGGCTGGCGTAGACGTCGGCGCCCAAAGTCAGGCGTACTGGTGACGACCGGAAAAAGTCGGGGTCAGCCAGCTTCATAAGTTGAAACGGCGCGGCAACGGTGGCGTCTATATGTGAAGCTGGGTTCGTGCGATGGTAGTTTGCGACGACAGTGGCTTGTGTCGTGACCCTTCTTGCCACCCCATACTCTCCTCTCAAGACGAGTGTGCACCTGATCGGCCGAGTCCCCCCAAATCGCTCTAAGCCGAGCTTGGAAGCAAGCTCGCTGTCAATGACCGATGTGGGTGAACACGAGTCGATCAGGGCACGTACAACGTGTAGTTTGCCGCCGGATTCAATGCACACTGAAGCAGTAGGGGAAATGGCTACAAACGACCTCAAAATAATGCTCTCGGTGGGCGTATTGGCCGCTCTGCCCGACCGGAAAGTGGCAGGCAGATCCCTGTGTCGGACTATGGTGGTGTCGCTGACAGCTGTGTGGGCCGGGTAAGGTGCCGTCCGACCCGCTGTAAGGCATGATGAGCGGAAAGGACGCGTTTCCGCGTCACCGCGTCTTACCGCAGTGGAACGGCGAGATGGTCGGAAAGGACGCGTTTCCGTGCCACCGGGATTCACCTTACCGGGCCTTTGCTGTGGTCGGAAAGTACGTGTTTCCGAGCCACGCTCTCCTCTGTTCTCCCCGTGGACTGTATCGCGGCTTCTCCACAGCTCGTGTCGTAGTATCGGTCGGAAAGAACGTGTTTCCGAGCCGCCGAGCTGTGGAGAGCGTATCGGCGGTGACCTGGCCGCCTCCTCTTCCTCTTCTGCTTCGGCTACCTGCTCTGCCCAGGATTTGGTGGTTTCGGTGATGGCGATCGACAACGCGCCATCGGAGATCTCTCCATCATCTAGTATGTCCACGTTAGGACCGAGTTGCTCAGAGGTGCGGACGGCTGCGTCATCGATGTGCAGCGTCGTATGGTGTTTCTCGTCACACCGGTCCTTGCTCGGACATGTTCCAGGACCGTGGAATGGCGATAGGCAGTTGGAGCAGTACATGTGGATAAGTACTACCCGTAACCGCTCTTCAACCGCCATCCCACGGTATTTTTGGCAAAATCGGATGCCGTGGTTATTACCGCATAACCGACAAGGAATGGTGAAAGGCCGAGACCTTTGTTCGGTTTTTACACGTGTTGCGGTGAAGCGAGTCCTGCTAAAATGATAGTAAACCCATTAGTACCTGTGGGTGGCTTGTGTGCCCTTATAGTTGGGTGGCTTGTGTACCTAATCCCGTATCTTTAATTTTTTGTATGAATTTATCCTACTTTGGTCATTTTTTCGCTTAATTTACCAAATTTTTTGCGGTGTCACACGTGACTATTTTAATCCCTGGTGCCAACCCGCATCCGTGACTGCCGCTGTACCACCCGGAGTCTTCAAATAAACGTCAATAAGACCGTTAGCGAGTTCGTTCCGGACGTGTCGCCACTGGTCTTTGGGAATGGCCAAACGGTCGTTGCCTCGGTCAGGAATGCCTATAAGTATCCTTAGTTACTTCGGCAAAGCGTGGTCTTCCGACTCCGGGGTGAGGTTTTAACTCCACGTCCGATCTCTTGCTTTTGAAAACGTTTCCGTTTACCCTCTTTGGCACATAAGTGGTTTGGAAATCCGGTATCAGAGATTGCATCAATTCCTGGAACTCGGCGACAGCGTTTCCTGATGGACTCTCTCATATTTATTCAGGGTACTTGCGGCCAATCGTTTTTCCAAGTACACAGAGCGGAGGGGAGATGTCTCCTGGGAGTCCGGACCCGTAGTTGCCATCGCGGTCGCTCCCTTTGCTTTTTTCTTCTTTGAATCTCCGAGGCCAGTTCGTGAGACCGCTGCTACAGACGTTAAGAGATTGGTTTTCATACCGGCGATTGATGAAAGTTATTAAAAAAGGATCCCACAAAAAGGGCATGCTTTTTACACTTAAATTGAAAATTAATTTAATTTTCCTAATAATTTAAAAAAATAACCCCCTTATTCATAAAAAATATAAAAGGTTTATTAAGATCTTATAACTCAAAATTTGTATGTGAATGTCACTTTAAAAAGCTTTATAAACCAATTTTATTTTTTATGAATAAGGGGGTAAATCTTGAAAAGACAGATTTCCGGAAAAAAAATCCTGAAATTTTACGAACGGCCTTCCTACCTTTTCTACTACAATTTTCCTAAAGGGGGATTTTTTTACCCTTTTTTGCATCCTTCGTAAATGCAACTCTAATAAGGAAGCTTTGCCTTGGCAAATGTCAAAATCTGCTTAACCTTATATAATTTAACAATGGGTAGAACAACTTTTTTTGTTACTTTTTCAAAACTTGTTTAATATTAAAAAAAAAAAATCATATTTCCGTCTATTTTTGGTGTTTTTGATCCATTAACCTTCGTCTTTTATTATCCTAGATTACCTTGTTTGTTTGTACCTAAAATAAGTTTGAAAACGATTTATTCTATGAGAATAAATGTATGTTCGCTTTTTGTTAATTTAAAACAATAGGGGGATTCGCCAACTCTTGCAAACGGTGCACGGATTGCATGGATTGTAAAGTCACAACAACAAAATGCACGCAAAAAAATATATGCAAAAAATCTTTTTGCGAAAATGTGCTTTCTTAAGCAGACGTGAAACCAAAAATTTGTAAAAAATATTTGCGCAGAAGAAGAAGAAGATTTGTTTGTGGGAATTTTGCAGGCTCGAAACAAAAACCTTACTCAATCAGTCAATAATATTAACATCAACACCTACGCACCGAGAGAAAAGCCGTCAAACTACTTGGGTAAGGAGCCATCAGCATCATCGCGTGAGTGGAATATAGAGGTAAAAATTTGCAATAAGAAATTAGTATTTCAAGTCGATACGGGTGCTCAAGCGAATATAATTTCGTTCGACACTGTTAAATTTCTTAAATTAACTAATCGTATCCAAGAGCCCAAGAACCGCACAAATATATTGACTTTTAGTGGCGAAAAGCTACCGATGTTAGGCATAATAAATACGTATGTTTATTTTAATAACATTAGCGTTAATATAGTTTTTCATGTACTTGATATGAAACGCAAAAACATAATTGGTCTTGAAACTGCGGAGAAATTTAATTTGGTAAAAATTGTCAATTTAGTAAGTTATGAAAACATTTTTGAGAAACATTCTAATCTGTTTGATGGTTTGGGTCAATTAAAAGAAAAATGTAGCTTAAAGCTAAAGCCCGACGCTGTCCCGGTAATCGAGCCTACACGTAGAATACCTTTTGCTTTAAATAATGAGTTAAAAACAGAATTGAATAGGCTGGTAAGCATGCAAGTAATATCCCCAGTTTCAGAGCCAACTGAATGGGTTAACTCAATTGTTTTGGTTAAAAAGTCAAATGGAAAATTACGTTTATGTTTAGATCCTAGAAACCTAAATAAATCTATTCTTAGACCTCATTACCCATTCCCAAACATTGACGATTGCAAAACGAAATTGGGTGGATTTAAAATATTTAGTACATTAGACGCTAATTGTGGATTCTGGATGATTCCACTTGACGAGTACTCCTCGAAGCTTTGTACGTTCAATACACCTTTTGGGCGTTACCGCTTCTTGCGTTTGCCATTTGGCATCAAAACTGCACCTGAAATTTTTCATGCAACAATGATGAAGCTCTTTGGAGACATAAAAGACCTTATAATATATATTGATGATTTTTTAATATACTCGTCTTCAATGGAAGAACATAAGGCTATTTTGGCTCAAGTGCTTCAACGAGCTCAATCAGTTGGTTTAAAATTTAACAAAAATAAGTCACATCTGTTTGAAAACGAAATTAAGTTTATAGGACATGTTTTCAACAAAGATGGAATTAGACCAGATTCGGAAAAAATTAAGGCCATTGTAGACTTGCCAAAACCCAGTTCAGCCGCAGATTTACAACGGTTTTTATGTATGGTCAACTACCTGGGATCTTTTATAGATAATTTATCATCACTTAATAAAAACTTAAGAAGCCTTCTCAAATCAGGCGTGCAGTGGCGGTGGGATTCAATCCATGACCAAGAATTTGAAAACTTAAAATCGGTTTTAACACAATCGCCTGTGTTAACATATTTTGACGCAAATAAAACGTTGACACTGTCGGTTGATGCATCAAAATTTGCTGTTGGAGCTACCATACTGCATCACAAAAACCCAATTGCATATGCGTCCGCTTCTTTAACCGACTGTCAGATAAATTATGCCCAAATCGAAAAAGAACTTTTTGCGATTTTATTTGGTTGCACTAAATTCCATCAATATATCTTTGGAGCAAATGTGGTAGTAGAAACGGACCACAAACCTTTGGTTACACTTTTCAACAAGCCCCTATATAAAATACCCGCGAGATTACAGCGCTTCATGCTGCGTTTGCAAGGTTACAGTTTAACCGTGCAGTATAAACCTGGGAAATATCTTTACATTGCAGACACTCTGTCCAGAGCGCCTCTGAAAGATAAAAAATTATCAGAAATGGACGAGGAAATATCCCTTCATTGCAATTCAATCATTTCTAATATTTCATTACCTGAATCCTATATAAAGGAAATTCAAAGTTGTACTCAATCAGATAATACTCTTCAAAAAATCGTTGCCTATGTTCAAAATGGCTGGCCATTGACGAAAAAGGCTGTCGATAAAAAAGTCATGCCATTTTATAACATTAAAGATGATATTTCAATAATAGACAACATGCTGTTGAAAAACGATCAAATCATAATCCCCGCCAGTCTTAAGCTTAGTGCATGAAGGTCACATGGGTATCGAACGTTTTCAAGGTTTAGCTCGACAGTCTGTTTATTGGCCAAGTATGAAAAATGACATATTTAATCTTGTGTCTAGTTGCGAAATCTGCATGAAATACAGAAATTCCAATCCGAAACAAGAAAACTTGTCACATGAAATTATAAAAATACCTTGGTTTAAAGTAGGTTGTGATATTTTTGAATTTAAGAAAAAATCGTACCTATTAGTAGTTGATTACTACTCCAAATTTATCGAAATAGAATTATTAAACTGCGGATATTCTAGCTTACATGTCATAACGAAGTTGAAATCACTATTTGCAAGACATGGCATTCCAAATATCTTTATTTCCGATAATGGTCCTCCATTTAATTCAAAGGCGTTTGATTCATTTTGCAAAGAATGGCAGATTGAACATACAACAAAATGGTTTAGCCGAGCGTTCAATACAAACTATAAAAAAAATTTTACAAAAGGCCACAGAGAGTCAGTCTGATCCGTACGTGGCACTTCTTCATTATAGATCCACACCAAAAGGACTACTGCCTAGTCCAGCTGAACTACTCATTTCCAGAAGGCTTAGAACAAAAATACCATCTCTCAACAAAACTCTAAAGCCCAGGCTCGCCAATGATCACAAATATAAAAAAAATTAAAGCAGTCTAAGCCTAGGCTAATTGCCGCAAGTTAACCCCGGCGAAAACGTTTTTTTTAAGAGGAATCCCACATCAGTTTGGTTTCCTGGAACTGTTGTTGAAAATTGCAAAGAGCCAAGATCTCACATAATTCAAGATGAAAACGGTACATTATATAGGCGTAACCGTGAACATATCTTAAAGAAACATGCCGAAAATAATAATAAAACAACAACAGATGAGGAAAGAGAAAATGTAGACCAAGCTAATGAAAAAACAACAACAAATATGGAAATAGAAAACACAGAGCCTGATATAGAAAAAAAACTAACAATGCAGAATTTTATGTTACTCAAAAAGGTAGAAAAGTCATACCGCCAACAAGACTCAATTATGATAGCCCTAGTAAATAAGCCATATAAAAACTTGCTGTCATTATTCTCTTTATTGACCTGAAATTAAAAAAAAAAAAAAACAGGGAAGATGTTATTTATATATATGAATAAATATATATACAAATAAGCATAAACTACATCACTGTGCAAAACATATGAGCTCTACTCTTATACCTTAAAACCTGTTCATTACATGTTAACATTATCTATTATACACCTATGTTACCGTATGCTAAGTACCTATGTTAAGATGTATTAAACACCATTGTTAATGATATTGAAGTACAGTAATAAAGAAGACCATTGAAATATAACAGCAGGCAACTTCGAAGTACTTATTTTTCAATATTTGCTAAACTGTGTCACTCACCCATCTATGGTTAGACCAATACAGGCTAGCATTAGCCGAAAACAACAATAATTTGATTGCCTAAGGGCAGATTTCTCGACTGCCTGTTAACGTCAAAGTTCACTGTCAATTCACTGTCAGTTTAACAGCAGGTTCATTTGCCGTTTATTTAACAGGAGGATGAACTGTCCGATAAAAATTAAATTGAGCATTAAGTTGACGGCTAGTTGAGAAATCCGCCCTAAGATACATATTAGTTAACTAAATCCAGTTTAAAGAAATATCCGAACAATCCGTGCACATAAAAATGTGTGCAAATACTTCTTGTATTCGAATGTACTTGAAGTTGAACCAACAACCAACAATAAATTGCCTGTATGGGGTAGTTATGCCAGTAACCGGACATCCCCCAATAACCGGACACTTTTGACCATTGTGTATCAATATTTATGCACAATGCTTTTGACTTTAAAGGTTTGAAATAAGCAAATCGTTGACTTAATCGAAAATTCAAAAACAACAATGGAAGCAGCCATTCATTTATAACGGTTTTGCAATTTTACTTTTAGCGTTTTTCTCAGAAACATCTTTGCTGTTTCTCTTTTAGTCTGCGCGTTTGAAGTGAAGTGTGAAGACGTACGGTTTTGCTAATTTTTTACTAGTGACACTTTATTTTGTCAGGTAAGTTTTTATTAATAAATTTACGACAAAAGTGGTGCAAATGACTTTATGTTGCTAATAATTGATCAATTTTATCAAAATAGCTCGAAAATCGGTGATCATGTTTATATTTTTGTTTAAATGCACCTGTCCGGATACTGGAATGAAAATGAGTGTTTTCCAATATCCGCACAAAGTGTCCGGTTAGTAGAAATCACTTAATATCCCACTTTTCTAGTATCCGGACGGCTGTTATGTTACTTTAGTAGATATTTAATATTTTTTATTTTTTTAAATTAATTGTAGAATGAGTCAACAAAAATCGAAAGAATCTACTGAAAAGAGGAGGAGACAGGATGTCCCATGACATCCCAAAGTCAACAATCCTTGATCGTTTCAATGGAAAGGTTTCGGAAAATTGTGTCACTTGAGGTCCTTCCTGATTCTGACAGAGCTATTGGTATTGCTCAAAGCCAGTTACCGGACACTTACTATCCATAATAAAAATAATTCTTTTATAACGTAAGTTTTATTTTAATTCAATATTTAACTAAAATAAATTAGTGAAACCAAACTGAAGGAAAGTTTGACGTCGGGAAGCTGCGCACGACACAGACAGCTGATAATTTCTTCACTCGACTCTTACACCTGCTATCGGAGGACAATCCTCCAACTAACGATGTAACCGAGCAATGGAAGCATATCTCTCACTTATAACGTACCGCCGCGAAGAGACCACAATAGGGTTTCAGCGAGCCTGCCAGAACAACTGGTGCGATGAGGAATGCAGCAATGCCTCGGACAAAAAGGACGCTGCATACAGGGAGACGTTGCGAACGGGCCCAACCCGCAGTGTATGGTAACGCTATTCAGAAAAAAGAAACGTGATGCCGAAAGGTGTGAGTGTAAGATGCTGGAATAATGCCCGAAAATTCTATGAAAAGATCCGGCGGATGGCGGAATAATGGCGACCTAACAACCGACGTACAGAGTATACTTAAATTATGGAGGGAGCACTTCTCCTCACTGCTAAATTGCTAGGGAGACGTCGAACCCGATACCCCAATCCCTGATGATGGAAAAGTCGTCCCACCACCTGACTATGATGAAGTCAGAGTAGCTATATCGCGGCCTAAAGATAACAAAGTGTCTGGAAAAGACGGACTACCCGCTGAGGTGTTCAAACACGGAGGCTAAGAGCTGGTAAAAAGCATGCATCAGCTCTTATGTATGCAGAATATGGTCAGACGAGTGAATGCCTCCGGATTGGAATTTAAGTCTGCTATGCCCAATCCACAAGAAAGGCGATCCCGCTAACCGCATCAACTCTCATATTATGTTCTTTCTAGCGTATTGTGTGAAAGACTGAAGCCCATCGTAGACATGCTGATTGGACCTTTACAGTGTGGCTTTGGACCTGGTAAGTCAACCATTGGCCAGATCTTCACGACCGCCAAATCGAGAAGACCCACGATAAAGGAATCGACACACACCATCTCTTTGTCGATTTCAAAGCCGCTTTTGGCAGTGCAAAAAGAAGTTGCCTGTATGCCGCCATGTGTGAATTTGACTTCCCTGCACAGCTTACCTATACGGCTTTGTCGAATGACTTTGAGCAATACCAATAGCTCTGTTAGAATCGGGAAGGACCTCAAGTGAAAAAATTTTCCGAAACCGTTCCATTTAAACGATCAAGGATTGTTGACTTTGGGATGTCATGGGCCGTTGCTGCTTTGCGAATACTCATCTTTTTTGTCCGAGACCTGTCTTCTCCTCTTTTCAGTAGATTCTTTCGATTTTTGTTGACTCATTCTACAATTAATTTAAAAAAATAAAAAATTTTCAATATCTGCTAAAGTAACATAACAGCCGTCCAGATACTAGAAAAGTGGGATATTAAGTGATTTCTAGTAACCGGACACTTTGTCCGGATATTGGAAAACACTCATATTTTCATTCCAGTATCCGGACAGGTGCATTTAAACAAAAATATAAACATGATCACCGATTTTTGAGTTATTTTGCTAAATTTGATCAATTATTAGCAACATAAAAGTCATTTGCACCACTTTTGTCGTAAATTTATTAATAAAAACTTACCTGACAAAATAAAGTGTCACTAGTAAAAAATTAGCAAAACCGTACGTCTTCACACTTCACTTCAAACGCGCAGACTAAAAGAGAAACAGCAAAGATGGTTCTGAGAAAAACGCTAAAAGTAAAATTGCAATTGCATTGCTGTTTTTGAATTTTCGATTAAGTCAACGATTTGCTTATTTCAAACCTTTAAAGTCAAAAGTGTCCGGTTATTGGGGGGTGTCCGGTTACTGGCATAACTACCCCATACAGGCAATTTATTGTGGGTTGTTGGTTCAACTTCAAGTACATTGTTCGGATATTTCTTTAAACTGGATTTAGTTAACTAATATGTATCTTAGGGCGGATTTCTCAACTAGCCGTCAACTTAATGCTCAATTTAATTTTTATCGGACAGTTCATCCTCCTGTTAAATAAACGGCAAATGAACCGGCTGTTAAACTGACAGTGAATTGACAGTGAACTTTGACGTTAACAGGCAGTCGAGAAATCTGCCCTTAGGCAATCAAATTATTGTTGTTTTCGGCTAATGCTAGCCTGTATTGGTCTAACCACAGATGGGTGAGTGACACAGTTTAGCAAATATTGAAAAATAAGTACTTCGAAGTTGCCTGCATTATTTTTTATGTGGGATTTCCCTAGATGATCGAAACTGACCGCCAACACTGCTAAAGACGCCGATATCCTTAAATTATGGCAACAAAAAACGCATTTGAAAAATTTTTATTTTGATGGTATAATTAAGAACATTTAGGACCTTCTTTTCTATTTGATGGTATAATTAAGAACATTCAGGTGTTAAATTTTGATTGTATAATTAAGAACATTCACGACCTTCTTTTCTTGCTATCGAAATTTAACACGCTTTTATTATTAATAAAATTAGGAATGTGATATATACTGGAAGATTTAATAATTTAGGTGTAAAGTTTTAATGTTAGAAATATATAATTATGTACAATATGGAATTATTTTGTGGCAGACGAAGAAGCCAAATTATCTTTAAAGGTTACAATGAACTTATAAAGTGTTATATTCCTTTATAGTGAATTAATTTTTTACTTTTTAGTTAATTTTATAAACCAATAATAAAAGCTTATTTTTAAAAAAGTTTTTTTTTCTTTAATTTTTTGATTATTATATTGTTCATATAATGATTATTGATCATGTGAGATATGAATAATCAAAATTTAGTACAAAAAATTGGATCAAAAACACCAAGAAAACACGGAAGTAAGATTTTTCAACTTTGATACTAACAGCCCTATGCTGCGCGTTACCGGTAAAATTGCCATCGGCAAACAATTTTCCCTAAAATACGTTACCAAATAAAGTGGCTGCGATTCTGAGTAGATGGTAACGCTCTAATGGCAAAAAAACTCACCAGTGTGTATGGTGAATTGAAAAGCCACCCTGCTTGTCACCTGCCATATGTTTTTTGTTTATCAAAAAGAAGAAGACTGCAAAATAGAAATGAACAAGTAAGTCAATTTGATAAATATTTTATGAAATTTATTAAAAAGTGTTTATTTTATTTACAGAAAATATGCACGCACCACCCCAGCGCAATTGCGGTTGTATGTGGCCTTTTGCAAAGACCATCCCGAGCTCCTGCAGGGAATACACAGTTTTTATTGTGATTTATTAATACTATATACCTGTTTATTTGTTTGATTTTCACTTGTTTTATTTATTTTGTTTAATTTTCACTTTATTTTGCTCAATTTCACTTTCGCTTTTTTATTTTTCAAAGTAAACATCAGATGTTTTATATTGATGTTACCACATGTTACCCCCTATTTTGGTGGTAACGGTGTTACCAGAAAACGTTTGGCCCTCAGAATACCAAAAAGGAGTAAAAGTTGCCGAGTTAATTTGTTTGCCGGTAATAATAAAGTTATTACCACAGTAGAATAGACCTGTAAATAAGTTTTGAAAGAGTAACTTTACAAAAAAAAGTTGTTCAACCTTTTTTAGCCCATTCAATTTCCTTCAAGAATCTGTATCTATCATTTTTGTACATGGATATTTGCATTTTTAACAATTTTTGAAAGAAAAACAAGTAAGGAAAGCTGTCTTCGGCTGTGCCGAAGGCTAAATACCTTTCATGAATAAGCGTAACGATTTTCACTGTTTGATCCCAGTACAGCCTGTGTACATATGAATGTATGTACAAGTAAAGCTAATGAATGTGTAGTAAAATAAAAAATAGAATAAAAAAATATAGGTATTAAATAGTACTTGGAGTTTGAAATGTATAGAAAAATTGGCGCACGCTTGAGATGGTTCGCATTAGTTTCTAATAATCTTATTACCGATATGAGCTTTCCTAAAAAAACACATCTTTTCACGCTATAGCAAGCGCCAAATGTTTTTATACATTTCAAACTACAAGTACCACTTACGTGGTGAAGAATCTATGTAGACAGTGGGGAAATTATTTTCCAGTTTTTAATTCATTTTAAAAACCTTTTAAATTAAAAATATGTTTTTATTCTATTTTTTATTTTATTCTTTTTAGTTGTGAGTCTGTGAATATTTCTAAGATTGTAACCGGATACCTATTCTGTGTCATATTAGTGGTACTCATGTAACCATATAACTTAACGAAATCGTAAATGTGTACATTTAACAGCTCAGTTAGATGAACGCTATAGATACATTTATGTGAATACTTTTTATTTTGAAATTAAATTTTTGACCCATTTTTTAGCATTTTCTTCTATTTTTGTCTAGTGTGCATTGACTGCACAGAGCCAAAAATGCCTAATAAAATTAATAAGATTGTCTTCATGATCAGCTTTTGGGCAAAGGGGTAGTCGCAACGGTGCAAACGAAGAAAAAACTGTAGGGAAATCTTTCTGGTTTTAAGAAGAAATTCTTATTAAAAAACTATACATTTAGTACAAAGGTGTAGTTAGACGCTGGCAATTATTAGTATACGATGGCCGGATGGTTAGCAGCTGGGTTTAGCAAAAATTTTAAGTTCGATTCTCTCTCTTTTTTTCCTAATTTGAAATGTTAAAAAGAAATCTTCTTAAATATATTTATAAGATTTTCCTTTGAAACATTAACAACTCTACACATATCGGTAATTAGAAGCTGACAATCAAAAGTGAGCGATGGCCTGATGGTTAACAGCTGGGTTTATCATTCCGAAAATTGTAAGTTCGATTCTCGGTGAGGGCAATATCATTTTATTTTTCATTTAAAATATTAAAAAGAAAATCTTCTTAATAACATTAAAAAGACTGTCTCTACAATAATAAGAAGCATATCTTCTTGAAGAAAATCTATAGAGATATCTTATGACTTTTGTTCTATTTTATTAGGCATTGTTGGCTCTGTGTGCTTTGAAAAACTGCATGTCGAACAGCGTAATCGAATTGGGAAATTTCTCGAAGTGTTTACACACTAAACTCCTCGCGGAAGTTTACCGAATTTGTGTAAACTTCGTTCCATAAAAATTTTGACAGTTCATTTACGCATTCGGAAATTTTCTACGTTTACACCCTTTACGCGGTGTTTCTATGGTTGCATATAATATAATATAAAAACATCATGACTGCGCCTAAACGTATGTAAGTGAAATCCAAATATTCGGAATTTCGATGCTATTTATATGCAGATGGCGCTGAAAACGCATAATAGCATGCCCATTATAGCATGTGTACGAAATATTCAGATAGCAATAAGGAAGATAGGCCGATAAATGGGACTTTTGCAATTAAAGCAATATTTTGGACTTTTTTTTTGTATGATGCATTGTCAGCGAAACCTGGACGATGGTGAAAATTTCAAAACCCCAGCTCAATGGGAAGTTAGTTCAGAATCCAAAGTAAAATCTCTGGAAATGAAACTTTTCAAATATCTCTACCCGTGCTCCACCTATCGGAATTATTTTTTTGTTATATTGCTTGGGGGTAGAAAACTAAACGATGATGAAAATTTCAAGATTCTACCTCAACGGGAGGTTCGTTGAAAAACGAATTAAGCGACACCGAAAACAGACCTTCGCATTTCTTAAATAGAGCGACTCACGCGCCACCTAGCGGGTCCAATTTTTTTTAAACATTTGGAAATTGATTAAGTAATACACACGCTAAATATCAGACTATCAGTTTTTATTACCCCGCTCTCAGCTCCACCTAACGGAATTTTTTTATGGAAAATATTTATTTTCATAGTAGTAATTCGGAGTGTAATGGAGTGTGGTTGCTAAGTGACCTTGCTCAATCCCGACACTTGCGTCCTCGTTCATGCACTCTGGGCAACGGGAGCTACCTAGGCTCGCGGCAGAAAGAGAGGGAGCCCCGGTGGGGCCACTCTGACATACTTGGTTTAAGGGCTCACCGAGGTTTTTGCGTAGCGTCTGTTCACCATGAGGTGCGGCTGCAAGCGGGCGTCTGTCTTGAATCAAGCGGCACGCTATATAAATTTGTAAATATTTTCCAAAACCCCGAAACGGGTTGTGCGCTGGGTTTGGGACCCGCCACGTAAAAAACTTAATTCCAATGAAAAAATGCAAAGCCTCGGATGAGAACCCCCTTTAATGTTGACGACCCGGCAAAACGAATAAGGCATAACGATTTGGATATTAGGGCATGTACCGGGAATGTCCGGACCCTTCCAAGGGACGGTACCGCTGCCCGACTGGTTGATGTCCTCGTAGGCGCAAAGGCCGACATCACCGCCCTGCAGGAAATGCGATGGACGGGGCAAGGAAAGACGACCATCGGTCCTTGTGACGTATACTACAGTGGCCAGACACGCGGCAAAGCGCGTGGTGTAGGATTCGTGGTGGGAAAGAGACTTCGCCGCCAAGTATTAGCGTTCACTCCTGTGAACGAGCGTCTCGCTGCGATCCGCATCAAAGCGAGGTTTTTCAACATAACATTTATCTGCGCCTATGCGCCGACTGAGGAGACGGACGACGCAGAGAAGGACTCCTTCTACGATAAACTTGAACAGACTTATGATCGCTGCCCACAGCATGATATCAAAATCGTGCTTGGCGACTTTAATGCCAAGGTGGGCAAGGAAGGAGTCTTTGGTCCCACAGTTGGAAAATTCAGTCTCCACGATATAACATCTCCCAACGGCACTAGGTTGATTGACTTCGCCGCTGCTCGCAATATGGTCATCAGTAGTACCAGGTTCCAGCATAAGCGAATACACCAAGCCACATGGCTGACCCCTGATCAAAGAACTAGAAACCAGATTGATCATGTCTTGATTGACGGCAGACATAGCTCCACCGTTCTGGACGTGCGTACACTGCGTGGTCCCAATATTGACTCTGACCATTACCTTGTCGCAGCCAAGATACGCACACGCCTCTGTGCAACGAAGAAAGTGCGCACAGTAACGGAAGGAAAGTTTGACGTCGAGAAGCTGCGCATGACACAGACAGCTGATAAATGGAAGCATATCTCTCACTCATTGCGTACCGCCGCTGAGGCCACTATAGGGTTCCAGCGAGCCCGCAAGAACAACTGGTACGATGAGGAATGCAAAACTGCCTCGAAAAAAAGGACGCTGCCTACAAGGAGACGTTGCGAGCGGGCGCAACCCGCAGTGTATGGCAACAATATCGTGTGGCAAAGAAGGAAGAGAGACGCCTTTTCAGAAAAAAGAAAAGTGAGGCCGAAAGGCGTGAGTGTGAGGAGCTTGAGATGCTGGCTGACAGGAATGATGCCCGAAAATTCTATGAAAAGATCCGACGGATGACGGAAGGTTTTAAGACCGGGGCAAGCTCCTGTAAGGACAATAATGGCGACCTGGTAACCGACGTACAAAGTGTACTTAAATTATGGAGGGAGCACTTCTCCTCACTGCTAAATTGCGAGGGAGACGTCGAACCCGATACCCCAATCCCTGACGATGGAAAAGTCGTCCCACCACCTGACTATGATGAAGTGAGGATAGCTATATCCCGGCTCAAAAACAACAAAGCGCCTGGAAAAGACGGACTACCCGCCGAGCTGTTCAAACGCGGAGGCGAAGAGCTGGTAAAAAGCATACATCAGCTCTTATGCAGAATATGGTCAGACGAATGCATGCCTCCGGATTGGAATTTAAGTGTGCTTTGCCCAATCCACAAGAAAGGCGATCCCGCTAACCGCACCAACTACCGCGGAATTAGTCTTCTTAATATCGCATATAAGGTTCTTTCTAGCGTGTTGTGTGAAAGGCTGAAGCCCATCGTAGACAAACTGATTGGACCTTATCAGTGTGGCTTTAGACCTGGTAAGTCTACCATCGACCAGATTTTCACGATACGCCAAATCCTGGAGAAGACCCATGATAAGAGAATCGACACTCACCATCTCTTTGTCGATTTTAAAGCCGCTTTTGACAGCGTAAAAAGGAGTTGCCTGTATGCCGCCATGTCTGAATTTGACTTCCCTGCAAAGCTTATACGGCTTTGTCAAATGACGTTGAGCAATACCAATAGCTCCGTCAGAATCGGGAAGGACCTCTCTGAGCCATTTGAAACCAAACGAGGCTTCAGACAGGGCGACTCCCTTTCGTGCGATTTCTTCAATCTGATGCTGGAGAAGATAATTCGAGCAGCAGAGCTAAACCGCAATGGTACAATCTTTTACAAGAGCGTGCAATTGCTGGCGTATGCCGATGATATTGATATCATTGGCCTTAACAACCGCGCCGTAAGCGCTGCCTTCTCTGGACTGGATAAGGAAGCGAAAAAATTGGGTCTTGCCGTGAACGAGGACAAGACGAAGTATTTGCTGTGGTCAAAGAAAGAATCGGCGCACCTGCGCCTTGGCAGCCATGTCACTGTTGATAGTTACAAATTTGAAACTGTGAGGGACTTCGTCTATTTGGGAACCAGTATCAACACCGAAAATAATATCAGTCTAGAAATCCAGCGGAGAATCACTCTTGCCAACAAGTGCTACTTTGGACTGAGTAGGCAATTGCGAAGTAAAGTCCTCTCTCGAAGAACAAAGATCACGCTCTATAAGTCTCTCATCATACCTGTCCTGATGTATGGCTCAGATTCATGGACAATGTCAAGAGAAGATGAGATGGCCCTTGGAGTATTTGAGAGAAAAGTTCTCCGGAAGATTTATGGTCCTTCCCGTGATGCCAACGGCGAGTATAGAAGGAAATTTAACGATGAGCTGTACCAGCTCTACGCAGATCTGACCATAGTCCAGCGAATTAAAGCCCAAAGACTCCGCTGGCTGGGCCATGTTATGCGAATGGACAAAGAAGCTCCAGCACAGAAGGTTTTCCTATCGTCGCCTGAATTAGGCAGCAGAGGAAGGGGGAGGCCTCGACTGAGATGGAAACAACAGGTGGAGGATGACTTGAACTCCCTTGGGGTTTCCAATTGGCGTCCGTTATCGCTAAAAAGGAATGACTGGCGTGCTTTGATACGAAACGGCCAAAATCGCTTAGGCGGTTAAGCGCCAAAAAATGATGAATGAGTAGTAATACATGTTCTGAATTTCAGCCAAATCGGACCATAAATGCAATTTTTGAAAATATAGCTACCCACGCGCCACCTATCGGATTTTTTTTTTTTTCATAATATTGCATTGTCACCGCGACCTGAACTGTGGTGAAACTTTCAAGACCCTAGCGCAACAGGAAGTTGGATCAAAATCGAATGAAAACAACCGGTCACATGAACGACGAAAGCGACTTAATAAAAACAGTTTAATTAAAAACTAGCATTATGTGGAAAAAGCGCCGAGCGCTCGATATACGAAAATTATGGCACAAAGCGGACCAGGCTTTTTCCACAATACTACTGTGTTGGAGTTTTAAAATTATTTTCAACTTTTTAGTTCAATACTCTCTAAAAGCGTTAGTTTTAGTTTTTTAAACTATATTTATTTTTTACTTTTTAGTCAAATGTCCTATGAAATTATCGATAAATATATCGAAATATACAGAAGTCCAAACGAAACCTCTGCACCTCCCCTTTCGTTTGATACCCATATTGTAGGGACATTTTAAGGTTTTCGGGCAACCTCATATTGACCGATAACTCAGTTATCGATAAATTTATCGAAATATATCGAAGTCCAAATGAAACCTGGGGCCTTCCCGTTTCGAAATTTTAAGGTTTTCGGGCAACCACATTTTGACCGATAACTCAGTTATCGATAAATTTATCGAAATATATCGAGGTCCAAATGAAACCTGGGGCCCTTTCGTTTGATACCCATATTGTACGGAAATTTTGAGGTTTTCGCGCAAGCTCATTTTGACCGATAACTTAGTTATCGATAAATTTATCGAAATATATCGAGGTCCAAATGAAACCTGGGGCCCTTCGTTTGATACCCATATTGTAGGGAAATTTTGAGGTTTTCGGGCAACCTCATTTTGACCGATAACTCAGTTAACGATAAATTTATCGAAATATATCGAAGTCCAAATGAAACCTGGGGCCTTCCCGTTTCGTTTGATACCCATATTGTAGCGAAATTTTAAGGTTTTCGGGCAATCACATTTTGACCGATAACTCAGTTATCGATAAATTTATCGAAATATATCGAGGTCCAAATGAAACCTGGGGCCCTTTCGTTTGATACCCATATTGTACGGAAGTTTTGAGGTTTTCGCGCAAGCTCATTTTGACCGATAACTCAGTTATCGATAAATTTATCGAAATATATCGAGGTCCAAATGAAACCTGGGGCCCTTTCGTTTGATACCCATATTGTAGGGAACTTTTAAGGTTTTCGGGCAACCTCATTTTGACCGACAACTCAGTTATCGATAAATTTATCGAAATATATCGAAGTTCAAATGAAACTTGGGGTCTTCCGCTTTCGTTTGATACCCATATTGTAGGGAAATTTTAAGGTTTTCGGGCAACCACATTTTGACCGATAACTCAGTTATCGATAAATTTATCGAAATATATCGAAGTCCAAATGAAACCTGGGGCTCTTCGTTTGATACCCATATTGTAGGGAAATTTTGAGGTTTTCGGGCAACCTCATTTTGACCGATAACTCAGTTAACGATAAATTTATCGAAATATATCGAAGTCCAAATGAAACCTGGGGCCTTCCCGTTTCGTTTGATACCCATATTGTAGCGAAATTATAAGGTTTTCGGGCAACCACATTTTGACCGATAACTCAGTTATCGATAAATTTATCGAAATATATCGAGGTCCAAATGAAACCAGGGGCCCTTTCGTCTGATACCCATATTGAAGGGAAATTTTAAGGTTTTCGGGCAACCACATTTTGACCGATAACTCAGTTATCGATAAATTTATCGAAATATATCGAAGTTCAAATGAAACTTGGGGTCTTCCGCTTTCGTTTGATACCCATATTGTAGGGAAATTTTAAGGTTTTCGGGCAACCACATTTTGACCGATAACTCAGTTATCGATAAATTTATCGAAATATATCGAAGTCCAAATGAAACTTGGGGTCTTCCCCTTTCGTCTGATACCCATATTGAAGGGAAATTTTAAGGTGTTCGGCAACCACATTTTGACCGATAACTCAGTTATCGATAAATTTATCGAAATATATCGAAGTCCAAATGAAACCTTGGGCCTTCCCCTTTCGTTTGATACCCATATTTTAGGGAAATTTTAAGGTTTTCGGGCAACCACATTTTGGCAGATAACTCAGTTATCGTTAAATTTATCGAAATATATCGAAGTCCAATGAAACTTGGGGTCTTCCCCTTTCGTTTGATGCCCATATTGTAGGGAAATTTCAAGGTTTTTGGGCAACCACATTTTGGCCGATAACTCAGTTATCGATAAATTTATCGAAATATATCGATGTCCAAAGAAACTTGGGGTCTTCCCCTTTCGTTTGATACCCATATTGTAGGGAAATTTTAAGATTTTCGGGCAACCACATTTTGACCGATAACTCAGTTACCGATAAATTTATCGTAATATATCGAAGTCCAAATGATACTTGGGGTCTTCCCCTTTCGTTTGATACCTATATTGTAGGGAAATTTTAAGATTTTCAGGCAACCACCTTTACCGATAACTCAGTTATCGATAGATTTATCGAAATATATCGAAGTCCAAATGAAACTTGGGGTCTTCTCCTTTCGTTTGATGCCCATATTGTAGGGAAATTTTAAGGTTTTCGGGCAACCATATTTTGACCAATAACTCAGTTATCGATAAATTTATCGAAATATATCGAAGTCCAGATGAAACCTTGGGCCTTCCCCTTTCGTTTGGTACCCATATTGTAGGGAAGTTTTAAGGTTTTCGGGCAACCACATTTTGACCGATAACTCAGTTATCGAAATATATCGAAGTCCAAATGAAACCTGGAGCCTCCCCCTTTCGTTTGATATCCATATTGTAGGGAAATTTTAAGGTTTTCGGGCAACCACATTTTGACCGATAACTCAGTTATCGATAAATTTATCGAAATATATCGAAGTCCAAATGAAACCTGGGGCCTCCCCCTTTCGTTTGATACCCATATTGTAGGGACATTTTACGGTTTTTGGGCCACTTGGGCTTAGATCGATCGAGAGTCACATACATACAAGCAAACAAACAAGCAAACATACAAGTGAAGCTAAGAAAAGCGTGGTAAAAAAAGGTTAATTTATTGATACATCTAGAATCTCTTGTATCTACCCAGAACAAAAAAGCAGTATAAAGGTATCACAGTGTAAAAAGGCAGTATAAATGAAAAGTACCTGGGTAACCGAGCTTGCTCGGTGCTATCAATTTAGTGCTAACTTTACTTACCAACCTTGTGACGTTGTGTTACACTGTCCTTTATATGTGGGCAAATTATTAAAATTTTTTAATTTTCGTAGCCGTAATGGACTTTTTGCAGACAACCCTACTTGAAAATATTTTAGTTGGTATGTCAGCGAAAATATCTTATATTGGCATATCTAGCTCCAAAAATAAAAAAAATAAATAGGTGGCAACCCTGTAAACCACCCCAAGTGGCAACCCCAAAGTATATAGTCTTAGAATCAATCATACTATCTATATGCCAAATTTCATCCCAAACGGTCAAGCGGTTCTCGAGATAGTACCGGACCTACAAATATACAAGTATCCAAATATCCAAATATACAAATAGAATAGGCAGCATCTCTCCAAAATATAAAGCGTTTGTTTTACAATCCAAAAAAGCATTAAATAATATTTTACTGCTTTCCGATTTACAAAGCAGAAAGGCAGTTCGCTGATCCTTTAAGGCCCTAGGGATAATTTTCGCCCATAATCAGATGCAAATGATTCTTCATGAAGCCTTTTAATATCTCAATATTCATTTATGTCTGTTATACAGAAAAATAACTAGTTATTTAGTTCGAACGCACTCTTTATTGCTAAGGACGGCAGTATAGCTAGGGCTGCCAGGTCCCCCTGGGGCAAAACCGGGACACTTTGGAAATTCAAGAAAAAGTGAACAAGCAATGGAAACATTTTTTCGGCTTTGTGGTTGCTGGTGTCCGTTGAAATTCCATAAAAAGGTAAATTTTTTATTAAAATATCTACAAAGTTTGCTACTGAATGCGGAGCCAACACATTTTTGATTAAAGCTGTTGCTTTGGTCCTGCAAACTGATTACTTTGCAGCTATTTCCGAATCAGGATACATGAGCGCATTTAGTTTTGTAGTGACATCTATTGAGCTGAAGTACTGATAGTGATTAATAATCTTAAAGGCATTTGTTAGCTCAGCGGCGGAGATCAGATGCCTCTTTGCTGTATTTGGTTTTACAAAAAAAGAAGAAATTTCTTTTGAAGTAGACGCCTCGCATAACCTTGATTTGTGCTTGGAACTGTCGATATGATCAAGAATATCTGAGCGACCACCGTTACCAATGGCAATAAAACAATCGCAAACTGTGCACAACGATTCATGTTCACTTCTCCCACGTTTCATAAAAGAACATTCCAAGTGGTTTAATGTATTATAAACATATCTATTTTATAAATTTTGTGAGAAAACTTACAATGAAATCAGAAACACTCAACTCGAAGAACCAAATAGCTACCTAGGCTCGCGGCAGAAAGAGAAGAAGCCCCGGTGGGGCCACTCTGACATACTTGGTTTAAGGGCACACCGGGGTCTTTTTCGCAGCGTCTGTACACCATGAGGTGCGGCTGTAAGCGAGCGTCTGTCTTGAAGCAAGCGGCTCGCTATATAAATGTGCAAATGTATACCGTGGCGATGCACAGCGCGCTGCTATTACGGACGCTCCGGAGGACTCGGAGATCGAGGCATCGGAAGGGTAAGCAGAGGAGTCCGACGCGGAAAGTATGTTATCCGCCACGTCAAATTGCGATGGTGCTGCGAACAACTCGGCGATAGAAGAAAGCCTGCTTGACGAAGAAGGCCTCGACGTCACGATCGTGGCTAAACCTGAGCACACTAACGTTGATGCTGCTTCAGACAGCAGGGTTCCCGCCACGCCAAATCGTGCAGGTGCTCTGAACAACTCCTCGTTGAGAGACAGCCCCCGGAACAGGCCAGACCTCGACGACACGCTGGCGGCAGGGAAGTCTGAGCTCTCTCATGTTGGTGGTGCTTCAGATAAATCTGCACAAATCTAAAGCAGCCTCGGCTGTTTTAAGCAGTCGTCTTTCTAAAGGCGACGTAGACGTGGTCCTTATCCAAGAGCCCTGGGTCAATAGCTCTAGGATCTGTGGATTGGGGACTAAGGGGTACAAGCTCATCCAAGCCAATGATGAGGGCAAGGTCAGAACCTGTATTTTGGTAAAGTCTGAGCTGAACACCTTTCTCTTACCCAACTATTCAAATGGTGACGTTACAGCTGCCAGCTTAACGGAGGAAAGGGTAAGGTGGGCAATCAAAAGCTTTGAGCCGTTCAAGGCAGCTGGGCCAGACGGGATTTTCCCCGCACAACTCATAAACACGCTGGAAATATCAGCTAAATGGCTGGTAGTTCTCTATTCAGCCTGCCTGGCTCTTAATTACATTCCGTGCTCCTGGGGAAGCGCCACGGTAGTCTTTATTCCAAAGGCTGGGAAAGCCTCACACTATGAGCCTAAAGACTACAGACCGATCAGTCTCTCGTCTTTTGCACTTAAAACCTTCGAGAGGATAATTAGCGATTATCTCTCCTCTACTATTGATAGCAACCTTATTTCTAGCTATCAACATGCATACACCAAAGGTAAATCAACGGAAACTGCGCTCCACAGCCTAGTTTCTATTGTTGAAAAATCATTGCATGAAAAGGAGTACTGTCTCGGGGCCTTTCTGGACATCGAAGGGGCTTTCAACAATATAAGGCCGGAGGCTACACTGCTTTAACAAACCTGGGCATAAATAGGTCTCTTATTGGACTAATTGATCAACTACTAAAGGGAAGGAAAATAGTTTCTTCACTGGGAACAGTTGATCTTTTACGCTATGTCACAAGAGGAACGCCTCAGGGTGGTGTTCTCTCCCCGCTCCTATGGAACCTCACCGTAAACTCGCTGCTACGAGACACAAGGTGGGGGGGGGGGGAAGATAGTGGCATATGCAGACGATTTAGCTATTGCATATAGGGGCAAATTCCCACAAACCCTGTGTGACTTGATGCAAGTAGCACTGCGAGAAGTTTCTTTATGGTCCTCTCGCTGCGGACTTAGCATCAACCCGGGAAAGGTGGAGCTTGTCCTTTATACCAGGCGGTACAAGATACCACCGTTGAACCTACCAGAACTAGATGGCGTGCGCCTGAACTTAGCTGATAAAGCCAAATTCCTAGGCACAGTTCTAGATAGAAAGCTTAACTGGAAGGAGAACGTCATCCAGCGCCAGAGGAAAGCGTGCATTGCACTTTACACGTGTAAAAGAGCCATTGGCAAAAAATGGGGGCTCAGCCCCAAAATTTGCAGATGGATCTACACTGCGATAATCCAGCCAATTATGCTGTATGGAGTCGTGGTATGGCGGCCTGCGCTAAGAAAGGCAACAAACCTAAATCTGTTAGGGAAAGTCCACAGATCGAGCATGATCTGTATAAGCGGGGCGTTAAGAACAACGCCCAATGAAGCTCTCCAGGCCATTCTTGGCTTTTTGCCACTCGATCTGGAAGGGTACCGGGCAGCAGCAGCATCGGCTGTGCGTCTAAGGGAAACGTCCGTCTGGGGCGCAAGCACTATTGGACACTCCTGTATTCTAAGATCTTACAGCTTTCTCCCTCTGAGCACAGATCGGTGTGCGACCACAACAGTCGGAGATTGTTGTTTTAGAATAAACATTCCCAGCAGGGAAGACTGGGAGAACATAGATCGGTGTCCCGCTACTAATGGCGGCACTTTTATATACACCGACGGCTCGAAGTTAGACGGCAGAGTCGGAGGAGGGGTTTACTCAAGGGATTTGGACCTAGAACTCTCCTTTAGACTACCTGATCACTGCAGCGTCTTCCAGGCTGAAGTTTCAGCAATCATGGACGCCGTGACTTGGATAGGTGAACGCACCATCGGACAGGATATCTGTGTTTTCGGCGACAGTCAAGCGGCCATCAAATCCCTTGGTTCTTACTCGTTCAACTCTGAACTGACGCTCAGCTGTCGTCGATCTCTTCAAGAGATGGCTCAACAGAACCGCGTGAACCTCCCGGGACACAGGGACATTGAGGGAAACTGTAGGGCAGACGAACTTGCCAGGCAGGGCACGACCAAGCAGATTCTTCAAGATAAAGAGCGCATAGGTATGCCGTTTGCCACGTGCAAGCTAATGCTGAAGGAGCATACACTCCGCGAAGCCAACGAAAGATGGCTACAAGCCCCAGGGTGCCGGATATCCAAGCAAACCTGGCCAAAATGCGATCTTAAAAGATCTAGACACATATACGCCCTAAAAAGGAAGGAAATCTCCATATTAATAGGTGTTTTAACCGGGCACTGCCTTATTGGTAGGCACGCAGCAAGGCTAGGCGTTCCCTACCGACGATGCTGCAGGAGTTGCAAAGATGATGAGGAAGAGGAAACGGTGGAGCACCTCATCTGCAACTGCCCGGCCTTAAGCGGAGCGAGAAGGCGCTCTCTGGGAGTTCCCTTCCTGGTTAGCTTAAGCCAGGTCGCGGAGCTAGACATAAAGGACTTGATGGCCTTCATCAAGTTATCAAAATGGTTCGAGGAGGGGTAGCGGTGTCGGTTAGGAGTGTCAGTCCCGGGTTGCGGCTATATGGAGAGTCCCGACAGCACTGGGATTTTCCATATGGCCGGGCCCCGGGACTGACTTTCCTAGTGTTTGATGGTATCACAACGGGCCTTTTATTACTGGCCTAGGTGTGCCTTTGCGGCAGCCACTTCTACCTACCTACCTAATTAGGAAGAACACTTTACATCGATAATCGATATATGTATACTATACAATGTGCAACTATCGAGCGATGCTAGAGTTTTACAATTGAAGTCGGTAGTTGGTACTTTTATTCAGACTAGTTGGAGCGGCGCCTAATAAGCAAACCAAATAGTTGGTAGATTTCATGGCTCCTTACAATCGATTAGATTTAAAAACCGGGACATTTTAGGGTTGGACCGGGACACCGGGACAAGTGGCCTAAAACCGGGACATGTCCCGGAAAACCGGGACGTCTGGCAGCCCTAAGTATAGCTAAATTTCCTTTTTCGGAATTTGATACTGAGGTAAAAACGTGTATTTTGTAACATTGCTCCACAATCTTAAATGAAAGCTATTCACGGCACCCTTTGGTAAAAGAAAATAGGTTCCCACAAAAAGAAAACTGGGATAAAAAACCGTTTGGAACCGGTTACGGCTTTTGAAACGGTTTCGGTCCTTTTCAGATCAAAATAACAGTAACGGTTTCGATTTTGAAAAATAAATCGGTTTTAATCGGTTACGGTTACGGTTTCGGTTCCAGTCCTTGCTGAAAATTTTATCAAAAAACTCGACGAATGATGGAAGCCCGGGGCAAACTCCTGTAAAAATGACGACGGCAACCTGGTGGCGGATGTTCAGAGAGTACCAAGGCTATGGAGGGATCACTTTTATGCCCTTTCAAACGGAGGAACAGAGCACCAATACAGAGGAGAGGACGAGCCCGACCCCGCAATCGAAGACGATGGAATTGAAGTTCCACAAACCGGCTATAACGAGGTGCGAATAGTTTTTATAACGGCAAAAAAAAAAACAATAAAGCGGCGGGCGCTGATGGTGTGCCAGCTGAGCTATTGAAATACGGAGTTGGTAAGGTGAATGTACCAGCATGTACTGTGCTCGAATATGCTCGGATGAATGCATGCCCAAGAATTGGAATGTAGGGGTTCTCTGCCCAATCCACAAGAAGGTCGATCCCGCAAACTGCCCCAACTATCATGGGATCAGCCTTTTGAGTATCCAATATAAGGTCTTATTAAGCGTACTGTGCGAAAGACTGAAGCCTGGCGTAAACCGACTGTTTGGACCTTATCAGTGTCGCCTCAGATCTGGCAAATCTATCATTGGCCAGATCTTTACAATACGTCAAATAGGAAGAACCGTGAGAAAACATCGACACACACCATGCTCGCCTTCGACAGCATGAAAAGGAGTTGCCTACATGCCGTTATGTCTGATTTTGGTTTCTCCGCAAAACTTATACGGCAAAATGACGCTGAGCAACACCACTAGCTCTGTCAGAGTCGGGAAAGACCTCTCCGAACCGTTGGAAGCTAAACGAGGTTTCAGGCAGGGCGACATTATTGGCCTCAACAACCGCGCCGTAACTTCTAATTACTCCCAATTAGAAAAAGAAGCGGAAAAATGGGTTTGGTGGAGAACGAAGGTAAAACGAAGTACCTGCTAGGATCAAGTAAAGAGTCAGCCCATTCGCGTCTGGGCAACCACGCCACTTTTGGCAGCCGTAATTTGGAGATAGTAAAGGACTGTGTTTAGCTGGGAAGCTGCATTAATACCAACACCAATGTAAGCATGGAAATCCATCGACTCTTGCAAACAAATACTACTTTGGGCTGAGTAACTAGGCAATTGAGAAGTAAAGTCCTCTCTCGATGAACAAAATTTCTCCTTTTTTTAATGTTTGGTCCACTGCCACAGTGGTTCGATTAGAACAAGGTAGCGGGAAAAAATTATTTTTTGACATTTTCTGTTTCATATGTAGTCACTTATTACAATTATGCAACTTATTTCGGTCAGACGTTATTTTTTTTTCTTTTTAGGGGTCAAATACCCCAAAAATCAGTTTTTTCAATTATCTCGCTTCCTGAGAGCTTATCACATTTCTCGTCTTTCTCAAAGTTGTGGACAGAGACACCATAAGGCCTGCCTAGAAATTTTATCATCAGCTCTCCCGGTTCCAGGTCATGGCCGGAAAACCTCGACCGCCGTACCAAATTTTGGATCATCCTACATTTATGGTGGAATTCTTTAAGCTGTATCTAGTCACTAATAGAGACATTTCGTGGTCTATTTCATATTTGATACAATTTGGTATTCAGTAAGCTGCCTCACATCTCTAGTCTCAATAAAGAGTCAATAATTTGTCATCTGCTTGTAGGCAGGTAGCAAACACAATTAATTAAAGAAAATTTGTTAAAAAATTTAAAAAATTAAAAAAAAGTGAGTTTACGAATTAGAAGTACTTAAATGTTTAAAAAAAGTTAATTAAATTTGAAAAAATTAAGTAAAAAATAAAAATTTACTGTTCGCGGACCGGCACTTAGAACCTGCGACCTCTCGCGTCATAATCGGGACGCTTAACGCCTGGGCTACATCGACATCTATAGGGCGAGTGTCAAATGCGTTACTTGAAATGTAAGCAATTTTTGTATTCAACACACTTTAAAATGAGCGAGAGAGAGACTGTGGTAGATTTCTTGTGACTTTCTCTTATAGAATACTGGAATCATCTCAAGTCACAAAAATTGTATCTAATGAAATATCTCAAATTTAGTGGCTTGATATGAGACAGAATTACAGAATACTGGTATTAGATTAGAATTGACGTTGATAATAAGATAATTAAAAAGAAATTGGAAAATGGGCGTGGTACCGCCTCTTTTTAAAAGAAGTTGGAGGATGCAACTCGGGCAATAATTAGCATATGGCAAAAAATGGTATGTATTAGGGTGATTCAAATAAAAAAGACTTATGGTGGAATTCTGTAAGCTGTATCTAGTCACTAATAGAGACATTTCGTGGTCTATTTCAAATTTGATACAATTTGGTATTCAGTAAGGTATCTCATTTCTCAAAAAAAAAGTCACTAATTTGAGACCTGGCTATAAGCAGGTGACAAACGAAATTAATTAAAGAATATTGGGTAAAAAACTGTAAAAATTAAAAAAAAAATGAATTTACGAATTAGAAGTATTTATAATACATTTTGTATGGCGAAAAATGGTATTTTTTCAAAGAGAGTTTTCTTTAAATTTTTGAAACTTTTTTGAAAATATTTTTACATACTCTTAAAGTTGAAGCTTTGAAGCTTCCAAAATGGTAAGCAATGTGCGAATATCTTAACTATTAAAATAATTACAGCCAATTAAAGTCTACTAAATTGTATACGTGTTACTGTGTATGTGTGCGCAATAGTACAAAACTCAGCCATTTTCAAATGGCTGTAATTATCTTAATAGTTAGGATAATCTCACATGGCTTACCATTTTGGAAGCTTCAAAGCTTCAACTTTAAGAGTATGTAAAAATATTTTCAAAAAAGTTTCAAAAATTAAAAGAAAATTCACTTTGAAAAAAATGCCATTTTTCCCCATACAAAATGTATGGGAAAGGGCGAAAAAAATAACCACCCCTAAGGGTTAAGTTAGAGCGTTAATTTTTTGCAAGGCTTATTTTCTCATCAATACCTAACTTTTTAGGGGGTAAGACCAAGTCGACATTTTTTTTTAATCAGCCTAATATATATAATATATTATAACTCATAGAATATTACTATTTCCTGGCAAAAATAATCCAAATCGGTTCAAAAACACGCTCACAGTTTGACAAAAGATGCCCCGAACTAAAATGTTTACTACCGCACATAGCAGACAAAAACCATTTCGTTCATAATATATTTTATTGAAAATTTATAGTAGTTATGAACCGATTTAGCTCATTTTAGACAGAAACTAGCATTATCATATCTATATTTTGGCAATTACCACCCAAAGTAGAGCATCCGACTTTTTTGAAAAACTTGCGCTATAAATGTTAGAACAAGCAAGATGAACAATAGTCATTTATATTTTTGCAATTTTCAAATGTCAAATTTAAGTAATCGGAATAACTCTTTTGCTCTTACGGGGATGAACCAATTTCCAGATATGTAGAGTTTCACTCTCTAAAACTTTGTTAATGACGTAAAAACCTACGAAGCGAAATATTTGCCAAACCCAACTTTTTTGACCTTTGACCCGAATTTTTCCATTTTTGGGCTGGGGACTTTTCAGGGTTTAATTTGTAATGATGTTCCCAGTATCCCAGTATATACAAATTGTTGCACTCTGACTTCTGTTTTTTATCTAATTTGATTGTTTTGAATGTTTCATACAAAAACTTTTAATATCAGAAAAAAAAAAAATTTTTAAAAAATAGATGTGCAAAAAATTGCTTTGATTATTAGAAGATACTTCAGACTATAACATTTATGAGATTTGGCCCGGGGACCCCTGGGGTACTCCGATTTTTTCTCTACTGGAGTCAAAAATATAAAAAAATTAAATTTTTTCTTAGTAGCAACATTTTAAATATACTAAAAATAGTATAGCCCCTAAAACCTTATTACTAAAAAACATCCAAGCTTACAGTCCATCAAAAAAATTTTGTAAAAGTGTTTACTTAAATGAGCTGTGAAGCGTAATGTTCAACAGTAATTTTCGAAAAAAAAAAAATTTGTGCTAATTGCAGGATTTTCTGTGTTCTTAGTTCAATTACTCCAGAGATATCTACAGTCTGAAAACAGTAAAAATGCTGCAATATCTCTTAATTAAGGCATTCTCTTTAGTGTTGCATAAAAAAAATCTTGAAATCAAAAAGTCACTTTTGTCCCGCTAGCTTGCACTAGTCGAATTACTGTGAACTGGTCCACATTTTTTAGATTTGGTCTACAAATATTAGTGCGTGGCCAATACTGACAACAACTGAGCAATCAACCTTAACGCTCACTATAAATGTATAGGCCAGGACCTGGATTACATACATTTTAAAAAAAATTTAAATTTCAAAACTCACAGTTAGAGAATCCAGACCCAGTTCATCCTAGTGTTATTGATCGTATAAAAATAAATTTTTTGAATTATCATTTTATTCAAGATGTTTACATATGAAGGGCTTAGAACCAAAAGGATCTAAGTGACATTTTTAAAAAAATTGAGTTATACCCATATTTGTATAGTTAAATATAGTGTCTATTTGCTGACAATGCGATCCAAGTCATTTTGCACATTTTAGTGCCATATATTTGCCGGGCCAAAAACGTACTAAATTTTATTGCATTAATGATTGGAGCAAAAAGGATCTAAGTGCGCTCCTCCAAGCAATAAAATTCAATTGCTCGGCCAAAAGAACATGCATAATTTTTTTTAAACCAGTAAGTAAGTTAATCTCAGTTTTGTAAAAAATTTCAAAAAAATTATTTTATGTTACTAATACGCCGTGTATACGGTAGGACCTATAAAAAGTGCACTTGGATCTAGAAAAAAATTGCCAAAAATCAGCGAGACTTCCTACGAACTTAAGTTTAGCACTTTGTTAGACTAAAACTAAAGGTGCTACAAAACTGCATACTAGAAAAAATTCTACAGATTTTTATGGCCGAGCAATCAACGCTTGAAATTTTATTGCAAGCATTTTTGGAGCCAAAAGGGTCTAAGCGCGCTTGGATCCAGAAAAAAAATTGCCAAAAATCAGGGAGACTTCCTACGAACTTAAGTTTAGCACTTTGTTAGACTAAAATTAAAGGGGCTATAAAACTGCATACTCCAAAAAATTCTACATGTTTTAATGTCCGAGAAATCAACGCTTGAAATTTTATTGCAAGCATTTTTGGAGCCAAAAGGGTCTAAGCGCGCTTGGATCCAGAAAAAAATTTCCAAAAATCAGCGAGACTTCTTACGAACTTAAGTTTAGCACTTTGTTAGACTAAAATTAAAGGGGCTACAAAACTGCATACTCCCAAAAATTCTACATGTTTTAATGTCCGAGCAATCAACGCTTGAAATTTTATTGCAAGCATTTTTGGAGCCAAAAGGGTCTAAGCGCGCTTGGATCCAGAAAAAAATTGCCAAAAATCAGGGAGACTTCCTACGAACTTAAGTTTAGCACTTTGTTAGACTAAAATTAAAGGGGCTACAAAACTGCATACTCCAAAAAAATCTACATGTTTTAATGTCCGAGCAATCAACGCTTGAAATTTTATTGCAAGCATTTTTGGAGCCAAAAGGGTCTAAGCGCGCTTGGATCCAGAAAAAAATTGCCAAAAATCAGGGAGACTTCCTACGAACTTAAGTTTAGCACTTTGTTAGACTAAAATTAAAGGGGCTACAAAACTGCATACTCGGAAAAATTCTACATGTTCTTTTGGCCGAGCAATCAACGTTCGAAATGTTATTGCAATAATTTTTGGAAATTTTTGCAATAATTTTTTGAAATTTACAGTTATTTTCCATCTGCAGTAAACATCCTCTGAAATAGTTGACTAACCTGCATTCATTTAGACAGGAATCATTTCAAACGCATTTACCCATATTTTACAATAGACAATTTACTTTAACCTTAATTATCTCAATTCAACTACGATGTTACTTAGATCCTTTTGGTTCTAAGCCCTTCATATGTATGTATATAACATAGATCATTAATTAGTTAATCAAGAGGACTAAATGACTTCGTTCTGCACAAAATAGATTTTTGTTGAATTCATTTCCATAATTCACGATTATACCCATGATTCAATTATTACCAGGTTAGCTTTTCCCTGACAGATTTTGTCAATTGCAGCCATCTTGCTCCCCGAAAAATTGTCATTCACATTCTGGGTAGCCTTTTAGCAAAATCATGTAAAACAAGTAAGGAAAGCTGTCTTCGGCTGTGCCGAAGGCTATATACCTTTCATGAATAAGCGTCACGATTTTCACTGTTCGATCCCCAGTACAGCCTGTTTCAATTTAACTATATTTACTATACACATTACACATCTTTGTTATAATTTAAAAAAACTTACAAAATAATAGGATCCGAGTTATCGGAACAATCGAATGTATGGAGGCTATATATTATAGGTGTTTAATTGTACTGACTTACACTATACACATTACATATGTAGAAAGTACTAAAGGTGCAATATTTTACGTTCCTAACTTTTTAAATGCGGAAGTATTGGCCAAAAAACCTTATATCGGAACAACCGGTTGTATGGGGCTATATGTTATATTTACCCGATCTTGTTGATTTTCACTATATACACTACATAAATAGAAAGTACTCGAGATGCATAATTTTACGTTCCTAACATTTTAATTGCAGAAGTTTTGGCCAAAAAACCTTATATCTGAACAATCGGTTGTATGGGGGCTATATGTTACATTTGCCCGATCTTGTTGATTTTCACTATATACACTACATAAATAGAAAGTAGTCGAGTTGCAAAATTTTACGTTCCTAACTTTTTAATTGCAGAAGTTTTGGTCAAAAAACCTTATATCTGAACAATCGGTTGTATGGGGGCTATATGTTACATTTGCCCGATCTTTTTGATTTTCACTATATACACTAAATAAATAGAAAGTACTCGAGATGCAAAATTTTACGTTCCTAACTTTTTAATTGCAGAAGTTTTGGTCAAAAAACCTTATATCTGAACAATCGGTTGTATGGGGGCTATATGTTACATTTGCCCGATCTTTTTGATTTTCACTATATACACTAAATAAATAGAAAGTACTCGAGATGCAAAATTTTACGTTCCTAACTTTTTAATTGCAGAAGTTTTGGTCAAAAAACCTTATATCTGAACAATCGGTTGTATGGGGGCTATATGTTACATTTGCCCGATCTTTTTGATTTTCACTATATACACTACATAAATAGAAAGTACTCGAGATGCAAAATTTTACGTTCCTAACTTTTTAATTGCAGAAGTTTTGGCCAAAAAACCTTATATCTGAACAATCGGTTGTATGGGGGCTATATGTTACATTTGCCCGATCTTGTTGGTTTTCACTATATACACTACATAAATAGAAAGTAGTCGAGTTGCAAAATTTTACGTTCCTAACTTTTTAATTGCAGAAGTTTTGGTCAAAAAACCTTATATCTGAACAATCGGTTGTATGGGGGATATATGTTACATTTGCCCGATCTCGTTGATTTTCACTATATACACTACATAAATAGAAAGTAGTCGAGTTGCAAAATTTTACGTTCCTAACTTTTTACTTGCAGAAGTTTTGGTCAAAAAACCTTATATCTGAACAATCGGTTGTATGGGGACTATATGTTATACTGGTCCGATCTTGTCAGTTCCGACAAATGATTCCTATATTACAAAATGGTGGCCACATACAAAATTTCAGCCAGATATCTCAAAAATTGAGGGACTAGTTTGCGTTCAAACAGACAGACGGACAGACGGACAGACAGACAGACAGACAGACGGACAGACGGACATGGCTAAATCAACTCAGCTTGTCATCCTGATCATTTCGGTATACTTATTGATGGGTCTATCTCTTCTTCTTCTCATACTTACAAACATCGGACCAAAGTTATAATACCATTTCATGTTCATGAAAGGTATAAAAAGTAGTTAGAAAATTAGTTTAAAATAGTAGTAGTTAGAAAAATGGTAGAGGTTGGCTTTTGGGAAATTGATGAATTTATCATTAATAACTCTCAATATTAACCCAGCCAGAAGAGCAACGTACGTTTTAACGATTGTATATTTTTCCATCGTTTTTCATATCCGAAAACGCCCGGAAATTTTACTGCTGGACTGGATTTACTGAGGGTTCGTTATTTCACAATTTTCCGTATCCGAAAACGGTTCGGATACTATACTGCTGGACTGATTTTCTGTCGGTACGTTTTTCGCAATTTTTCGTATCCGAAAACGGTCAGGAAACTATACTGATAAAAACAGTGATCCCAAAAACATCAAAAAACAAGTAAGGAAAGCTGTCTTCGGCTGTGCCGAAGGCTATATACCTTTCATGAATAAGCGTCACGATTTTCACTGTTCGATCCCCAGTACAGCCTGTTTCAATTTAACTATATTTACTATATACATTACACATCTTTGTTATAATTTAAAAAAACTTACAAAATAATAGGATTCGAGTTATCGGGACAATCGATTGTATGGAGGCTATATATTATACGAGTTCAATTGTACTGACTTACACTATACACATTACATATGTAGAAAGCACTAAAGGTGCAATATTTTACGTTCCTAACTTTTTAAATGCGGAAGTATTGGCCAAAAAACCTTATATCGGAACAACCGGTTGTATGGGGCTATATGTTATATTTACCCGATCTTGTTGATTTTCACTATATACACTACATAAATAGAAAGTACTCGAGATGCAAAATTTTACGTTCCTAACTTTTTAATTGCAGAAGTTTTGGCCAAAAAACCTTATATCTGAACAATCGGTTGTATGGGGGCTATATGTTACATTTGCCCGATCTTGTTGATTTTCACTGTATACACTACATAAATAGAAAGTAGTCGAGTTGCAAAATTTTACGTTCCTAACTTTTTAATTGCAGAAGTTTTGGTCAAAAAACCTTATATCTGAACAATCGGTTGTATGGGGGCTACATGTTACATTTGCCCGATCTTTTTGATTTTCACTATATACACTAAATAAATAGAAAGTACTCGAGATGCAAAATTTTACGTTCCTAACTTTTTAATTGCAGAAGTTTTGGTCAAAAAACCTTATATCTGAACAATCGGTTGTATGGGGGCTATATGTTACATTTGCCCGATCTTTTTGATTTTCACTATATACACTACATAAATAGAAAGTACTCGAGATGCAAAATTTTACGTTCCTAACTTTTTAATTGCAGAAGTTTTGGCCAAAAAACCTTATATCTGAACAATCGGTTGTATGGGGGCTATATGTTACATTTGCCCGATCTTGTTGGTTTTCACTATATACACTACATAGATAGAAAGTAGTCGAGTTGCAAAATTTTACGTTCCTAACTTTTTAATTGCAGAAGTTTTGGTCAAAAAACCTTATATCTGAACAATCGGTTGTATGGGGGATATATGTTACGTTTGCCCCATCTCGTTGATTTTCACTATATACACTACATAAATAGAAAGTAGTCGAGTTGCAAAATTTTACGTTCCTAACTTTTTACTTGCAGAAGTTTTGGTCAAAAAACCTTATATCTGAACAATCGGTTGTATGGGGGCTATATGTTATACTGGTCCGATCTTGTCAGTTCCGACAAATGATTCCTATATTACAAAATGGTGGCCACATACAAAATTTCAGCCAGATATCTCAAAAATTGAGGGACTAGTTTGCGTTCAAACAGACAGACGTACAGACGGACAGACGGACAGACAGACAGACGGACATGGCTAAATCAACTCAGCTTGTCATCCTGATCATTTCGGTATACTTATTGATGGGTCTATCTCTTCTTCTTCTCATACTTACAAACATCGGACCAAAGTTATAATACCATTTCATGTTCATGAAAGGTATAATTATCCCAAAAGCTTCAGAAAATTATTCCAAAAACATCAGCGCACCCACTTTCTGTAACTTTTTAACAAAATTCGTTATTGTCGTTAACATCGATTTTGACAAATTTTATACAGAAAATAGTGTCAAAATTAACGATTTTTATGTAACGAACTTCGTTAAAAAGTTACAGAAACGACGTGCAGAAATCGTATCAGAAAACGTAAAAAAAACACAAAAAAGCATGATAGAATGCGTCGGTTTTAGGAAACTTTTTAGTATTTTTACAGAGATACGTTTCGTTCGCACACTTCAGTGGGAAAAAGGATCGGGAAAAGTTCTTTAAATGGAGCATGAAAACAGAAAATATACAGTTTTTTTCAGATTTTTTTCGATATGCATTTACGGAAATTTTGTTGGCTGGGAATATATACTCAGCAATTCAACCCTGACTTTAAAGCTTTTCCTTCTGTGATTTGAGTATGTTATTTTATTCTTAATCATCAGATAAGTGTACATGAACGAATTGGAGATAAATTCATTGGAACTGGTTGAAGTTGGTTAGTAAAGTGGTAATACTATCTCTTTGGCAGACTTTGTCCTTGTCTTTACGACCTTAAAAGCTTCAAGGAACTTTTAGTACAAATTTAAGTTAAGACTGATTTAGATGAGTAATCGACTCACTGTATTCAACCATCAAATGCAAGGTGTCGATCGGTCGAATTACTATTAACACGGTGCAACGAAAAAAAAAAAATCGACCAAAAAATCGACACTTATTTTGAAGCTAGAATACTAAAAAACGGCTAGTCGGAGAAAATTTTAGGCTATGCACCTTTTGTGGTTAATCCGAGTTCTTACAAAAATATGTTCAGGTAAATGGTGTTTTACAGCAATGGTTTGTCGTTTTTATACCAAATATGACGTACAGCCTGTGAAATCTAAACAGTAATATTATATCATCTTTCTGAATGTTTATGGAAAAAACGAAATCTTTCTTTTGGCCCATTTTTAATTTTCTACTTTGCCATTTTTAATTTTCATTACAATTTATATCCTCCTTTTTCGATTTTTCTACTACCATTGCCTTGACGAAAGAAAAAAACATTGCTACTTTTTTTATTCGCAAACGAAACCCGTAACTAAAAAAATTTTACAGTGTATTTGTTTGAAAGCTTATTCCAATACCTTTCTAATGGTATGAAGATCTTTGAAATCGGTGAAGCCATTCCGTAGTAATCACACTTTAAAGTACCTATTATCAACATTTTTCGAATATTTCGATACCTTGCCAAGCCCACAATTTTTAGAAAATGCAATTTCTAAAAATGAGGAGGGTCGGGTACTTTTTTCAGCCTTTGATCTGAAGTACTTTTTTTCAGCCTTTGATCTGAAATTCATAATATGTAAAATGCTAGAAATTATTTTTAATATTTATCTAAAGAAATTTTGTATGTTTCATTAATGGAGACAAAATGGCCTAACCCTCAGTTCCTATTAATATATTTTTAAAAATGGATTCCAAAATGGTCTCAGCCACTTCAATTTTTATACTAACTGTTTAAAACTCTCTTAATGTAAGTAATTAGCACCTAATGATTAATCTTAAACAAATATTACAACTAAACTTTATTTACGATTAATAAACATATTAATAAAAATATTTTAAAAACTTTGTTTTTTTAACTTCGTTTTCTTCAAAACCATTTTTTTGGGGTTAGGCCGTTTTGGCGCTGAGCGCTCCATATATAAAAACCAAAATGGTATTAAAGTTAGACTTTTCTTTTTACTGTGTGTAGATTACCTATTTCCTATAGATACAAAATTGTGATATTTAGACGTGTCAGCTTTCTTCTTTTTTCGGCAAAAAAAACAAAAGGTTTGTAATCGTTTTTTTTTTTATAAATCTGCTACAGAGAAGGTCCAAGAAAGTAAATTTTACAGAATAGAAATCGGTTCAGCCGTTTAGTAAGCCGCCGCGGTACATTTCATTTTTATACCTTTCATGAACATGAAATGGTATTATAACTTTGGTCCGATGTTTGTAAGTATGAGAAGAAGAAGAGATGGGACCCATCAATAAGTATACCGAAATGATCAGGATGACGAGATGAGTTGGTTTAACCATGCCCGTCTGTCTGTCTGTCTGTTTGAACGCAAGCTAGTCCCTCAGTTTTTGAGATATTTGGCTGAAATTTTGTATGCGGCCACCCTTTTCTAATATAGGAATCATTTGTCGGAACCAGCAAGATCGGACCGATATTACATATAGCTCCCATACAACCGATTGTTCCGATAAACGGATTTTGGGCTATAACTCCTGTAATTAAAGAGGTAGGAGCGTGCAATTTTGTAAGAATTGCTTATTTCATATAAGAAATATCGATGTTGAAAATCATCGAGATGGGATAAATACTTCACATAGCCCTATACAATCGATTGTTCCGATAAACGGATTTTGGTAGATAACTCCTGTAATTATATAGATAGGAAAGTGAAATTTCGTAAGAATTGCTCTTTTAGAATGTGGAATGTCAATGTTAAAAATCAATGAGATTGGACCAATATAACACATCACCCCCATATAATCCATAGTTCCGATAATTTCGGTATGAGCTAAAGTTAAATTGAAACAGGATGTACTGGGGATCGAACAGTGAAAATCGTGACGCTTATTCATGAAAGGTATATAGCCTACGGCACAGCCGAAGACAGCTTGCCTTACTTGTTATATATGTATATAGATATACAATTAAAACAATAATAAATTCAGTTTGGTACACTATTTCTCGTTTTGGTCCTTTTTCTCAAAATTATTGGTGAAGTTACAACCCTGGTTGACACGTTTTAAGTATTTTTGACACTTATCAAAACTTGTGTCGGCAATAATTTTGCGATTTGTAGCTGTCGAGTCGCTTTTGCGTTGGTGCAAAATGAGGATTTATGACGCATGGAAATTTCTATAACCTTGCCAACACCACAGTAACAAAAGATTTGTGGTCATAAACGCTTTTTTACTTCTTTGCACTTTCTTTTAGTTTTCAATTTTTTTCAGTTTACCCAGATCAGTAGTGGGAGACAAGGTGAAAGCATACCTGTTAAGTTTTGATTACTAATCGTAATGATTAGTAATCTGATTACTTTGTATTTGATAGTGAAGTAATTGATTACATTACGATTATCTTGGTCCCAACTAGATTACGTAATGATTACGATTATAAAGAATCAAAAAGTAATCATGATTACTTTAGATTACTGAAAAGAATTAAAAATAATCAAAAAGAATCAAAAAAAGTAATTGATTCTTTTCAGCGATTCTTTTTGATTATTTTCAATCCAAAATACCAAACATGGCTCCTTACAATCGATTAGATTTAAAAACCGGGACATTTTAGGGTTGGACCGGGACACCGGGACAAGTGGCCTAAAACCGGGACATGTCCCGGAAAACCGGGACGTCTGGCAGCCCTAAGTATAGCTAAATTTCCTTTTTCGGAATTTGATACTGAGGTAAAAACGTGTAACGTTTTGTAACATTGCTCCACAATCTTAAATGAAAGCTATTCACGGCACCCTTTGGTAAAAGAAAATAGGTTCCCACAAAAAGAAAAATGGGATAAAAACCGTTTGGAACCGGTTACGGCTTTTGAAACGGTTTCGGTCCTTTTCAGATCAAAATAACAGTAACGGTTTCGATTTTGAAAAATAAATCGGTTTTAATCGGTTACGGTTACGGTTTCGGTTCCAGTCCTTGCTGAAAATTTTATCAAAAAACTCGACGAATGATGGAAGGTTTAAAGCCCGGGGCAAACTCCTGTAAAAATGACGACGGCAACCTGGTGGCGGATGTTCAGAGAGTACCAAGGCTATGGAGGTATCACTTTTATGCCCTTTCAAACGGAGGAACAGAGCACCAATACAGAGGAGAGGACGAGCCCGACCCCGCAATCGAAGACGATGGAATTGAAGTTCCACAAACCGGCTATAACGAGGTGCGAATAGTTTTTATAACGGCAAAAAAAAAAACAATAAAGCGGCGGGCCCTGATGGTGTGCCAGCTGAGCTATTGAAATACGGAGTTGGTAAGGTGAATGTACCAGCATGTACTGTGCTCGAATATGCTCGGATGAATGCATGCCCAAGAATTGGAATGTAGGGGTTCTCTGCCCAATCCACAAGAAGGTCGATCCCGCAAACTGCCCCAACTATCATGGGATCAGCCTTTTGAGTATCCAATATAAGGTCTTATTAAGCGTACTGTGCGAAAGACTGAAGCCTGGCGTAAACCGACTGTTTGGACCTTATCAGTGTCGCCTCAGATCTGGCAAATCTATCATTGGCCAGATCTTTACAATACGTCAAATAGGAAGAACCGTGAGAAAACATCGACACACACCATGCTCGCCTTCGACAGCATGAAAAGGAGTTGCCTACATGCCGTTATGTCTGATTTTGGTTTCTCCGCAAAACTTATACGGCAAAATGACGCTGAGCAACGCCACTAGCTCTGTCAGAGTCGGGAAAGACCTCTCCGAACCGTTCGAAGCTAAACGAGGTTTCAGGAAGGGCGACATCATTGGCCTCAACAACCGCGCCGTAACTTCTAATTACTCCAAATTAGAAAAAGAAGCGGAAAAATGGGTTTGGTGGAGAACGAAGGTAAAACGAAGTACCTGCTAGGATCAAGTAAAGAGTCAGCCCATTCGCGTCTGGGCAACCACGCCACTTTTGGCAGCCGTAATTTGGAGATAGTAAAGGACTGTGTTTAGATGGGAAGCTGCATGTAAGCATGGAAATCCATCGTCTCTTGCAAACAAATACTACTTTGGGCTGAGTAACTAGGCAATTGAGAAGTAAAGTCCTCTCTCGATGAACAAAATTTCTCCTTTTTTTAATGTTTGGTCCACTGCCACAGTGGTTCGATTAGAACAAGGTAGCGGGACAAAATTATTTTTTGACATTTTCTGTTTCATATGTAGTCACTTATTACAATTATGCAACTTATTTCGGTCAGACGTTATTTTTTTTTCTTTTTAGGGGTCAAATACCCCGAAAATCAGTTTTTTCAATTATCTCGCTTCCTGAGAGCTTATCACATTTCTCGTCTTTCTCAAAGTTGCAGACAGAGACACCATAAGGCCTGCCTAGAAATTTTATCATCAGCTCTCCCGGTTCCAGGTCATGGCCGGAAAACCTCGACCGCCGTACCAAATTTTGGATCATCCTAGATTTATGGTGGAATTCTGTAAGGTGTATCTAGTCACTAATAGAGACATTTCGTGGTCTATTTCACATTTGATACAATTTGGTATTCAGTATGCTGCCGCACATCTCTAGTCTCAATAAAGAGTCACTAATATGTCATCTACTTGTAGGCAGGTAACAAACGAAATCAATTAAAGAATATTGGATAAAATTGAAAAAATTATAAAAAATGTGAATTTACGAATAAGAAGTATTTATATGTTTAAAAAAAAGTTAATTAAACTAAAAAAATTAAATAAAAAAATAAAAATTTACTGTTCGCGGACCGGCACTTGAACCTGCGACCTACTCCGAGACACAACTATAGAATACTGGTATTAATGACACAAATTTGATAAACTTTTATATTTATACCTCAATTCTTTAAGCTGTATCTAGTCACTAATAGAGACATTTCGTGGTCTATTTCATATTTGATACAATTTGGTATTCAGTAAGCTGCCTCACATCTCTAGTCTCAATAAAGAGTCACTAATTTGTCATCTGCTTGTAGGCAGGTAGCAAACACAATTAATTAAAGAAAATTTGTTAAAAAATTAAAAAAATTAAAAAAAAGTGAGTTTACGAATTAGAAGTACTTAAATGTTTAAAAAAAGTTAATTAAATTTGAAAAAATTAAATAAAAAAATAAAAATTTACTGTTCGCGGACCGGCACTTGAACCTGCGACCTCTCGCGTCATAATCGGGACGCTTAACGCCTGGGCTACATCGACATCTATCGGGCGAGTGTCAAATGCGTTACTTAAAATGTAAGCAATTTTTGTATTCAACACACCTTAAAATGAGCGAGAGAGAGACTGTGGTAGATTTCTTGTGACTCTCTCTTATAGAATACTGGAATCATCTCAAGTCACAAAAATTGTATCTAATGAAATATCTCAAATTTAGTGGCTTGATATGAGACAGAATTACAGAATACTGGTATTAGATTAGAATTGACGTTGATAATAAGATAATTAAAAAGAAATTGGAAAATGGGCGTGGTACCGCCTCTTTTTAAAAGCAGTTGGAGGATGCAACTCGGGCAATAATTAGCATATGGCAAAAAATGGTATATATTAGGGTGATTCAAATAAAAAAGACTTATGGTGGAATTCTGTAAGCTGTATCTAGTCACTAATAGAGACATTTCGTGGTCTATTTCAAATTTGATACAATTTGGTATTCAGTAAGGTATCTCATTTCTCAAAAAAAAAAGTCACTAATTTGAGACCTGGCTATAAGCAGGTGACAAACGAAATTAATTAAAGAATATTGGGTAAAAAACTGTAAAAATTAAAAAAAAATGAATTTACGAATTAGAAGTATTTATAATACATTTTGTATGGCGAAAAATGGTATTTTTTCAAAGAGAGTTTTCTTTAAATTTTTGAAACTTTTTTGAAAATATTTTTACATACTCTTAAAGTTGAAGCTTCCAAAATGGTAAGCAATGTGCGAATATCTTAACTATTAAAATAATTACAGCCAATTAAAGTCTACTAAATTGTATACGTGTTACTGTGTATATGTGCGCAATAGTACAAAACTCAGCCATTTTCAAATGGCTGTAATTATCTTAATAGTTAGGATAATCTCACATGGCTTACCATTTTGGAAGCTTCAAAGCTTCAACTTTAAGATTATGTAAAAATATTTTTAAAAAAGTTTCAAAAATTAAAAGAAAATTCACTTTGAAAAAAAAATGCAATTTTTCCCCATACAAAATGTATGGGAAAGGGCGAAAAAAATAACCACCCCTAAGGGTTAAGTTAGAGCGTTAATTTTTTGCAAGGCTTATTTTCTCATCAATACCTAACTTTTTAGGGGGTAAGACCAAGTCGACATTTTTTTGTAATCAGCCTAATATATATAATATATTATAACTCATAGAATATTACTATTTCCTGGCAAAAATAATCCAAATCGGTTCAAAAACACGCTCACAGTTTGACAAAAGATGCCCCGAACTAAAATGTTTACTACCGCACATAGCAGACAAAAACCATTTCGTTCATAATATATTTTATTGAAAATTTATAGTAGTTATGAACCGATTTAGCTCATTTTAGACAGAAACTAGCATTATCATATCTATATTTTGGCAATTACAACCCAAAGTAGAGCATCCGACTTTTTTGAAAAACTTACGCTATAAATGTTAGAACAAGCAAGATGAACAATAGTCATTTATATTTTTGCAATTTTCAAATGTCAAATGTAAGTAATCGGAATAACTCTTTTGCTCTTACGGGGATGAACCAATTTCCAGATATGGAGAGTTTCACTCTCTAAAACTTTGTTAATGACGTAAAAACCTACGAAGCGAAATATTTGCCAAACCAACTTTTTTGACCTTTGACCCGGATTTTTCAATTTTTGGGCTGGGGACTTTTCAGGGTTTAATTTGTAATGATGTTCCCAGTATCCCAGTATATGCAAATTGTTGCACTCTGACTTCTGTTTTTTATCTAATTTGATTGTTTTGAATGTTTCATACAAAAACTTTTAATATCAGAAAAAAAAAAAAAAATTTAAAAAAAATAGATGTGCAAAAAATTGCTTTGATTATTAGAAGATACTTCAGACTATAACATTTATGAGATTTGGCCCGGGGACCCCTGGGGTACTCCGATTTTTTCTCTACTGAAGTCAAAAATATAAAAAAATAAAATTTTTTCTTAGTAGCAACATTTTAAATATACTAAAAATAGTATAGCCCCTAAAACCTTATTACTAGAAAACTCAGTATACATCCAAGCTTACAGTCCATCAAAAAAATTTTGTAAAAGTGTTTACTTAAATGAGCTGTGAAGCGTAATGTTCAACAGTAATTTTCGAAAAAAAAATTAGTGCTAATTGCAGGATTTTCTGTGTTCTTAGTTCAATTACTCCAGAGATAAGAAGTGAAAACAGTAAAAATGCTGCAATATCTCTGAATTAAGGCATTCTCTTTAGTGTTGCATAAAAAAAATCTTGAAATCAAAAAGTCGTTTTTGTCCCGCTAGCTTGCACTAGTCGAATTACTGTGAACTGGTCCACATTTTTTAGATTTGGTCCACAAATATTAGTGCGTGGTCGGATTTAAGAGCACGGAATATTTCGGTGATACAGCCAATACTGACAACAACTCCCATCCTGAGCAATCAACCTTAACGCTCACTATAAATGTATATGCCAGGACCTGGATTACATACATTTTAAAAAAAATGTAAATTTCAAAACTCACAGTTAGAGAATCCAGACCCAGTTCATCCTAGTGTTATTGATTGTTTTCGAAAAATAAATAAATTTTTTGAATTATCATTTTATTCAAGATGTTTACATATGTATGTATATAACATAAATCATTAATTAGTTAATCAAGAGGACTAAATGACTTCGTTCTGCACAAAATAGATTTTTGTTGAATTCATTTCCATAATTCACGATTATACCCATGATTCAATTACACTGTACAACACCCATTTTGCAACAGAGTCACCATGGTACTTTTCTGAAAGGCGGCATCGCATAGATCATTTTTGCCGAACAAACTTATAGTCCAGCTCGTCTGAATTTTTTTTTAATTTGCACTTAAAGGTTAAGGGGTCATTTTGGGAATTTTTGCCATAACCACATAAACTTGAAGAGCTACAACTTCGGTGTCTAAGGGAAGGTTATTGGCAATAAAAAGACTAACATTTTCCTCCTAGACATTGTCCCGCTACGATTCATGGTTATGTCATTTTTTCTTGGGTTTTTGTAAAATTTCTCGAAATGAGTCTACTGTTAACAATATCTTTACGACACCTTCGGGAAAAATATTCCTCATAAAAAAATAGGGTGGGTGTCCAAATAACGAAATTTCCGTCAAGGACTCCTTTAACCATAAACTAGCAAAAACTAGAGTTCATCCAAGAAACAGCTAAAATACATGAGACATTCCATATGAAAACGTCTAATTCAAAAAGCTGGCTAGTCTCGGATTTCGTTCAAACTTTTAGGGACACTTCTTTAGGGTCCTAACCGATCAAATTTACACACATTTAATTTTTATAACCACTGGTTTCGTACTAGTCGAATTTCAAAGTTTGAAAAACGTCGTTTTTAGGCTTACCCTATTATTGCTGTTAACATGTTTCTATTACAGATATCCTTTCATTCGATACGGCGTTTTATGGAAAAAGAGAGTAGTTTGTTCAAAAGTAAATAATAAATTATATAGCGTGTACCTGGTATAATAAACCTGGAAGTTAAAATTCATCGTTTTTATCCTTTTTTGGCAAATTTAGCTGGCTCTGGCGTCTTCACTGTTTTAAGTAGCCATTAAATTTTATTCAAAAATTGAGGGTACATATCCTAGAAGAAACTAACCCATTCATCGACCAAAAAAACTCACTCCTTATAGGTAAATTATTATCTCGGAATTTGTAAGTTTTCAAAAATCGTGTTTTCAGGCTCTAAAACGGACATGTTTCTCAAGAGATAAAAATACGAATTTGTTATGGACTCCAGTCCTGACCTTTAGCTTCTAATACCTCAACATTTTGTTTTGTTATATTCATACTAAAGCGGGCTACCCACTTGCCAAGAAATGCCTCAAGAAAAAAACGAGCATATATTGTTTATGCCTGGTCAGGAAATTTTGACGTTTACGGTATTTTCCATTTTATTGCAGATTACTATTACAAAAATGTATAAAACATGTGCAGCGAAGTATATACTCATCTTGCACGTTTACCTCACGAAATATATACGAGCATATTTATTTCTTGAGGTAACCCGGCGTTGCCAACCATCGAAAATTGTAGTATTTTTCTTAAGCGGGCTACTCACCTGCCAAGAAATGCCTCAAGAAAAAAACGAGCATATATTTCTTGTGCCTGGTCAAGAAATTTTGACGTTTACCAAATTTTCCATTTTTTTGCAAATTACTCTTAAAAAATATACAAAATATGTTTAGCAAGACATGTACTCACCTTTGCCGTGAATCTGCACGTTTACCTCAAGAAATATATACGAGCTTATTTATTTCTTGAGGTAAACCGGCGTTGCCAACTATCGAAAAGTGTGAGTATTGGCTCAAGAAAATTTGACGTGTGAAAACGTTTCTTGACCATTTCTTGAGCGTTTTTTTATATGGAGTTTGACATTTCTTGGCAGGTGAGTAGCTCGCTTAAGGGTATCTGCTGATGGATCTCCTAAACCAATATAAACTTATTTTCAAAGTAAATTTTCGTTTAATTTTTGAGACTTTTTGTCAAGCAACCTTTACCAGACTCGTTTACCTTTAAAACGCCGTATCGAATGCAAGGATATCTCTGATAGAAACAAGTGTACATCTATAATAGGGTAAGCCTAAAAACGACGTTTTTCAAGCTTCGAAATTCGACCAGTCCGAAAACAGTGGTTATGAAATTTGATCCGTTAGGACCCTAAATAAGTGTCCCTCAAAGTTTGAACGAAATCCGAAACTAGCCAGCTTTTTGAATTAGACGTTTTCATATGGAATGTCTCATGTATTTTAGTTGTTTCTTGGATGAACTCTAGTTTTTGCTACTTTATGGTTAAAGGAGTCCCCGACGGAAATTTCGTTATTTGGACACCAAATTCAAAAAAAACTCAGACGAGCTGGACCATAAGTTTGTTCGGCAAAAATGATCTATGCGATGCCGCCTCTCAGAAAAGTACCATGGTGACTCTGTTGCAAACAAAAATTCAAATTTTGTTGTACTGTGTTATTACCAGGTTAGCTTTTCCCTGACAGATTTTGTCAATTGCGGCCATCTTGCTCCCCGAAAAATTGTCATTCACATTCTGGGTAGCCTTTTAGCAAAATCATGTAAAAAAAGTAGTTAGAAAATTAGTTTAAAATAGTAGTAGTTAGAAAAATGGTAGAGGTTGGCTTGGAAAAGTTCTTTAAATGGAGCATGAAAACAGAAAATATACAGTTTTTGTCAGATTTTTTTCGAGATGCGTTTACGGAAATTTTGTTGGCTGGGAATATATACTCAGCAATTCAACCCTGACTTTAAAGCTTTTCCTTCTGTGATTTGAGTATGTTATTTTATTCTTAAACATCAGATAAGTGTACATGAACGAATTGGAGATAAATTCATTGGAACTGGTTGAAGTTGGTTAGTAAAGTGGTAATACTATCTCTTTGGCAGACTTTGTCCTTGTCTTTACGACCTTAAAAGCTTCAAGGAACTTTTAGTACAAATTTAAGTTAAGACTGATTAAGATGAGTAATCGACTCACTGTATTCAACCATCAAATGCAAGGTGTCGATCGGTCGAATTACTATTAACACGGTGCAACGAAAAAAAAAAATCGACCAAAAAATCGACACTTATTTTGAAGCTAGAATACTAAAAAACGGCTAGTCGGAGAAAATTTTAGGCTATGCACCTTTTGTGGTTAATCCGAGTTCTTACAAAAATATGTTCAGGTAAATGGTATTTTACAGCAATGGTTTGTCGTTTTTATACCAAATATGACGTACAGCCTGTGAAATCTAAACAGTAATATTATATCACCTTTCTGAATGTTTATGGAAAAAACGAAATCTTTCTTTTGGCCCAGTCTAATGTGTTAGTTTACTTTGCCATTTTTAATTTTCATTACAATTTATATCCTCCTTTTTCGATTTTTCTACTACCATTGCCTTGACGAAAGAAAAAAACATTGCTACTTTTTTTATTCGCAAACGAAACCCGTAACTAAAAAAATTTTACAGTGTATTTGTTTGAAAGCTTATTCCAATACCTTTCTAATGGTATGAAGATCTTTGAAATCGGTGAAGCCATTCCGTAGTAATCACACTTTAAAGTACCTGTTATCACAATTTTTCGAATATTTCGATACCTTGCCAAGCCCACAATTTTTAGAAAATGCAATTTCTAAAAATGAGGAGGGTCGGGTACTTTTTTCAGCCTTTGATCTGAAGTACTTTTTTCAGCCTTTGATCTGAAATTCATAATATGTAAAATGCTAGAAATTATTTTTAATATTTATCTAAAGAAATTTTGTATGTTTCATTAATGGAGACAAAATGGCCTAACCCTCAGTTCCTATTAATATATTTTTAAAAATGGATTCCAAAATGGTCTCAGCCACTTCAATTTTTATACTAACTGTTTAAAACTCTCTTAATGTAAGTAATTAGCACCTAATGATTAATCTTAAACAAATATTACAACTAAACTTTATTTACGATTAATAAACATATTAATAAAAATATTTTAAAAACTTTGTTTTTTTAACTTCGTTTTCTTCAAAACCATTTTTTTGGGGTTAGGCCGTTTTGGCGCTGAGCGCTCCATATATAAAAACCAAAATGGTATTAAAGTTAGACTTTTCTTTTTACTGTGTATAGATTACCTATTTCCTATAGATACAAAAATGTGAAATTTAGACGCATTCTTCTTTTTTCGGCAAAAAAAAACAAAAGGTTTGTAATCGTTTTTTTTTTATAAATCTGCTACAGAGAAGGTCCAAGAAAGTAAATTTTACAGAATAGAAATCGGTTCAGCCGTTTAGTAAGCCGCCGCGGTACATTTCATTTTTATACCTTTCATGAACATGAAATGGTATTATAACTTTGGTCCGATGTTTGTAAGTATGAGAAGAAGAAGAGATGGGACCCATCAATAAGTATACCGAAATGATCAGGATGACGAGATGAGTTGGTTTAACCATGCCCGTCTGTCTGTCTGTCTGTTTGAACGCAAGCTAGTCCCTCAGTTTTTGAGATATTTGGCTGAAATTTTGTATGCGGCCACCCTTTTCTAATATAGGAATCATTTGTCGGAACCAGCAAGATCGGACCGATATTACATATAGCTCCCATACAACCGATTGTTCCGATAAACGGATTTTGGGCTATAACTCCTGTAATTAAAGAGGTAGGAGCGTGCAATTTTGTAAGAATTGCTTATTTCATATAAGAAATATCGATGTTGAAAATCATCGAGATGGGATAAATACTTCACATAGCCCCATACAATCGATTGTTCCGATAAACGGATTTTGGTAGATAACTCCTGTAATTATATAGATAGGAAAGTGAAATTTCGTAAGAATTGCTCTTTTAGAGTGTGGAATGTCAATGTTAAAAATCAATGAGATTGGACCAATATAACACATCACCCCCATATAATCGATAGTTCCGATAATTTCGGTATGAGCTAAAGTTAAATTGAAACAGGCTGTACTGGGGATCGAACAGTGAAAATCGTGACGCTTATTCATGAAAGGTATATAGCCTACGGCACAGCCGAAGACAGCTTGCCTTACTTGTTATATATGTATATAGATATACAATTAAAACAATAATAAATTCAGTTTGGTACACTATTTCTCGTTTTGGTCCTTTTTCTCAAAATTATTGGTGAAGTTACAACCCTGGTTGACACGTTTTAAGTATTTTTGACACTTATCAAAACTTGTGTCGGCAATAATTTTGCGATTTGTAGCTGTCGAGTCGCTTTTGCGTTGGTGCAAAATGAGGATTTATGACGCATGGAAATTTCTATAACCTTGCCAACACCACAGTAACAAAAGATTTGTGGTCATAAACGCTTTTTTACTTCTTTGCACTTTCTTTTAGTTTGCAATTTTTTTCAGTTTACCCAGATCAGTAGTGGGAGACAAGGTGAAAGATTTTCAAAATCTTTTTTTCAAGTTGGCAGACTGTCTCACCTTTTACATACATATGTACATATGTAAGTAGGTAGGTATAAATATGTCTAACCGTAAATATGCCATTTGATATACATAAGAACATTAAGGCCCGGTTTACAGTGCAAGTTTAAACCACACTGCATATTTAAGTTTAGTTTAGTTTAAACGGCCAAGTTGCATGGGATAAACTGTAGTCAAACACTGCTTAAAGTTGCACTGAAAAACTGGGCCTAAGCTTCATAGTTGGTATGATTCGTAAATAACTAATGCCAGTTTTGATCTCTTTATATGGGTTGAACTGGGTGAAAATTCTCGTTCTATGAAATGATAACGGGAAAATGTATATGAATTTATATGAATTTGCGGTTTCTTTTCATATATTTTATATGAAAATTCTTTTCATTTTATCCCTTCATAGAACACGAATTCTCCCCCTGGTCCCTTTTGTTAAAGCATTTTCTATGAAGAGACTAGTTGGTCCCATTTAGGCCTGCACGGTGTAAGGTCGGACAAGTTTACTTTCCACACCTATTTAATTGGAATATTTTTACGAGACGTTTTAGGGGCAAATACATAAAGCTTTGTTAACCTCGCCTGACATTTGCAGCCTCAAAACTTTGCGCTCAACTTCAGAGGTATGCTACAATGAGCGCTTTGACGCTTCTCTTTTATACATTTGTTTTCGTTATTTATTTCTTTGCATTCAGAATGTTTTGGTAAATTTATTAATTTAATAGAGAGAAAATGAATTAATTAATATTTCGTAAAAATTTTTGTTCTTAAATTGAAGCAAAGTCATCAACATCTGATTGTCAAAGCAAGCAAAATTTGAGAGTTTTCTAAATTTCAACCTTGCTTCAACTTTGAGGTTTCCCATTTGCCATGTTTCTTTGAAACACGTATATTGAACTGTCAAAGCCAAAGTCCGAGGTAAATAAAGTTTTATGTACGTGAGACTTTTCATCGAGGCCCACTCCCTTATAGCTCAGCCCCACCGTTTTTTTCCAGGGTTATAATATAATCTTGCATGCGTGAGTGAGTTTTACTTGTGTGTTAGCATGTTTACCTTTGCAAAAATCCTTTTTCATCTTTCAAAGTGTCGTCACGTTGATAGCGATTTACGACGTCATAAACAAATACCACAGCTTGGCAAGTAGGTACACTTACATATTTTACCCATCATCCCGTTACTCTTCATTTGCATGATTGTTTAATGCTTATTTTATAGTTCTGCTTATTGCAATAAAATTATTCTGTGTTTTATTATTAGTGAACAAGATGGAAAAGCAACAACAATTACAAGCTACCTTGGAGTACTCCAATATAAAAAAATTGGAACACATAATCCAACGATTTTTGCAGGGTACCTAAGTGGACATACCCAAAGCGAGATTCTGTTGATATTTACGTATGGGTAGGATTTCTTGTTGTTCATATTAGCTAACCATAGCTTGATTCATGGTACATTTTTGCCCGTGTCTCGGTTTTATTATAATTTAGTTATTAATGACCAAACATGAAATAAAATAAACCAAAAGAAAATTAAACATTAAACAAAATAAATTAAGCAAACAAAAAACTAAGTTTACCTACTTACTTAGTTTTTTAGTTGCTTAATTTATTTTCTTTAATTTTTAATCTCAGTTTTTCGGTTGCTTAATTTATTTTGTGTAATGTTTAATTTTCTTTTGGTTTATTTTATTTTATGTTATTTTATTTGGTTTGGCACTATTTGGTTTAATTTTATTTTGTTTGATTAAATCAGCTTATATTTTATTTAACCTATTTAGTTTTATGTTGTTTAATTTTTTATTTTAACAATTTTTTTTTTTAAATTTTTATTTTATTTATTACTTTTTCTCTTTTATCTAGTTTTATTCTATTTTGATACTGTGTAAATATATACATTAGAGTGGCCCTTATTTTGCGAAATCGGAAATGTCTAGGTCTTACCCCCTGAAATGGTTGTATGTGATAAAAAAAGAGTTCCCTAAAAATTTCCACCCGATTGAACAACTCTAACCCGTGCCACAAACGGCCCGAAGTTCGAGCATTGGCAGCATCACTTCCAGTAAGTGCTGCTTTGGTTAGTCACGCAAACGATTCACTGTTGTGCATGCAAACAGGGGTGCCAGTAAAGAAAAAAGATCTACCATTCATGTAAAAAAAACTTTGAAATTTGGAAAAATCCAGCCGTATCTATATATCAGTTAACCTATTAACGCCCATTGTACCCATACTGCTTAGAACGCAAGGGAATTAATCAGTTTCAGACTTAAAATGTCCCTGAGCCCCTTGTGGGAACACCCTTTTGCTGGAAATTGGAAAAAAATATATTTTTTGTGTGAAATTTATTATTTAACTAAAAATTAATGAACTGTGTAAAAAGGTATTCCTGCCGGCATATTTCATGCTGGGCAATAATGGGTTAATTCAAGAAAACAGCTTTTTTTTAATCCATGTCTCATACACTTATTGTAATATTATTTTTGTAAAATTACAAAAAATCTACCAAATGGAAATATCCGATCTTACCTGGAGTTGAAGAAAAACAAATATGTGATATTTTCAATGTGGATAAATGCACGATAGTGGAGTTTTTGAGATCCTTACACAATTTTACTCGAAACGATTATGAAGAATTTTCTGTACTTTGTTTGATTTTCTTGGGCGAATTTCCAAAGAAAAATATAAGCTTTAAATACCCAGGAGCAATGCATCACGCTCGGTGGATGTCCAAAGCAATTTACACTTTAAAAATATATCTATTTAGAACTGAATTTAAGATGAATGCTTCTACTACTTCAGCGTTACGTGACCTTTGCATCTTCATAGTAAAAATTTATACTCGACGGTTTTTATGTCAACTTTCTACGAAAGCGCCACAGACTGACTTTAAGCTTATTATGGATTTGCATGAATTTAGAAATGTATAAAAAGTATTATCGGGTAGAGTTTTAGGTAAATTGCTTAATCATCTATGGTATCTAAGTCCTGAAGCAATGGCATTTTCCTTATTTGATGATGAAATTGACTTTGAAACGAAGGAGAAGATGCGAACAAACATAAATAATGTAGTTGAACCGGAAGAGGAAATGCGACCATAAAAGAGTAGAGATAACACGTTCGGATGTAACAGACGTTATAAACAAAGGACTGCATCAGTTTACTTGTCCAGCAACAAAATTATTTTTTAATCGATTTGGTATAAGTGCCTCTTTTTTAAATGAATCAGCCTTCGGATGGGAGTCGAATAAAGAGTATAGAGAGGCGAAAAAAATTAAGGTTGTAAATGACACAGCTGAGAGAGGGGTACGGTTGATCGAAGAGTATAACTCCAAGTTGAGCACGGATGAAGATCAGAAACAGTTTATTATACAAGTTGTGTCGGATAACAGAAAAAAGATCCAAATTATCAAAAACAAACGCTTTCAATGAATCTTCAGCAGGATTTAAGTTAATTATTTTATAAATTTTTTTACCTATATGTACATGAATTGTTTGTTAAATAAATGAAAAGTTGAGAGGATCTAATATCTGTAATATGTAAACATATATGTCTGTTGAATCACCTTCATATCAGCACCCAAGCGTGGTAAATAGCTTGGTTCATTATTTCAACACGTTTGTGGCACGGGTTAACGTTGGTCAATTAAGTCAAAATTTTGTGAAGATTATTTGCTCCTTATATATAACCATTTCAGGGGGTAAGACCTTAAAAATTTGAAATTTTTTTTTCCATAAAAATAAGGGCCACTCTAATATACATTTATTTCAATAACTTGCTTGGTTTCGGTGTTATCGACCAACATGTGGACCAGGGGTGAACAAAATGTCTTAGTTCAATATGAGTATGAAACGAAGGGTATTAATGAATGCTGTAATAAGCGAAGTGACTAATTTCTGTAAAACGTCTGTGCGGCGACATTCGAAATTAATTCAAAAAATTATTTGTTTTTTAGTTTAATATGCTATGAAAACATGTTTTTTTTGTTTCTTTTTATCGATAAATATATTGAAATAAGTCGAGGTCCAAACTAATCCTGTGGCCTTCCCCTTTACTTTGATACCCATATTGTTCGCAAATTTCAAAGATTTTGAGCAACCACGTTTTGACCAACCGCAAGCTTATTTATTAATAAATGTATCGAAGTCCAAACAAAACCTCTGGCCTTCTCTTTTCGTTTGAAGGGAAGCTTTAAACTTTCCATAACTTTTTACATATGAGCCCTTAAAGCACACTGAGGTATTGAAGGTTTGATGTTGTCAACAAATAGATTTCACAAGTTAGTGCTGCTAAAAAACGAAAACTGGACTTATACCACTTGTGCCTTAAACGGCTCACATGTAGTGCGATTGTCATAACCAGGGCAACCAAAACTATGCAAATGCATATTTTTTGTGTTACAAGCTGTGATGTAATATATTAAATACGAATGTGATTTACACACAAAGAAAGAGTTTGTTAGCGCATATTTTGTAATAAATGCATATTTCTTGATAAATTAATATATTTAAATTTTAAAAAATTTTATGGTTTTAAATTTAATTCCTACTGCGATAAAAATTGAAATCGCCTTTAACTTTTGCGCTTCCCAACACTTGGCTAAATATAAGCGCGTATACATTGAGAGAAATGCATTGAATGTTGTGACAATATCGCTATTGATAGCGACGAGTTTGGTGCAATATTCATTCAGAATGAGCGAGTTATCAAATATTATTTGCTCCCAATAAAAAGTAAAATGACATGTCAACTATTTCAATATGATGTACTATTTTCTATATTTATGGATAGAAGGCTAATATATTTGAACGGCACGTCAATATCTATGGTCGTGATATGAATTTCTATTGTCGGTATATCCATATCCATATTTACTGCATAGTAATAATGGTAGAGACAGCGCATTAATATATATTGGCGAAATATAAATTTTTCTGGGACGCATAATCATAATAGGTCAATAACATAGGCCGACAAGAAATTTGACCATAAACCAGACCAAACTTTCCTAAAGGTCACGTCAGGATTTTGAGATATCCTAACCTAAAAGTGCCCTCGTGAAGGGTGGATACCTTGACGCGGTACGAGGGCTTAGTCGATAGCCACGGGGCTACGTTGCCCTTGTGATCATAGCTCCGCATGGTACTACATCACGAGAGCAGCCTAGCCTCGCTGGCGCGATGACAAAGATCTACCCCCTCCCAATCCAGGGTGTTACGCGATACCGTGCCCATTGGACGTTTGCAGCCGGGAGGCAAATCGTGGCTGTAGTCGAACGGTGCCTCTCTGATACCGGACCGCCTCAGAGAGTAACCATGGTCTTACCGCGGTATGGGGCTCTTCCGTGGCGGACGACACATTCCCCTTAATCCACCCTTGACCCCAAGCTGGCCGTGTCCGGCGAGGGGTCGTACGAACAAGATGAATACAACTCAAAATTCAAAACAATCAATAACTTCGTTTACTCCGCAGCAGAGGAGAACTATGCTGGAGCAAGAGAAATCACAACGCCGGAGGACAAACTCTATTTCAAAGTCAACTGGGGGACCGACAACGATGGTAACTACGGGTCGGTCATCCTCGAAACTGCTAGCAAGTGAGAGTGACTTGATGAAAGCCAGCACCAGTGCGGCTGCATACGCAGGTAAGCAGAAAACGGCGGATGCTAAACTTCCATCAAGCGCCGGCACGAACATCAACCTCTCAATGTCTGTGGCAATGGTCTCGGGACCTGGCCTCAGTGATCCGAAAGAGAAGGAAGACGCAACTAAGCTTCTATCAAAGGGAGAGACCGCGATGGCAACTACGGGTCTGAACTCCTCCCAAAAGACATCTCGCCGACGCTTTGCGTACTGGGATAAAAGGAAGGCTGCAAGGATCCTGAAGAAATATGAGGGAGAATCGCAGGATACACTATCGCTGAATGAAAGGAAGATGGTGGAGAAAGCGAAAGCTCTGATACCAAATTTCCAAAGGCCCTATGCGCCTAAAAGGCTGAACGGGAATCCCTTCAAACGCCAGAGATCGGACGGAGATGTGGATCCCCATCCGAAGCGGCATCAGAATATCCCAGTAGTGGGCAAACCCAGCTTTGCTGAAGTGACCAAGGACAGGATCCTTATAGGTGTCATTGATCGAGGCAACGACCGTTGGTCCATCCCTAGAGACCGGTGGCTGTATGTCCGGAACGAAATTGGCAGGGCCCTTCTCGACATATGGCGTGAGTCTCCGGGTAGTCCGCCGCGGGTTGGCACCAGGGTCAGATTAAAGTTTTCGCGTGTGAGGATGCAAGAACTGTTGCACTGTACAAGGCAGCAGTTGCAAGACTGGGTGAAGTCTACCCAGGGGCAAAAATCGAGGTCATCGACTGGAAGGACATTCCGGCCCGGCCAAGGGCAAGGGCATGGATTCCTGCCATCCCTGCTGAACCGGAGAATATTCTTGAGATGCTGCAGGCCTGGAATCCGTCTCTCCCGACGCAGGACTGGAGTGTCAATCTGTTCGAGGGTGAGGTTGGGCCTCATAGACAGGTGGTTTTAACTTTGAATAAGGAGGCACTCGAGCCCCTTAAACGGTGCAACGGACGAGTGCATTATGGAATGGGTCAGATCGTGATCCACGTATACCGTGGCGATGCACAACGCGCTGCCATTCCGGCCGCTTCGAAGGACTCGGAAATCGAAGGACCAGAAGAGGAGGCAGGGGTGTCAGACGCGGAAAGTATGGTATCCGCCACGTCAAATTGCGAGGAAGCCGTGAACGACTCGGCGATGGAAGATAGCCTAACGGACGCGGAAGACCTCGACCGCACGGTGGTGGAGGGCAATCCGGTGCACACTAACGTTGATGCCGCTTCAGACAGTAGAGATTCCGCCACGCCAAATCGTGCAGATAAATTGTCGTTGAGAGATAGGCCCCGGGACGGGGTAGACCTCCACGACGGTACGACGGTGGTAGGGAAGTCTGAGCGCTCTCATGTTGGTGGTGCTTCAGATTAACCTGCACAAATCTAAAGCAGCCTCAGCTGCCCTAAGCAGTCGTCTTTATAAAGGCGACGTAGACGTAGTCCTTATCCAAGAACCCTGGGTTAATAGCTCAAGGATCTGTGGATTGGGGGCTAAGGGGTACAAGCTCATCCGAGCTAATGAGGTGGGCAAGGTCAGAACCTGTATCTTGGTCAAGTCTGAGCTGAACACCTTTCTCTTACCCAACTATTCAAATGGTGACGTTCCAGCTGCCAGCTTAACGGTCGGCAGCACCAGCCTGACGATGGCGTCGGTCTACATGCCCTATGACGCCGAAGAACCTCCTCCACAAAAGGAGGTGAAAGATCTGGTGGAAAATTTCTACACGGGTCATCTTATTATTGGAGCTGACGCTAATGCTCATCACGTCCAGTGGGGAAGCTCCGATATTAACGCTAGGGGCGAGTCTCTGTTTGACTACCTACTAACAACTAACCTGGTGGTTTGTAACGTGGGTAACGAGCCTACTTTTATCACTAAAGCCCGTAGGGAGGTCATAGACCTCACTATTTGTAGCGAAGGCGTTTATGAGTGGGTTAGGAAATGGCGTGTTCTTGAGGAGCATTCATTTTCCGACCACCGGTACATAGAAATTGCCTTAGATTTTTCTGTTGAGCAGCCAGTTATGAAACGCAATCCACGCAACACTAATTGGCAGCTACATAATCAAATATTAGTTAGGGACCTACCAGTGTTACCCCCACAAGCTCCATCATCAGTAGGAGAACTGGATGATCTGGTTGCGACCTTTACAACGGCGCTCTCAAATGCCCTAGAGCAGGCTTGTCCAGTGCCGAAACCACGCGGTAAACATAGACCACACTGGTGGTCCTACGACCTGGATTCGCTCCGCAAGTCCTCCAGGAACCAATTTAATAGGGCCAGGAGCCTTGGTACGGAGCCTGAATGGCTCGAATATAAAGTTAAACTGAGGGCCTATAAAAGGGCCCTAAGGCAGGCGAAGAGAACTTCGTGGAGAGATTTCTGCACCGGGGTCGAAAAGGTCGATGATACGGCGAGACTTAGACGAGTGCTCTCAAAAACTCAAACAGCCATTAGCTATTTGCGGAAGCCTGACGGATCGTGGACTAGCACGGAAGGGGAAACCCTGGAGCTGCTATTGAATACACACTTTCCGGGGAACTTGCATGAAGCACCTTTAGCATCTGCAACAAACATGGCAGTGAATATACCCATCACGGAGGAAAGGGTAAGGTGGGCGATCAAAAGCTTTGAGCCGTTCAAAGCTGCTGGACCAGACGGGATTTTCCCCGCACAACTCATAAACACGTTGGAAACATCGGCTAAATGGCTGGTATTTCTCTTTTCAGCCTGCCTGGCTCTCAACTACATTCCGCACTCCTGGAGAAGCGCCAAGGTAGTCTTTATTCCTAAGGCTGGGAAGGCCTCACACTATGAGCCTAAGGACTACAGACCGATCAGTCTCTCGTCCTTTGCACTCAAAACCTTCGAGAGGATAAATAGCGATTATCTCTCCTCTACTATTGATAGCAACCTTATCTCTAGCTATCAACATGCATACACAAAAGGTAAATCAACGGAAACTGCGCTTCACAGCCTTGTCTCTGTTATTGAAAAATTGTTGTATGAAAAAGATTACTGTCTCGTGGCCTTCCTAGACATTGAAGGTGCCTTCAACAATATAAGCCCGGAGGCTATTAACACCGCTCTAACTAATCTGGGCATAAGCAGGTCTCTTATTGGACTAATTGATAAGCTACTAAAGGGAAGGAAAATAGTTTCTACACTGGGCACAGTTGATTTCTCACGCTATGTCACAAGAGGAACGCCTCAGGGTGGTGTTCTCTCTCCGCTTTTATGGAACCTCACTGTAAACTCGTTGCTACGAGACACAAGCTGGGGGGGCGGGAGGATAGTTGCATATGCAGACGATTTAGCTATTGCATACAGGGGCAAATTCCCACAAACCCTGTGTGACTTGATGCAAGTAGCACTGCGAGCAGTTTCCTCGTGGTCATCTCGCTGCGGACTTAATATCAACCCGGGAAAAGTGGAGCTTGTCCTTTATACTAACCGGTACAAAATACCAACGCTAAGCCTACCAGAACTAAATGGCGTGCGCTTGAACTTGGCTGACAAAGCCAAATTCCTAGGCATAGTTCTGGATAGAAAGCTCAACTGGAAGGAGAATGTCATCCAGCGCCAGAGGAAAGCGTGCATTGCACTTTACACCTGTAAAAGAGCCATTGGCAAAAAATGGGGGCTCAGTCCCAAAATCTGCAGATGGATTTACACTGCGATAATTCGGCCAATTATGCTGTATGGAGTCGTGGTATGGTGGCCTGCGCTGAGCAAGGCAGCCAACCTAAACCTGTTAGGTAAAGTCCACAGATCTAGCATGATCTGTATAAGCGGCGCGTTGAGAACAACGCCCAACGAAGCTCTCCAGGCCATTCTTGGCATTTTGCCACTCGATCTGGAAGGGTACCGGGCAGCGGCAGCATCGGCTCTGCGTCTAAGGGAAACTTCCGGCTGGGGCGCAGGCACTACTGGACACTCCGGTATTCTGGATTCTTACAGCTTTCTTCCTCCGAGCACGGACCCTTGTGCAACCACAACAGTCGGAGATAGCTGGTTCAGAATAAACATTCCCAGCAGGGAAGACTGGGAGAGGACGAATGGGTGTCCTGCTACTAATGGCGGCATTTCCATATACACCGACGGTTCGAAGTTGGATGGCAGAGTTGGAGGAGGGATTTATTCCAAGGATCTGGACCTTGAGCTTTCCTTCAGACTGCCTGATCATTGCAGCGTCTTCCAGGCTGAGGTCTCAGCAATCATGGACGCCGCGGCTTGGATAGGGCAACACGCTATCGGACAGAATATCGTTATTTTCAGCGATAGCCAAGCGGCAGTCAAATCCCTTGGCTCTTACTTGTTCAACTCTGAACTGACGCTCAGCTGTCGTCGATCTCTTCAGGAGATGGCCCAACAGAACCGCGTGAGCCTCACATGGGTCCCGGGACACAGGGACATTGAGGGAAACTGTAGGGCAGACGAACTTGCTAGGCAGGGCACGACCAAGCAGGTTCTTCAGGATAAAGAACGCTTAGGTATGCCCTTTGCCACATGCAAGCTAATGCTGAAGGAGCATACACTCCGACAAGCCAATGAAAGATGGCTTTTATCGCCAGGGTGCCGAGTATCCAAACAATTCTGGCCAAAATGGGATATTAAAAGATCTAAATATATTTACACCCTAAGAAGAAGGGATATATCTATATTAATAGGGGTTTTAACCGGGCACTGCCTTATTGGAAGGCACGCAGCAAGGCTGGGTGTACCCTACCGACGATGCTGTAGGAGTTGCAAAGATGATGAGGAGGAGGAAACGGTGGAGCATCTCATCTGCAACTGCCCGGCTTTAAGCGGCGCGAGAAGGCGCTTTTTCGGAGTTCCCTTCCTGGATAGCCTACGCCAGGTAGCGGAGCTGGACATAAAGGACTTGATGGCTTTCATCAAGTCATCTAAATGGTTCGAGGAGGTGTGACGGTGTCGGTTTTAGGAGTGTCAGCCCCGGGATTCTGCTATGTGGAGAGTCCCAATAGCACTGGGATTTTCCATATGGCCGGGTCCCGGGACTGACTTTCCTAGTGTTGATGGTATCACAACGGGCCTTTTAATACTGGCCTAGGTGTGCCTTTGCGGCAGCCACTTCTACCTAACCTAACCTGACCTAAAAGTGCAAAACACCGTTTTTGCCTATTTTTGAGGTTATATATATACGAAAGATTTTTTTTTTAAGCAAACATTGCATTTTAAAGAAGAAGTCTTCCTCTTACGAATGGCGTTGAGTTTGCTCAAATATCTTTTTTTCGCTAAGATAGAGCAATTTAAAGTTTATAAATTTGCTAATTTTCCTATAGCTGAAAAACCACTGAATTAACGTAGGTATGATGCAGTAGAACACATATGTACCTCTTACGATAAGTCTACAAATTTCAAGCTTACACATCTTAAGTCTAAATAACTCGGTCCCACAAACCCCAAGCTCACAGACGCCAATCCCACATACCCCAAACCCAAAAACCTCTAACCGGCAATTTTAAATCTATAAACCTAATGCTTAAACACCACAAGCCCACAAAACACAATCCCAAAAACTATTAACACATAAATTAGAAAAACTACTTGGCTTAGAAAACTACTTTGCTTATTTTCTACTTTGTATCAACATATAACATTTACTTAGTTGTCATTTGAATTAAAATTTTGTAAAATATTTTTTGTCTGTTCCTAAAATATACGTGAATTTAATCTTAAACTAAATAAATTTTAATAAAAATGTTAAGTAATGGAGGTGGGGCCGTGTGTAGAAGTCCACGCAAGTGGGGAAAGCTTCTGATCGCCATTCAACTGGGAATGGCCAGAGCGATTCTTCTATGTGCGGTCCAAGCAGCCGGGAAAGCCCACGTATCTCTGGATAGCCACTGAACACCCGTTCGGTGGTGAACTAAAGTGAGAAGGCGACAACCTGACAAGGCCACTCCGACATAATCGGTTTAAGGGCTTGCCAGGGGACTTCATCAGCAGCGTCTGTCACCATGAGGTGCGGCTGCAAGCGGGCGTCTGTCTTGAACCAAGCGGCTCGCTATATAAATTTGTAATTTAAATCCAACCCCCCGAGAAACGGGTTGTGCGTAGGGTTTGGGACCCACCACATAAAAACAAACTTCCAATGAGATCCAATAATCAGGCCTCGGATTTTGGACGGCCAAAATCGCCTAGGCGGTTAAAGGCTATTTTAAGTAAGTAAGTAAGTAAAATGCAAATAGACAAAACTCCCTGTGGAAAAAAGAGAGACCAATTTTGCAATGTTTGTGGAAACTTTCAACCACAGGAATTTCGTAGATCAATAAATGACTCGATAAAAGAATCATATCTTTAATGTTATAATAAACCAATGAGAAACTTAGATAAATCATGGGTACCCCAATCTATTTGAAATGCTTGTAGAACAAATATGGGGAGATGGGACGAAGTTAAAACAGAGGTCGTCATTCAACCAGCTATTTGGCGCGAGCCTGTAGATCACGATAATGACTGTTATTTTTGCTTAAGCATTGTAAGTGGCTTTAACAAAAGAAACAAAAGAAAAATGAAATATCCTAATGTAGAGAGTGTAACGCCTGCTAAGAAAGGAAAAATAGAAAGATTTGAAGAAAATAATGTAGTTTCAATTGAAAGTATAGATGAGGCTGAGAAAGAAACAACGAGTTTTTCTGAAGATTCATCAAGCGAGGACGATCCAAACCTTTTCGACCAAGAAGGATGACCTTATTCGTGATCTTGATCTTCCAAAGGGTCCCGTACGATATGTCGAAAAAAAAAATGTCGAATTTCCAAGACCGAATTTAAAAAAATTTTAAAATACCGAAGAGATTTTTGACCGAAAAAAAAAATGTCGAAAAAATGCAAATGACCGGAAAAGGTCGAAATTTGGATGCTTAATGTAAAACTTCGGAAATTTGAGTTTAACAACGTGTTTTATGACAGTATAAATTATTTATCACTTCCTTACCTCTTACCAAGAACTTTTCAACCTTTTTCCAATACAAAGTCTATTCAAATTTTCCCCTTGTTAGAGGTAACAACAGAAATATTCTCAGACACTTTCGGGCTACAAACTGCACATGTAAAAATTAAGATTGAGAATGACTTATGATTTGTACTTATTAAAAGCATAACACTAATCATTTGGTAATGATCATTTCGAGAAAGGTCCCGTTATGTTATTGAGCTAAACTATGCTGGAGTCACCAATGGCAAAAATAAATCGATGTGTCTTTGATGCGAAGTCTATGTACATTTGTTTCGCTATATATGTATATCGATGCTTCGACTTGGTTAGTTTTGTAATATGTGTATATAATTTTCTAATTACGTGCATATTTTTGAACAAGGAAAAGATGTTGGTCCAATTTACTTTTGTTTTTTGACAAGTGAGAAACCGAAATAACGTTTAAACGTTCAAAATTTCGCAATTTTTATAGAAACATCGATACATCAAATATTTACGTGACTATAAAAGTCGCCAAAAATCAAAATTTTTCTGACATCTTTAAACCGGCGATTCGTTTCTGAGAGGTTGTTGTTAATTATATTGAGAAAAGCTTAAGAGTTTGTGCTTATAACTTTACCGTCAGGTTTTATATTTGCTTGCAAGAGCTATTGCAAAACACTATAAAAATAATACTCAACATTAATATATAAGATGTAGAAACAATGTAATGAATGATGTGTTAAATTCGCGCGAATTTTACACATCATTCATTACATTGTTTCTACATCTTATATATTTTTTTTCGACATTTTTTCATTCGACATTTTTTTTCGAGACATTTTTTTTTTCGACCTTTTGTGTTTTCGACAAATTTTTTTTCGACATTTTTTTTCGACATTTTTAGTTTCGACTTCTTTTTTTTTCGACATATCGTACCAGACCCGAACCCTCATGAAAGACAAAGATTTTGTTACATCTATGAAAACTATTGTTTCTACTATGTTGACTAATTTTGAAAAGTTAGGTTGTTTGATGAGTTCAAAATTACATTATCTTTTTTTCACACTTGGACAGGTTTCCAGAAAACAATGGGGCTAAGAGTGAAGAAATGGGAGAAAGATTTCATCAAGACATCAAACAAAAAGAGCGGCATTATCAGGGCAGATGGGACGAAAGGATGATGGCCGACTACTGTTGGTCCTTGAAAAGACATGATGCATTTGCCGAACATCGTCGTCAGTCGCATAACCGATCATTTGAAGTGAAGCGACAACGTTTTCATAAAAAAAAATGAGATAAAGAATCTAAAATCATCAATAAACCACAAAAAGTTCAAATACAATCAAAAATATAAAAGACAAAAAAAAAATAAAAAAACAAAAAAAAAAACAAAAAAAAACAAAAAAAAAAACATGGATAAAAAGAAAAACATAAAAAACAAAAAAAAAAAACAAAAAAAAAAACAAACAAAAACAAAACAAAAAAAAAATGGAGTCTTCACCGCTACGTCCACGTTTCGTGACTCTGGGTTCGGCTGAGAGCGGTAAAAATTCTTCGAGGCTTGTGAACTTGGGGTGAAGGCTTGGCTTTGTGGGCTACGGGTATATAAGCTTGGGGTTTCGGCTATTACGGTTTTTGGGCTTGGGGTCTTGGCATTGGGGTTTGCGGGCTTGGGGTTTATGTGTTTATGGCGTCTGTGAGCTTGGGGTTTGTGGGATCGAGTTATTTAGGCTTAAGATGTGTAAGCTTGAAATTTGTAGACTTATCGTAAGAGGTATGTGTTCTACTGCATCATACCTACGTTAATTCAGTGGTTTTTCAGCTATAGGAAAATTAGCAAATTTATAAATTTAAATTGCTCTATCTTAGCGAAAAAAAAGATATTTGAGCAAACTCAACGCCATTCGTAAGAGGAAGACTTCTTCTTTAAGATGCAATGTTTGCTTTAAAAAAAAATCTGTCGTATATATATAACCTCAAAAATAGGCAAAAACGGTGTTTTTTGCACTTTTAGGTTAGGATATCTCAAAATCCTGACGTGAAAGAGCAATTCTGCGTCCAGATTTGAATTCAGCACATCGAAAACCTTCAGGAAAGTATGGTCTGGTTTAAGATCAAAAATTTTGGTCCCATTTTGTCGGCCTGTGTAATATTTACTATGGATTTCCTAACAATATTACAACTTGTTGGAGCGTTTTTTTAAATTCAAAATTTTTTGAATTTCTTATGATTGAACATTTTTCTAAAAATCTTACTATCTTACTAATCTTACTAATATTATAAATGTGAATGTAGCGATGTTTGGATGTTTGTATGTCCAGACGTTTACTTCTGTTCCTCAATAACGTGAGAATGGCAAGACGGATTTTGTTGAAATTTGGTAGGCAGACACCTAACAGTCTCGAAGGAGGTATAGGCTATTTTCTTTTTTTAATTTTGGGGGGTCCGGCCATGCTAGGGACTGATAATTTTCGATTTATTTGTTTTCCATATAACTCTGAGTACACTTGACTCAAACTTATGATATTTCGCATACAGGTGTAGAAACTTCAAACAATATGGGTATCAAACGAAAGGGGAAGGCCCCAGGTTTCATTTGGACATCGATATATTTCGCTAAATTTATCGATAACTGAGTTATCGGTCAAAATATGATTGACCAAAAACCTTAAAATTTCCCAACAATATGGGTATCAGACGAAAGGTGAAGGCCCCACGTCTCATTTGGGCATAGACTAATTTCGATAAATTTATCGATAACTAAGTTATCGGGTCAAAATGTGGTTGCCCCAAAACCCTAAAATTTCCCTACCATATGGGTATCAAACGAAAGGGGAACGCCCCAGGTTTCATTTGGACTTCGACATATTTCGATAAATTTATCGTTAACTGCGTTATCGGTCAAAATGAGGTTGCCCGAAAACCTTAAAATTTCCCTTCAATATGGGTATAAAACGAAAGGTGAAGGCCCCACGTCTCATTTGGACATCGACATATTTCGATCAATTTATCGATAACTGAGTTATCGGTCAAAATGTGGTTGCCCAAAAACCTAAAAATTTCCCTACAATATGGGTATCAAACGAAAGTTGAAGGCTCCAGGCTTCATTTGGACATCGACATATTTCGATAAATTTATCGATAATTGAGTTATCGGTCAAAATGTGGTTGCCCGAAAACCTTAAAATTTTCCTACAATATGGGTATCAAACGAAAGGTGAAGGCCCCAGGTTTCACTTGGACATCGACATATTCCGATAAATTTATCGATAACTTAGTTATCGGTCAAAATGTGGTTGCGCCAAAACCCTAAAATTTCCCTACAATATGGCTATCAAACGAAAGGTGAAGGCCCCACGTCTCATTTTGGCATCGACATATTTCGATAAATTTTGTGACGGACTTTTCCTTTAAAGCTGAGGTGGACCCAGTCCGTCCAGGGTTCTGAAAATAAAATTCCCTAACAAGGTTCCTCTCAAATGATAAGACCCTGATTAAAGTTTAAAATGTTTATTGTTGGGATTCACTCCTCTTTTCTCAAATCAATCTACAAATCTTAATTTTTAATTCAAACTACGATAAGGGTGGTAAGGGTGAAAACCCCCTACTCAGCCCTTCTTCGGCGGAGGTGAAAACCCACCGCTTACTATGACTTAAGACTCCTAGCTAAAATAAAGGCGGCTGAGGTGAAAACCCTCTGCTCGACCAAACCGTCAGCGGAGGTGAAAACCCACCACTGAATATAAACTCTGCGATAGTGAGGTGAAAGCCCCCAGTTCCGCATTCATCGAGGTGAAAACCCACGACTACTATACCTAGCTCTAGTCGCTAACGACTCTATTATTCTAAGAAATGTTCGCCCTTTTATATTCTTTTTGTGCGCAGCAACCTTCCAATATAAAATAACAATGCTTAAAACTAATGTTCCTTAACCTAACGGCGCATCTTCCAACTTAATTCCTTCGTCCTTAAGTATATATGCGGCATTTACATATTTGCAATTGGTATCATACGTTTTAACAGTTTTTTCACTGCTACTACTTGCTCTTGGAATGCCCCCATTGCCTTCCATCAGCTGTTCGCTCGCACTGCCTTGATCAGCTGGGCCTGCTGTTCACATAAATATTGGTGACGTCAATATGTATAGGATATTTGTTCATTTTGCTGCATTCCCAACACCTATTGTTTTTGCCGTGCTAACAATGCATTTTCCTTCTCTTCTTTATGCTATGTCCGGTGCATCGGATGATCTAGTATGTAGGCATGCGGGTGTATGTAGCCAAGCAAAGCTGTTTGGGTTGGTGACCGACCCTTTTGCTAGTTGGAATGCTGGTAACTTGTTTGTGTAAACTTTCGGTTATTGTCAACAAGAATATTTTCTCATGTTGGGCCGCTGATATTCCGGTAAAAATCTTATATTTTACAAACATACATCAGGGTGTGCCTAATATTGTATAAATTAGATTTCATTAGCAAAATATGTAATTATGTAGATTGTATATTTGTATGTACATATAAGCATGAGTATGTATATATTTTGTACAAAAGCGTGTATGTGCTTGACGTAAAAATGGCATATGTGCAAAAATATAAAATTTCAGTATACTTCATATAATTGGCTATATACAAAGTATCAGTATATGTCGTTTGTGTAGAAACGCGTATGTACTTCATTTAAGAAACGGCTTATGTGCAAAAGCATCAGATTTCAATGTTTTGCATGAAAATGGATAAGTATAATATTTAAGTGTGTTTCCTTGTGTGAAACCACGTAACTCGGTGGTTTTGCAAAATAGCGTATGTGTAAAAATCTAAAAATCCAGTATTGTTCATAAAACAGCTCGTACTTCATTTGAGCTTATGAAGCGTATGTATAAATGTTGTGAGGGCTCCGAAGCCTTCGGATTAGGGTCCTCACACTCCCCCCTCACCTACCGCAATAAGACTTATTTTTATTTGAAATAAGGCTTGTTGTAACCGTATTCTTCCCTGTTGGCGCTGGGCCCTTCGTATTTAAGGCTGAAATTTCCAGTATTATTAAACAAGTTGGTTATGTGCACAGTATTCTGCGTGCAAAATATAAATATTGGCTATATTTCATTATATACATGTATATGTAGGCAAACTTCGTAAAAATTCAAATATGTATATATATTTTCCTTTTTGGGTTGTGGTCTTCATACGCCTCCCTCACTGGCGGTCATTAAGCTGATGGTTACCAGGCCGGTTCTTGTGATCCGGACCCGAAACACCCGTCCTCCGACATCCCGTCTGTATGACCTCTTCCTTCTCTGGGCCTGGTCGCTACCTAGGTGTGCCTCGATGTCGGTCACTAACTCCTTCGGAAGGGGTTCGACCCCCGACTGGTTTTGCCATGCGCTTGTTGTGGGGTCCGTCGAGCCTCGCAACCACTCCTCTATTTCCTCGACTACCTCGTCCGGGGGGTCTTTGCTGCCATCCCCGGTTAAACCGTTGCTGGCCGCTAAACTTAGCGTATCGCTTCCACCACTGACTCCTTCTCCGTCCTCGATTGCGGGTACACCTGTTGGTACGGCGGGTTGGTTAACCGGGTCGGCATAGTGTAGCCGGGCCCTCATCGTCACCCTTCTTGTCCGCTCTATGTAGCCATCGCCACGCACTCCCTCGTCATCAGATTGGTGGATGGACATCCAAACCCATCGCCTAAATTGTTCGTCGTCGTCGGGTTCTTCTTCACTCTCCGACGAGATCAAGATGGGGGTCGACTCTCGGACCATCGTGCCACCATGCCCTTCATCCTCCGAGCCGTAAGTCGGGCTCTGGATCTGGCTCTCCTCATCGTCATACGTCGGGCTCTGAATTTGGCTCACCTCGTCGCCGTCAAACATCTGGCCGAATGCCTCGGTGCAGGTGCTGTCGTTGTTGCTGTGCTCGCCCTCGCTCTCATACACCTCTGTCGTGCCATCACCGGTTCACCAACTGTTGTTGCTGTAAGTCAGCTATGCGCCTTAACTTGAGGCGGAGGGAGCCATCCTTTGCTTTTTCGCTGGAGTACTTTATAACTGCGCGGTCACTCATAATTAAAACGTTTGGTCTTCCTGGGCATCACGGCCCGCTTATATACAAAACTTTCTACTGCGGTGAAACGGTGGTTTTCCCAGCAGAACTCAGTCCTAACAGTGTTGTTATTGGGTGTTTTTCTGTCTTCAAAACCTTTGGTTGGGCGCTAACAGGACAATTCCAATTATGCTTTACGTTGTTCTCGTTACCCTTTTGTTCTTTTGTGGTGCTGATTGGCCGTATGATGTCAGGTGATCGTCACCACTGTTGCGGTAGAAGTTGGTGATGCTGCAGTAGGGTGTGCCTAAAAGCCGTCGGAATTGTTTTTTTTTTTTTTGTTTTATGTGGTAAGGTTTCTATTTGGGTTTAGAGCATGAAATGTGTATAAATGCTATTTTGTGGGACTATGTACTTAAGTTACCGTTTGTGATCGATATTGTACATTATACTTGGGACCTTGCTGAAAACTCTATTGCCCTGTGTCTGAGGGGCTGCTTTGTTGTGTTTATCATTGGCGTGCTACGTGTTTTTGGGTTTTTCGTGCGCGTCCTAAATTGGAAGGACACGAAATAATCGGTTATTTCGCGGTTTTGTTGGTTGGCCATGTTATTGGCGTACTCCGCCGCCATTTGCATCCCGATTTCTATTGTCGATGCTTCACCCTGTATCTCTTCGACGATCAATTGTTCGTTTTCCGGTGGGAATTCTACTTGTGGACTACTTGTTGGTAACTCCCTTATCGATGATGAGCCACATCTCACTACTTTATTACAGTCTCTTTGCTGTCGCGCTCTTAGCATTTGCAATGCTACTTTGGATGTCGATGGTTGCTCTGACTCGTGTGGCGCCTCTGGTTTCTCAGGATCTTTGGTATTCGTGGTTTCTTTAAACCTTACTCTTCGCTGAGGTGTGCTTTGCCTGTTTTTGCTACTCGATTGCTGCTTGCGTGTTTCCCTCTGGTCTGGACTCTGCTCCTGCGCGTCCTCTATTTGTTCCTCGGCCTCGTGATAGGACTTCAGCTCGCTTAAGTGTGCTGTCCTTCTCTTTCCCTTGTATACCTTGTCCAGCTCTACGATTACCGGTGACACAAAGTTCATCACTCTGTATTTGGGTGCTAGTTTCGCCGCAAAATTGTCTACTGCTTTGGACAACTGATGCTCTTTCACCAATACCAAGTCGCCTATAGCCGGTTGCCATTGCCTCCTGCGCAAGTTATAATATCTTGCCTGCTCCGTCGATGCCCTCTGCTGCTTACGCCGTACCATGTCATATACCTCCTTCATCTTTGCTGCTTTCTGGCTCAATATGACCTTTTCCTCGCCCGTGCCAAACGTCTGCTCGTCGTAGAGGGTGCCCGGAATTCTCGGCTCTCTACCTTGTACTACATACGCAGGACTGTATCCTGTCGATTCACACACACTCGTGTTTAGTGCCAACGAAACCTCTGGTATGAACTCATCCCAATTCCTCTGATCCTTGCCGGTAAACTGTGATATCATTCTCTTAACATTTCGGTTTGCCCTCTCTGTCGGGTTTTCCTGTGGGGTATATGGTGCTGTCAGCTGGTGTTTTATACCAAGCTCTTGTAAAAATCGTTTAAAACTTCTGCTAATAAATTGCGCTCCGTTGTCGGTTATTAACACCTTTGGTGCTCCAAACCTCGCTAAAATACGTTCTCTTAAACCTTTGATCAAATTTTCTGTTGTTGCTCTTCGCATAGCTACAACTTCTACCCACTTAGAAAATCTATCCACAAAAACTAACGCCATCGTGTTGCCATGTTTCGAGCGCGGCAATGGTCCTATAAAATCCGCGCACACTGTTGCCCATGGTTCCTCTGGGATACGTGTTAGCATTTTACCAGCCGCTTGTTGTTGGCTTGGCTTATAAATTTGGCATTCGTGGCACTGCTGAACGTACTTTCTGACGTCTCTGAACATGCCTGGCCAATAATAACGTATCATTGCTCGTGCAATTGTCTTGCGGATTCCCATATGCCCGGCGCTTGGTGTGTCATGGATTTCGCTTAAAACTCTTTTCCTCTGTGGTGTTGGTACGCATAACTTCCAGGGAACGTGATCTTCGCCATCCACCTGACCAACTATTCTTCGGTATAATTTCCCCTCTTGAACTACATAATCTGGAAACTTTTCGGGTGTCTTCGTTATTTCTGCTACCTTTGCGGAATACCAATTGCAGTTGACGTCGTCTGGTTGCGCGGTCATGCTGCCCAATTGCTCTTCTAGCGGTTGGCGCGATAGCGCATCTGCCACGACATTTAACTTCCCTTTTCTGTATTGTACATCGAACGAATATTGCTGTAGCTCTAATGCCCATCTAGCAATTCGTCCTGATGGACTTTCGATTGCATTCAGCCATTTCAACGCTAAGTGGTCTGTGATCACGGAAAACTGTATCCTTCTAGATATGGCCTCATTTTCCTTATTGCCCAAACTATTGCCAAACACTCTTTCTCTGTTGGTGAGTAGTTCATCTCTGCCTTGTTCAATCTTCGACTCGCATAAGCTATCACCCGCTCTTCTTGGTCTAACCCTTGTGTTAGTACGGCGCCTAGGCCAAAATCACTTGCATCTGTCTGCAGTCTAAATCTCTTGGTAAAATCTGGGCAGGCTAAAACGGGTGCTTGTATAAGTGCATTCTTCAGCGCTTCAAACGCTACTTGTTGCTCTTCGGCCCATTTCCATTTGCAGCCCTTCTTAAGCATGGCTGTCAACGAGTTTGCCACTTTGGAAAAATCTGGGACGAACCTTCTATACCAGGACACTATCCCTAGGAAACGCCGTAATTCTCTTATATTGCTGGGGGGTGTGAGCTCTTTTATAGCCGCTACTTTGTCTGGGTCTGTGTGGATGCCCTCTTCGCTAACTACGTGGCCTAAGTACTTCAGACTTTTCTTAAAAAATTCGCACTTTTCGGGGTTAATCTTAAGGTTAGCTTGCCTGAGGCGCCGAAAAACTTCCGTGAGGTGTCTTGTGTGGTCTTCTAATGTTTCACTTGTAATAATAATGTCATCCAGGTAGGCAAACGCATGTGGCTCTAACTCTGGACCTATTACACGATCAAGTGCTCTTTGGAACGTAGCTGGGGCAGAGTGTAGCCCAAATGGCATCACTTTCCACTGATATAGCCCTCGCCCAGGTACCGTAAATGCGGTATACTGTTTACTATCCTCCTCCATGGGGATCTGCCAATAGCCGTTCTTTAAATCAAGGCTACTGATGAACCGCGCACTTCTAAGTCTATCTAAAATATGTTGGATACGGGGTAATGGGTACGCGTCTGGGACTGATCGGGCGTTAAGCTGTCTGTAATCGACGCAAAGTCGCCATTTACCATTCTTCTTCTTCGCTAGGACTATAGGGGCACTGTGGGGGCTGCGTGATGGCTCAATACAGCCCTTCTCTATAAGCTCATCGATCTCCTTATTTATAATCTCCTGCATTTTAGGGTTTTTGGGGAAGTATCGTTGTTTAATGGGGCGGTCATCCCTCATGACAATTTTATGTGTGGCAATGTTAGATACCCCCGACATATTTTCAAAAATCTTAAGTTCTTTGTTAAGGAATGTACTCACCGCGACATCAATGGTGCTATGTGCTTCAGCGCGGGTCCTCGTGTTATCTTTAATATCTGCGTTCAACTGCATGATGCTTGTGCACCTCGCTATTTTCCGATCTTGGTTTCCTGCTTGTATTACCATTGCGCTTTCGCCGCATCTCAGTTCCACGTTCGCTTTCGCCATATAGTCAGTCCCAATTACCACTTGGTCCACCAGCCCTGGTAGCACTAATAATTCGCTCTGGTGTACTTGGTCGCCCAACGCTATTTCTGCTTCAATTGTTTCCACTACGTCCTTCGCGCTTCCATCGCCCATTACCACTCTTGTATTTATCTCTTTAGATTTACGTGCATCCAACCTCATTGCCATGGACTCGCTTACAAAACTCCGTGTCGCTCCCGTATCGATTGCTGCTGTGGCCTCTCTGCCATCTACCTTTACTGTCGCCAGGATTCGCCCTTGTTGTTGTTTGAATATGTTTGCTTTTGTTGTTGGATGCGAGGCTAAATTGTGTGAGACCCCACTCCTCGCGGCTAATGGGGCCTCCTGTCGTTTCCCTGTTGCCTACGACAGCAATCTCGAGTTAATACACCCCTTTTGCCACACGTCCAGCAAAATTCGCGTCGAGAGTTACGGCACCCATAGGCGAAGTGTCCGTACTCCCCGCAACGCCTACATGCTGTTCGTGGGTCTATGTGTCCTTGTTGCGCACTACTTGTTGTATTTGTCACTGTTTGTGTATTTGCGCTCACCTGTGGTACGTTGTCGGTTTCCTGCATATAGTGGAAACGCTCCTCCTGCCGCCTGGGTACAAACGGTCTCGCTGCTGGCCTAAGTGGTTCCCTCTCTGGTGTAATATTCTCATAATCTTCCACTAGGCTCACCAGGTCTTCCAGAGTGTTGAATTCGCTCCTCTTCACATACAGTTGGTACTCTCTCCTTGAGTTACGGTATATCCGGTTTAGTTTTTGCTCGCTCGTGTAATCGGAGTGCCTCATGAGCCCTTGAAGCGTCAACACGTAATCTTTGAACTTTTCACCTGGCTTTTGCACCCTTTGCCGGATTTCATCGTCTAGACGCTCAAAATACCTTGAACTCAGGAAAAATTTCAAGAAGTCCTTCTTAAATGCGTCCCATTGCTGCCAGTGACGGTTGTTATTTCGGAACCATACCAGTGCTTTATCTTTCAGCAATTCTGGTAGCGCACGTGGTATGGCGTTACGGCTAATTTCATAGCTGTCTGCCAGCTCTTCGACCCGCTCAATGAAGCCAAGTGGGTCCTTCTCACCATCATATTTTAAACCCCACTTGCGTACTCGATCCATCACATTTCCACAAGTTTCCGTCTGGGGATATACGTGCGGTGCAGCTTGTATGCCCGTGTCGTGTCGTGTAATATGCGCATTATTGTTTACTCCTGCTAATGCATTACTCGTGCTCGCTCCGTCGGGATACGTAAATCCTTGCTCCTCGCCACTCTTGGGTGTCGGGGGGTCGATTCTGATGGTTGGCCCGCCATCTTTGGGTGTAATTGGCCGGGCATGACGTTGCTCTAGCGTAGCAAAGCGTTTCTCCAAATCCTCATCATCATTATGCGTTTGGATATACGCTGATAAAAGCCTGCGCATTTCTTCCACCGTACCAGAATATTCCACTCCGAATTCCGCGCAGTATGCCACCAAATCCTCGCGCTGGAGGTAGTATACCCAGGATACCTTAACCATCTTGATGCTGATTTTGTTGATTCGTTGTTGTATTTCCTCTATGTTAATTTTCTCGTCGATCCTCGTGATCCTCTATATTACCCAGCAGAATTGTTAAATCCTATGTGTCGTTTCGTTGGCTTTATGTTACCCAGCAGAATTTTTAAATCCTCGTGTGTCCCACCTTAGTATGCCTTTGGCTTCAAATTTAACCCAGCAGATTTTAATCCACGTATGTTCCTGTTGTACTTTCCTTAGTATGCCTCCGATGACCCTGTGTGTGTATGTCTCTGTGCTTTTAGCTATTTACAATGACCATGTTTGCCTCTGTGTATTTTGACTCAAAATTATTGTCCCTGCTCGGGCGCCATTTGTGACGGACTTTTCCTTTAAAGCTGAGGTAGACCCAGTCCGTCCAGGGTTCTGAAAATAAAATTCCCTAACAAGGTTCCTCTCAAATGATAAGACCCTGATTAAAGTTTAAAATGTTTATTGTTGGGATTCACTCCTCTTTTCTCAAATCAATCTACAAATCTTAATTTTTAATTCAAACTACGATAAGGGTGGTAAGGGTGAAAACCCCCTACTCAGCCCTTCTTCGGCGGAGGTGAAAACCCACCGCTTACTATGACTTAAGACTCCTAGCTAAAATAAAGGCGGCTGAGGTGAAAACCCTCTGCTCGACCCAACCGTCAGCGGAGGTGAAAACCCACCACTGAATATAAACTCTGCGATAGTGAGGTGAAAGCCCCCAGTTCCGCATTCATCGAGGTGAAAACCCACGACTACTATACCTAGCTCTAGTCGCTAACGACTCTATTATTCTAAGAAATGTTCGCCCTTTTATATTCTTTTTGTGCGCAGCAACCTTCCAATATAAAATAACAATGCTTAAAACTAATGTTCCTTAACCTAACGGCGCATCTTCCAACTTAATTCCTTCGTCCTTAAGTATATATGCGGCATTTACATATTTGCAATTGGTATCATACGTTTTAACAGTTTTTTCACTGCTACTACTTGCTCTTGGAATGCCCCCATTGCCTTCCATCAGCTGTTCGCTCGCACTGCCTTGATCAGCTGGGCCTGCTGTTCACATAAATATTGGTGACGTCAATATGTATAGGATATTTGTTCATTTTGCTGCATTCCCAACACCTATTGTTTTTGCCGTGCTAACAATGCATTTTCCTTCTCTTCTTTATGCTATGTCCGGTGCATCGGATGATCTAGTATGTAGGCATGCGGGTGTATGTAGCCAAGCAAAGCTGTTTGGGTTGGTGACCGACCCTTTTGCTAGTTGGAATGCTGGTAACTTGTTTGTGTAAACTTTCGGTTATTGTCAACAAGAATATTTTCTCATGTTGGGCCGCTGATATTCCGGTAAAAATCTTATATTTTACAAACATACATCAGGGTGTGCCTAATATTGTATAAATTAGATTTCATTAGCAAAATATGTAATTATGTAGATTGTATATTTGTATGTACATATAAGCATGAGTATGTATATATTTTGTACAAAAGCGTGTATGTGCTTGACGTAAAAATGGCATATGTGCAAAAATATAAAATTTCAGTATACTTCATATAATTGGCTATATACAAAGTATCAGTATATGTCGTTTGTGTAGAAACGCGTATGTACTTCATTTAAGAAACGGCTTATGTGCAAAAGCATCAGATTTCAATGTTTTGCATGAAAATGGATAAGTATAATATTTAAGTGTGTTTCCTTGTGTGAAACCACGTAACTCGGTGGTTTTGCAAAATAGCGTATGTGTAAAAATCTAAAAATCCAGTATTGTTCATAAAACAGCTCGTACTTCATTTGAGCTTATGAAGCGTATGTATAAATGTTGTGAGGGCTCCGAAGCCTTCGGATTAGGGTCCTCACAATTTATCGATAACTAAGTTATCGGGTCAAAATGTGGTTGCCGCAAAACCCTAAAATTTCCCTACCATATGGGTATCAAACGAAAGGGGAAGGCCCCAGGTTTCATTTGGACTTCGATATATTTCGATAAATTTATCGATAAGTGAGTTATAGGTCGAAATGAGGTTGCCCGAAAACCTTAAAATTTCCCTACAATATGGGTATCAAACGAAAGGTGAAGGGCCCACGTCTCATTTGGACATCGACATATTTCGATAAATTTATCAATAACTAAGTTATCGGTCAAAATGTGGTTGCCCCAAAACCCTAAAATTTCCCTATCATATGGGTATCAAACGAAAGGGGAAGGCCCCAGGTTTCATTTCGACTTCGACATATTTCGATAAATTTATCGTTAACTGCGTTATCAGTCAAAATGAGGTTGCCCGAAAACCTTAAAATTTCCCTACAATATGGGTATAAAACGAAAGGTGAAGGCCCCAGGTCTCATTTGGACATCGACATATTTCGATAAATTTATCGATAACTGAGTTATCGGTCAAAATGTGGTTGCCCAAAAACCTAAAAATTTCCCTAGAATATGGGTATCAAACGAAAGTTAAAGGCCCCAGGCTTCATTTGGACATCGACATATTTCGATAAATTTATCGATAATTGAGTTATCGGTCAAAATGTGGTTGCCCGAAAACCTTAAAATTTTCCTACAATATGGGTATCAAACGAAAGGTGAAGGCCCCAGGTTTCACTTGGACCTAGACATATTTCGATAAATTTATCGATAACTTAGTTATCGGTCAAAATGTGGTTGCCCCAAAACCCTAAAATTTCCCTACAATATGGGTATCAAACGAAAGGGGAAGGCCCCAGGTTTCATTTGGACTTCGATAAATTTATCGATAATTGGGTTATCGGTCAAAATGTGGTTGCCCGAAAACCTTAAAATTTTCCTACAATATGGGTATCAAACGAAAGGTGAAGGCCCCAGGTTTCACTTGGACATCGACATATTTCGATAAATTTATCGATAACTGATCGGTCAAAATGTGGTTGCCCGAAAACCTTAAGATTTCCCTACAATATGGGTATCAAACGAAAGGTGAAGGCCCCAGGTCTCATTTGGGCTTCGATATATTTCGATAAATTTATCGATAACTGAGTTATCGGTCAAAATATGATTGCCCAAAAACCTAAAAAATTGCCTACAATATGTGTATCAAACGAAAGGTGAATGCCCCAGGTTTCAGTAGGACATCGACATATTTCGATAAATTTATCGATAACTGAGTTATTGTCAAAATGTGAGGCCAAATACCTTAAAATTTCCTAACAATATGGGTATCAAACGAAAGTGGAATTCCAGAGGTTTCGTTTGGACAGCTGTATTTTTCGATATATTTATCGATAATTTCATAGGACATTTGACTAAAAAGTACAAAATAAATATAGTTTAAAAAAACTAAAACTCACGCTTTTAGAGAGTATTGAACTAAAAGGTTGAAAATAATTTTAAAAACCCTTCACAGTAGTATTGTGGAAAAAGCGTGGTCGCTTTGTGCCATAATTTTCGTATTTCGAGCGCTCGACGCTTTTCCCACATAATGCTAGTTTCTTTACTATGCTTTCATTAGCTTTACTTGTACATACATTCATATGTATGTTTTCTTGTTTGTATGTAACTCTACTTCAGTCTACCCGATAGTGGCATATGACTGTCACAAAAACCTTGAAATGTGTCTTCAATATGGGTGTCAAACGATATGATGTTGCATTTGGACTTCGATATATTTATCGATAACTAAGTTATCGGTCATAATGCCTATAATCTGGGTATCAAATACAAGGGAAGTTCTACAGGTTTCTATTGGACTTTATAACATTTCGATACATTTATCGATAACTGACTTATCAGTCAAAATGAGGTTGTCCAATAATATTGAAAATTGCCTACAATATGGCTCTCAAACGAAAGTGGAGGCCCAGAAGTTTCGTTTGCACTGCGGTACATTTCGATAACACATTTAACTAAAAAGTAAAAAATAAATATAGTTTATAAAAACTAAAACTCACGCTTTTAAAGAGTATTGCACTAGGTTAGGTTAGGTTCAAGTGGCTGCCGCAGAGGCACACCTAGGCCAGTATTAAAAGGCCCGTTGTGATACCACCAACACTAGGAAAGTCAGTTCCGGGACCCTGCCATATGGAAAATCCCGGTATTAAAGGAATTCTCTACATAACAGAATCCCGGGACTGACGTTCCTATACCGACACCGTTACTCCTCCTCGAACCATTTAGCTGACTTGATGAAGGCCATCAGGTCCTTTATGTCCAGCTCCGTGACCTGGCGTAGGCTAACCAGGAAGGGAACACCCAAAAAGCGCCGCGCCACTTAAAGCCGGGCAGTTGCAGATGAGGTGCTCCACCGTTTCCTCCTCCTCATCATCCTTGCAACTCCTACAGCATCGTCGGTAGGGCACACCTAGTCTTTCTGCGTGCCTACCAATGAGGCAGTGCCCAGTTAATACACCTATTAATATGGAGATTTCTCTTCTCCTTAGGGCATAAATTTGTCTTGATCTTTTATGATCCCATTTCGGCCAGGTTTCTTTGGATATCCGGCATCCTGCCATCTTTCGTTGGCTTGGCGGAGTGTGTACTCCTTCAGCATAAGCTTGCATGTGGCAAACGGCATACCTAAGCGCTCTTTATCCCGAAGAACCTGCTTGGTCGTGCCCTGCCTCGCAAGTTCGTCTGCCCTACAATTTCCCTCAATGTCCCTATGCCCCGGGACCCATGTGAGGTTCACGCGATTCTGTTGGGCCATCTCTTGTAGAGATCGACGACAGCTGAGCGTCAGTTCAAAGTTGAACGAATAAGAGCCAAGCGATTTGATGGCCGCCTGGCTGTCGCTGAATATAAAAATGTCCTGTCCGATAGTGTGTTGGCCTATCCAAGCCGCGGCGTCCATGATTGCTGAAACTTCAGCCTGGAAGACACTGCAGTGATCAGGTAGTCTAAAGGAGAGCTCAAGGTTCAGATCCTTTGAATAAACCCCCCTCCAACTATGCCGTCTAGCTTCGAGCCATCAGTATAAATGGAAGTGCCGCCATGAGTGGCGGGACTCCGAACCGTGCTCTCCCATTCTTCCCTGCTGGGAATGTTGATTTTAAAACCGCTATCTCCGACTGTTGTGGTCGCACAACGATCTGTGCTCAGCGGAAGAAAGCTATAGGATCCCAAAATACAGGCGTGTCCAGTAGTGCTTGCCCCTCAGCCGGACGTTTCCCTTAGACGCAGAGCCGATGCTGCTGCCACCCGGTGCCCTTCCAGATCGAGTGGCAAAATTCCAAGAATGACCTGGAGTGCTTCATTGGGCGTTGTTCTTAACGCACCGCTTATACAGATCATGCAAGATCTGTGTACTTTACCTAGCAGATTAAGGTTTGTTGCCTTGCTCAGCGCAGGCCACCATACCACAACTCCATAGAGCATGATTGGTCGAATGATTGCAGTGTAGATCCATTTGCATACTTTGGGGCTGAGCCCCCATTTCCTTCCAATGGCTCTTTTGCACGTGTAGAGTGCAATACACCCCTTCTTCTGGCGCTGAAGAACATTCTCCTTCCAGGTTAGTTTCCTATCCAGAACTGTGCCGAAGAACTTGGCTTTGTCAGCCAAGTTCAGGTGCACGTCATTCAGTTTTGGTAGTATTAGCGGTGGTATCTTATAGCGGTTGGTAAAGAGAACCAGTTCTACTTTTCCCGGGTTGATGCTCAGTCCGCTACGCAAGCACCATGACGAAACCTCTCGCAGTGCTACTTGCATCAAGTGGCACAGGGTTTGTGGGAATTTGCCCCTATATACTATAGCTAAGTCGTCTGCATATGCCACTACCTTCCCGCCCCCCAGCTTGTGTCTCGCAGCATCGAGTTGACAGTGAGGTTCCATAGAAGCGGGGAGAGAACGCCGCCCTGAGGCGTTCCCCTTGTGACATAGCGTGATAAGTCAACCTAGCCCAGTGATGAAACTATTCGTCTACCCTTTAGTAGTTGATCAATAAGTCCAATAAGAGACCTGCTTATGCCCAGACTTGTTAAAGCGGTGTTTATAGCATCAGGGCTTATGTTGTTGAAGGCTCCTTCAATATCTAAAAAGGCCGATAGACAGTACTCCTTCTCATACAGCGATTTTTCAATAACAGAAACTAGGCTGTGAAGCGCAGTTTCTGTAGATTTCCCTATGGTGTATGCATGTTGATAGCTACAGATCAGGTTGCTATCAATAGTAGAGGAGTGGTAGTTATTTATTATCCTCTCGAAGGTTTTGAGCACAAAGGATGAGAGACTGATCGGCCTGTAGTCCTTGGGCTCGTAATGGAATAAACACTACCGTGGCACTTCTCCAGGAGCACGGAATGTAGCTAAGAGAAAGGCAGGCTGTATAGAGAAATACCAGCCATTTGGCTGATGTCTCCAGCGTGTTTATGAGCTGTGCGGGAATAATCCCGTCTGGCCCGGCAGCCTTGGACGGTTCGAAGCTTTTAACCGCCCACTTAACCTTTTCCTCCGTGATGGATATGTATACAGCCAGGTTTGTTGTAGGTGCTACGGGTTCCTCATGCAAGTTCCTGGGAAGTGCGTATTCAAGAACAGCTCTAGGGTTTCCCTCTCCGTGCTGGTCCAGGATCCGTCAGGTTTGCGCAAATAGCTTGTGGCTGTTTGAGTTTTTGAGAGCACTCGTCTAAGTCTCGCTGTATCGTCGACATTTTCGACCCCAGTGCAGAAATTTCTCCACGATACTCTCTTCGCCTGCCTCAGAGCTTTTTTGTAGGCCCTGAGTTTAACTTTATATTTGAGCCATTGAGTCTCCGTGCCAAGGCTCTTGGCCTTATTAAATTGTGTCCTACATGATTTTCGGAGCGAATCCAGGTCGTAGGACCACCAATGCGGCCTATGTTTGCCGCGTGGTTTTGGCATTGGGCAAGCCTGCTCTAAGGCATTCGAGAGCGCCGTTGTAAAGGTCTTTACCAGATCCTCCAACTCCCGTACTGATGAGGGGACTTGTGGGGGCAGTGCTGGTAAGTCCCTAGATAGTATTTCATTGTGTAGCTGCCAGTTAGGGTTACGTGGGTTGCGTTTCATAGCCGGCTGCTCAACAGAAAAGTCTAGAACTGCAATTTTAGCCATCTCGTAAAATCTACAAGTTTCTACAAAAGCTGGCAAATTTTGGCAACGAAAAAAAAACTGTTGCTAAAACGCAAAAAAATAGGAAAAAGGGTAGACCTATGTTGTTTTAGGCCCTAAAATTACTCAAAAACAATAAATATGTGTAATTTATAAGAAAAATTGATATTTAATTATGTATTTGCCCATAATTTTGGAAATTGTATTTTTTTCTTTCCTACTAAAACTGCAAAAACCACGTCGCAAAAAGTCGGGAGAGGAATCAAAAGTCGAGCTTCAGTCCCAGAAATCATAATCCGGATCCACAAAAGTAATATTATTTATCATTTAAAAGTTATAACTAAAAACATTTTTTGTTTCCGTATAACAATTTTATAGAGAAAAACTCAATAAATAATTAAATTAAGGTGTATATAACAATTTAAAATCTGTTCTTAACCGACTTTAATAAACAAACACAAATCTTTTTACCGAAAATGGAATTTATTTTGTAATTAAAAAAGTAGAGTAACGCTGAAAAGTAAGGGATTAGTAGCTAGTAACTTCGGGCGTTTCGGTTTACTTCTGGCTTTTTCTGAGTTGTAAAGGATCACAAATAAATTGACATCTTGCAGTGATGCCTGCGCGCCATCTATAGTGCAGATAACGCACTATTATCATAGCTAGGCGACTTGTGGATAAGAATCGCAAATAAGCGTCATCTCCTAAAATTCTGAGAGTTCATTTGCTTAAGCATTTTAGCATATTTTATCATTTACGAGATGGAGATGGATGGAGATTTCTGGAATCCGCCTGCTGGTCTTTTACCTCCCTCTGTGGCGGAGGTTCTTCGGCGTCGTAGGGCATATAGACCGACGCCATCGTCAGACTGGTACTGTCCCTCTGTGGCGGAGGTTCTTCGGCGTCGTAGGGCATATAGACCGACGCCATCGTCAGACTGCTACTGTCGACTGTTAAACTGGCAGCTGTAACGTCACCATTGGTATAGTTGGGCAAGAGAAGGCATTCAGCTCAGACTTAACCAAAATACAGGCTCAAACCCTGCCCCCCTCCCTGGCTCGAATAAGCTTAGAACCCTTATTCCCCAAACCGAAAATCCTTGAGCTGTTGACCCAGGGTTCTTGGATGAGGACTACATCTCCGTCGCCTTTAGAGAGACGACTGATTAAAGCAGCCGAGGCTGCTTTAGATTTGTGCAGGTTTATCTGAATCACCACCAACATGAGAGCGCTCAGACTTCCCTGCCACCGCCGTATCGTCGAGTTCCACCTCATCTGGAGGCTTATCTTTCAACGACGATTTGTTCAGGCCACGGTTTGGCGTGGCAGAGATCCTACTAACTGTGGCAGTGTCAACATTGGTGCGTTCAGGACTAGCTGCTATCACTGTGACGTTGAGGTCTTCCCCGTCCAGCGGGCTGTCTCCCATCTCCGAGCTGTCCACTGCTCCTTCGCCATTTGACGTGGCAGTTACCATACTTTCCGAGTCGGACATCTCCTTCCGGCACTCCGATGTCCGAGTCCTCCGGTGCAGCCGAAATAGCAGCGCCGCGGTATACGTGAATCACGATCTGACCCATACCGTAGTGCACTCGTCCGTTGCACCGTTTAAGGGGCTCGAGTGCCTCCTTATTCAAGGTGAAGATCACTTGCCTATCAGGTCCTACCGCATCCTCGACCAGATTGAGACCCCAGTCCTTCGTCGGGAGAGACGGGTTCATGATCCTCAGCATCCTGAGAATTCTCTCAGGTTCAGCAGGGACGCTCTTGCCCTTGGCCGAGCCGGGATGTCATTCCAGTCGACAACCTCGATTCTTGCCCCTTGGTAGATCTCACCTAGTCTTGCAGCTGCTGCCTTGTACAGTGCAACAGTTTTTGCATCCTCGCAAGCGAATACCTTGATTCGGCCCTGGTGCCATCCCGCATCAGAACCCATCGGGGTGGCACCCGGAGACTCATCCGTAATGTCGAGAAGGGTATTACCGATAGCATTCCGGACGTACCGCCACTGATCCCTAGGAATGGCCCAGCTTTCATTACCTCGGTCAATGACGCCTATGAGGATCCTATCCTTAGTCTCCACCGTCTTTCTAGCATTCGGCGATAGCGTCTCTTGTGAAATACCCTCGTATTTCTTCAAAATCCTTGCGGCCGCTATTTTGTCCAAGTACTCAGAGCGACTGGGAGATGTCTTTTGGGGTAAATTTCGACCCGTAGTTGCCAGCGCGGTCGTTCCCTTATTTGGATCTCTGGGGCCAGGTCGTGAGACCACTGCCACAGACGTTAAAGACTTGGTTTCGGTACCGGCACTTACTGGGGCTTTAGCATCAGCCGTTGTTGGCTTCACCGTGTTTGTACCGGTACTTACTTTGGGGATTGCCCCCTTGTTATCCAGAGCTAAACGACTCGTAGTTGCCATCGCTGTCGATCTCTCGGCTGATAAAGAAATGGAGTTTGTCCTCCGACGTTGCGTTCTCGCTTGTTCCAGCATTTTCCTCCTCTGCGCTTCTCTAAACTTCACTTTTGACGCGCTACCTTTACACTTCCAAACACCCTGAAAAATAGACACTTGGTTGTACCTTTTATCTTCGGCTTTTTTAAACCAAACGATTACTGCAAAGTGCTTCGCATACGCTACCTAATGCGCAGAAAATCAGCAAGCGCTTATTTGGAGCATACTCAAACAAACATGTGTTTCTGCCATTTTGTTTTCATTTTTTGCATTGAGAAGTTCAGTTTTCTGCACGTGCGTGTTTCTTGCGACTTACAGAATAAATAAACTAATAAAAATAGGTAAATAAATTGAAATATTACAACGAAATACGTGTGGTTTATTAATTAATATAAAGTTTAAATTCTCAAATTCAGGTTGGTTTGGATTGCATTGAATAAAATATAGAAGTGGGAACTTTCCAGATTTTTTACAATTCTTGTTGGCTTGGCGTTTTCAAGGTGAGTACAGTGTATTTCAGATGAAGTATAAATTAGATATAAATATATCCCAATTGATATAGTTATTTTACATCTTGTAGATAAATATTCACTTGGCAGTAAACTCCTTGCATCAGCAACCAAACATCGCGCTGCATTGCTAATGATATGCTTTGTTTGTTAAACAAATCTGGTCTTAATGTCCCCGTTTCGACAAGTGGTCTTTTCGAGAAACAAACGATTTGTACGCGTCAAGTAAAACCTGGAGAATATTTTCATTATGGCTTAGAGCAGGGCATTAAAAAATGTTTACAGTTGAAAGTTCCTCTGGGTCAAAGCATTTTAGAATTAGATATTGGTATTGATGGGCTTCCTCTATATAAAAGTTCTTCGAATTCCTTATGGCCAATTCTTGGATCAGTAGCAAACCACACCATTGGTATTGCTTAACTATTAACTTGTTAGGTATTTATTATAATTTCAGGTAACATACGTACGCAATACTGTAGGTGTTACTCCGATAAGAAAAATTGTTCCTTTCTTACTTGCTGAATCTACTATGCCTTTCATTATTTGGGATGGTCGTCACCAAAGATTTGCAATCAAATCTCTTAAATTTTTCAACCAAATTGTTTTTCGTAAGATATTTGCACAAATATATACTCAATGTCGAAGTATTATTATATATGTCCCTTACTTTCATATAACAGGTGCAGTTCAAGGTCCCGATATGGATTTTTCCAAATTTGACAGTGAAATGCGGAAGGGGATCCGATCCGCGAAAAACAAAATGTATAAAAACAAATCCAACCAATCTTAATTATTTTCGAAGCATATCTAAAGCTGGAAGCTTTTATATTGCATGTAAAAGTCAACCTTAATCACATTTTTTACCATTTTTAAGTTAACCATATATGAACGTTAATGTAACGTAATCAAACCTCCTTATTTTAAAATGAATTCCAGTGTGCTTATGTAAAAAAAAATTTATTTTGAAACATATATGTACATATGTATGTATACGTACCTACATAATATCTTATATGAATTTCATTCACTTGCTTTTTGTAACAAAATACAGAAGTAAATTCTTCCTTAAATTTAGTTAAAAGTATTTTGTATTTTTCTTGGAGTCAAGGCCGATATTTAAATAAAAATAAAACAATAAATATTGTTTTTATTTACATATTTATCAATACAGTATAACAACTAAAATTTTGATTTTAGTTCAATGTAAGTACATAGAAACGCAGGAAACTCGATGCGCATCTCTCTCGCATTATTGGATAACAAAATGATGTGCCTCTACACCGCAGTATTAGTCGCGCATTTAGTACGCTTCACTCCAGCATAGTTAGATGCATATTCGATGCACATATCCTTCGCATTGTTAGATGCGCCTCTATACCGCAGTATTAGTCGCGTAGTCGATGCACATCACTCCTGCAATATTAGTTACATATTCGATGCACATCAATCCTGCATTATTAGTTGGCAGTTACAAGCGCCTCTTTCAAGCATCTCGGGAAGCTTATTATCTGCGCAACATTCACATGAAAGTGATGCGCCAATTTCCAATGACATGCCAATGATAAAAGATGCGGTATATGAAACAAGAGCGATGCGCTTTAACGCAACTCCGAAACGCTTCTTAAGCGCTTCCGCTGCGCTATTCGCCCTATAGGGACATTGTTGTATCTTTAGTTTTAGGGTTTTTGTTACTATCTTTCATCAAAGGAAGAGTAAGGGGAATGTATCGTCCACCGCGGCAGAGCCCCATACCGCGGTAATGCCATAGTTACTCTCCGAGGCGGCCCGGTATCAGAGAGGCTCCGTTCGATTACAGCCACGATTTGCCTCCCGGCTGCAAACGTCCAATGGGCACGTGGTCGCATAACACCCTGGATTGGGAGGGGGAAGATCTTAGTCGTCGCGCCAGAGAGGCTTGGCTTCTCTCGTGATGTAGTACCGGCGGCGCTATGATCACAAGGGCAGCGTAGCCCTGTGGCTATCGACTTAAGCCCTCGTACCGCGGCAAGGTGTCCACCCTTCACGAGGGAGTATTGCACTAAAAAGGTAAAAATAATTTAAATAAATAAAATTAAAGAAAAAAAAACTTTTTTAAAAATAAGCTTTTATTATTGGTTTATAAAATTAACTAAAAAGTAAATAAAATTAAAGAAAAAAAAACTTTTTTAAAAACAAGCTTTTATTATTGGTTTATAAAATTAACTAAAAAGTAAAAAATAAATTGACTGTAAAGGAATATAACACTTTATAAGTTCATTGTAACCTTTAAAGATAATTTGGCTTCTTCGTCTGCCACAAAATAATTCCATATTGTACATAATTATATATTTCTAACATTAAAACTTTACACCTAAATTATTAAATCTTCCAGTATATATCACATTCCTAATTTTATTAATAATAAAAGCGTGAGTGACATACATAAACAGCAGGCAAGTCATCAGCAACACAGCTTAGGTGATAAATGAAGACATGCATGGATGAAGGGGGTATGTTGCATTTTGAGTGAAACGAGAAAATCGGCTTTAAAGTTTTACTTAAACATTTGAGTTTTTTTCGAGTCCTTATGGAAAACTGACAAAAAAATTATGCAAAGCCATAAAGACGTTGCATAATATGCAATAAAAAGCATAAATTTATATTTAGTGTTTTATATGAAAAAATCGGAACATACCTCCTTCTTCCACAATTCATATTGAAAAGTTGTGTACATACCCCCTTCATCCATGAATTATCTTCTACAATTTTCACGATAGGCAGATTCTGATAAGACAGAAATATAGATCTGCATAAACACTATTCACCAATGCCAAAAACGGAAATTGAGTGAGAATGTGACATACCCCCGTCATCCATGCATGTCTTCAAATCTCACTGCACTTATCGCATTGCACTGAGGTTTGAGTGCGATCAACCCTATTGCAACAAAGACAAGGCATATTAATGCAATTTAAAGTTTTAGCATAGGAAAAAACCAAGAGTCAATGGCGCATAATCATAGTCCTGAGTTAGTGTACACTTTAGTAAGAGTAATACTAAAAAATTGAAGTCCACTTCTTTTAAGTATATCATAGTCAGTTTAGCGCCATGCTCTACCGAGTAGCAATGGTAACGCAGTTCTATATAAAAATGGTAATGCAGTGCGCCCCAGTAGCCTAGCGGTTAAGACGTCGCGGTAGTAAGCGGGAGGTTCGAGTTCGACTCTTGGCAATTTCCTTGAAATTTTTATTTTATTTTTTATTTTATTTATGTTTTTAAATAATTAATTTTTAATAAATTGCTGTAAAACATGTGTTTGGACGTTGGAGAAACAAAAAATTTCGAATATGCATGTTAAATAGGATAAAATAAGGTAGAATAAAAAAATAATAAAAAATAAAATGAAATGAGATGAAATAAAATATTACAAAAATAAATTAATTTAAACAAAATTAAATAATACAAAATGAGCCATAAATGACTTCCATGAGTCATAAATAACTTCTCCTTGAGTAATGAATGACTCTTCCATGAGTCATAATTGACTCTTTTATGAGTTATAAATGACTCCTTTATGAGTCATAAATGACTCTTTCACGAGTCATAAATGACTCTTTAATGAGTCATAAATGACTCTTTCATGAGTCATAAATGACTCTTTCATGAGTCATAATTGACTCTTTTATAAGTCATTAATGACTCCTTCATGAGTCATAAATGACTCTTCCGTTAGTAATATACCACTTTTATAGGCATCTGTGGCTCTTGTTTGAGCCAAATAGGACTGCTAGGAGTTTTTGTTTATGATGAATAAGCGCGTACTGCATGAGCAAAAAAAATATTTGGCAGGGTCGTTTTTTTTTCTATTTGTTTGTAGCAGTTGTTGATATTTTAAAAAAAAATGGCACAGTATGTAAAATAAAAGTACACAGAGCCAAAAATGCCTAATAAAATTAATAAGATTGTCTTCACGATCAGTTTTTGGGCAAAGGGGTAGTCGCAACGGTGGAAACGAAGAAAAAACTATAGGGAAATCTTTTTGGTTTTAAGAAGAAATTCTTATTAAAAAAACTATACATTTAGTACAAAGGTGTAGTTAGACGCTGGCAATTATTAGTATACGATGGCCGGATGGTTAGCAGCTGGGTTTAGCAATCGAAAAATTGTAAGTTCGATTCTCTCTCTTTTTTCTTAATTAGAAATGTTAAAAAGAAATCTTCTTAAATATATTTATGAGATTTTACTTTGAAACATTAACAACTATACACATATCGGTAATTAGAAGCTGGCAATCAAAAGTGAGCGATGGCCTGATGGTTAACAGCTGGGTTTATCATTCCGAAAATTGTAAGTTCGATTCTGGGTGAGGGCGATATCATTTTATTTTTCATTTAAAATATTAAAAAGAAAATCTTCTTAATAAAATTAAAAAGACGGTCTCTACAATAATAAGAAGCACATCTTCTTGAAGAAAATCTATAGAGATATCTTATGACTTTTGTTCTATATTATTAGGCATTGTTGGCTCTGTGTATTTTTTTTTTAAGTAAAATTATTATTTATACCAAATTTTAGCAAAATCTACAGAACAAAACGCTATATATGAGAGATTTTTTCAACCTCAGTATATTTAGCAGCGGCTTTAGTGACAGCTATTCGCCGCTCTAACTTTAGCAATGGCTCTAACTGAAAAAGTCGACTTTAACTCGACTATGAATAAGATGAAGTATACTTTTCTTTAAAGTATGCTCTAATTTTATTTAACGCATACTTTAAGTTGACTATGATTATGCGCCAATGTCTCTAACAGAAAAAACCACTCTGTAAATGTTTAAGAAAGCACATATGTAAGCACCAGTAAAAAAGGAAAAACTAGGAGCGTAACAAAAATCGTCCGATCACGACGCGTGTCAAACTGTCTTTATTTATTGCTAGTATATAAAGTAATGGCGGCGATATACCAACAGGTTATCATAACCTCTAACGAGATTTTTAGCCGAGCTTCTCTTTCCAACTTGTGGCGTGTTGCTTTTTGAGTTTTTCCTACAAGTTGGCGGAACCTACAGTTTTTTGCCGACTCCGAACGGCACTTGCAAAGCAAATCAATTTTTTGCTGAGAAGCTTCTCATGGCAGAAATACACCCGGAGAGTTTGCCAAACTACTGCCGAGGGGCGACCCCGTTTAGAAAAATTCTTTTTCTTAATAATTTTTGATGCTACTTTTGCCGGGCATCGAACCGCCACGACTTGGTGTAGAAGGCCGAACACTTAACCGCTACACCACGGCGGCCGCTAGTATATGTTGTGCGAAATTTCATGAGTCCGAAGTAATAAGTTTAAAAGTTTTGACCAGTCGAATATTCCAAATGCCTCCCTTAAAAGTGGGCGTTGCCACGCCGACATCTAAACATTTATCAAATATCATAATAGATTGATTGAGGGGTTCATCCTACCAGCCTATATCATTTTAGCCATTTTCGTTACCGAATTATGTCAATTTATTAGATTTTCGAAATGTTCCATATCGAAAGTGGGCGTGGTCGGAAAGCGATTTCGTCCAATTACATCAGGTATGCTCCCAACGATACTAGTATGCTTTGTGCCAAATATCGTTGTTCTACCCTAATCATGGCTTGCGTCATAATGACGCTTAACCGCCTGGGCGATTTTGGCCGTTTCGTATCAAAGCACGCCAGTCATTCCTTTTTAGCGATAACTGACGCCAATTGGAAACCCCAAGGGAGTTCAAGTCATCCTCCACCTGTTGTTTCCATCTCAGTCGAGGTCTCCCCCTTCCTCTGCTGCCGTATTCGGGTGTCGATAGGAAAACTTTCTGTGCTGGAGCTTCTTTGTCTATTCGCATATCATGACCCAGCCAGCGGAGCCTTTGGGCTTTAATCCGCTAAACTATGGTCAGGTCTGCGTAAAGCTCGTACAGCTCATCGTTAAATTTCCTTCGATACTCGCCGTTGGCATCACGGGAAGGACCATACATCTTCCGGAGAACTTTTCTCTCAAATACTCCAAGGGCCATCTCATCTTCTCTTGACACTGTCCATGATTCCGAGCCGTACATCAGGACTGGTATGATGAGAGACTTATAGAGCGTGATCTTTGTTCTTAGTCCAAAGTAACACTTGTTGGCAAGGGTGATTCTCCGTTGGATTTCTAGACTGATATTATTTTCGGTGTTAATACTGGTTCCCAAATATACGAAGTCTCTCACCGTTTCACACTTGTAGCTATCAACCGTGACTTGGCTGCCAAGGCGCAGGTGCGCCGATTCTTTCTTTGATGAGAGCAGATACTTCGTCTTGTCCTCGTTCACCGCAAGAACCACTTTTTTCGCTTCCTTATCCAACCCAGAGAAAGCAGTGCTGTTAAGGCCAATGATATCAATATCATCGGCATACGCCAGCAATTGCACGCTCTTGTAAAAGATTGTGCCATTGCGGTTTAGCTCTGCTGCTCGAATTATCTTCTCCAGCATCAGGTTAAAGAAATAGCCGAAAGGGAGTCAGCCTGTCTGAAACCTCGTTTGGTTTCAAATGGCTCAGAGAGGTCCTTCCCGATTCTGACGGAGCTGTTGGTTTTGCTCAACGTCATTTGGCAAAGCCGTATAAGCTTTGCAGGGAAGTTAAATTCAGACATGGCGGCATACAGGCAACTCCTTTTTGCGCTGTCAAAAGCGGCTTTAAAATCGACAAAGAGATGGTGAGTGTCGATTCTTTTATCATGGGTCTTGTCCAGGATTTGGCGTATCGTGAAAATCTGGTCGATGGTAGACTTACCAGGTCTAAAGCCACTCTGATAAGGTCCAATCAGTTTGTCTACGATGGGCTTCAGTCTTTCACACAATACGCTAGAAAGAACCTTATATGCGATATTAAGAAGACTGATTTCGCGGTAGTTGGTGGGGTTAGCGGGATCGGCTTTCTTGTGGATTGGGCAGAGCACACTTAAATTCCAATCTGGATGCATGCACTCATCTGACCATATTCTGCATAAGAGCTGATGCATGCTTTTTACCAGCTCTTCGCCTCCGTGTTTGAACAGCTCGGCGGGTAGTCCGTCTTTCCCAGGCGATTTGTTGTTTTTGAGCCGCGATATTGCTATCCTCACTTCATCATAGTCAGGTGGTGGGATCGTCAGGGATTGGGGTATCGGGTTCGACGTCTCCCTCGCAATTTAGCAGTGAGGAGAAGTGCTCCCTCCATAATTTAAGTACATTCTGTACGTCGGTTACCAGGTCGCCGTTATTGTCCTTACAGGAACTTGCCCCGGTCTTTAAACCTTCCGTCATCCGCCGGATCTTTTCATAGAATTTTCGGGCATCATTCCTCTCATCTCTGATAGCAGGTGTGAGAGTCGAGTGGAGCAAATTATCAGCTGTCTGTGTCACGCGCAGCTTATCGACGTCAAACTTTCCTTCCGTTACTGTGCGTACTTTCTTCGCTGCACAGAGGCGTGTGCGTATCTTGGCTGCAACAAGATAATGGTCCGATTCGATATTGGGACCGCGTAGGGTACGCACGTCTAGAACGGTGGAGCTGTGTCTGCCGTCGATCATGACATGATCAATCTGGTTTCTTGTTCTTTGATCAGGGGACAGCCAGGTGGCTTGGTGTATTCGCTTATGCTGGAACCTGGTACTACTGATGACCATATTACGGGAAGCGTCGAAGTCAATCAACCTAGTACCGTTGGGTGATGTTATATCGTGGAGACTGAATTTTCCAACTGTAGGACCAAAGACTCCTTCCTTGCCCACCTTGGCATTAAAGACGCCAAGCTCGATTTTTATATCATGCAGGGGGCAGCAATCATAGGCTTGTTCAAGTTTGTCGTAGAAGGAGTCCTTCTCTGCGTCGTCCGTCTCCTCAGTCTGCGCATAGGCGCAGATAATGTTATGTTGAAAAACCTCGCCTTGATGCGGATCGCAGCGAGACGCTCGTCCACAGGAGTGAACGCTAGTACTTGGCGGCGAAGTCTCTTTCACACCACAAATCCTACACCAAGCGCTTTGCCGCGCACAAGGACCGATGGTCATCTTTCCTTGTCCCGTCCATCGCATTTCCTGCAGGGCGGTGATGTCGGCATTTGCGCCTATGAGGACATCAACCAGTCGGGCAGCGGTACCGTCCCTTGTTCTACCCTAATCAGTTTAAAAATTACGACCAGTCGAATTTTCAAAAATGCCTCCCTTAAAAGTGGGCGGTGCCACGCCGACTATAAATTTTTTTTGGAAAAATCATAAAAGAATGATCAGGATAGTTCATCTATAAAATTATATCATTTTAGCCATTTCAGCTGCCGAGATATGCCAATTTGTGTGATTTTCGAAATTTTCGATATCGAAAAAGGGAGCGTGGTTATCATCCGATTTCGCCCATTTTCAATAGCAACTTACCTTGTCCAGAAAGTAACCTGTATACAAAATTTCATGCAAATATCTCAATTTTTAGTCAAGTTATCGTGTACACAGACGGACAGACGGACGGACATGCCTTAATCAACTCCTCTTTTAATCCTAAGAACTTTCATATATGGAACTCTATATCTATCTCGACTATTTTTTTCCGTTACATACAACCGTTATGTGAACAAAATTAATATACTCTTGTACTAGTACTAGTACGCTGGGTATAAAAAAAGTTAAACGAATAAACGAGTAGTAAGTTAAGGTTGCAAGGATGGGTAGCTTATTAAAAAGGTTGCGCAGATTCTCTAAGGTTAAAGCTCCGGGCGAAATCGATGTGATAAATTATTGTGTGTATACGGAGAAAGTTAAATTGTTTAAAATCAAGTAAATAAATTGTTGATCATTTCAACTACTTAATATTATATTCTACATATCTGTGGTCATAAGCAGTGGCGTGCCTTCCATATAAGCCGAAAAGCCCGGCTTTCCTAGCTAATCCCCTATGAGCTTCAAAATGTATCGTAACAATTTCTATTTTATCGTTTACATTTGGTTTCTTAAAGGATAACTGGGTTTTATTTTCCTGCCTGCCACCTACTACCTAATAGCTGTTAATAGCATAGAAACATACCTACAGCTTTTCCTGCCACCTGTCGGCTGATAGCTCATTTACATACAATTATTTCAGTGCGTGATGGCCATCTCTTACTTACTTACTTAAAACAGCCTTAAACCGCCTAGGCAATGATGGCCATGTGTTGCCATAAGCGAAAACGAAAATGAATTTTGTTTAAGGATGTATCTACAATGTTAACGTTCAAAGCGCTCTCCACAAAAATTATTGGCGCATATTTTAAAGTAGAAAAAAAGAATTCAATAGTGGTAGGTGCTGTGACCACAGATATGTAGAATATAATATTAAGTAGTTGAAATGATCAACAATTTATTTACTTGATTTTAAACAATTTAACTTTCTCCGTATACACACACACACACAATAATTTATCACATCGATTTCGCCCGGAGCTTTAACCTTAGCGAATCTGCGCAACCTTTTTAATGGGCTACCCATCCTTGCAACCTTAACTTACTACTCGTTTATTCGTTTAACTTTTTTTATACCCAGCGTACTAGTACTAGTACAAGGGTATATTAATTTTGTTCACATAACGGTTGTATGTAACGGAACAAAATAATCGAGATAGATATAGAGTTCCATATATGAAAGTTCTTAGGATTACAAGAGGAGTTGATTAAGGCATCTTCGTCCGTCTGTCCGTCTGTGTACACGATAACTTGACTAAAAATTGAGATATTTGCATGAAATTTTGTATACAGGTTACTTTCTGGCCAAGTTAAGTTGCTATTGAAAATGGGCGAAATCGGATGATAGCCACGCTCCCTTTTTCGATATCGAAAATTTTGAAAATCACACAAATTGGCATATCTCGGCAGCTGAAATGGCTAAAATGATATAATTTTATAGATGAACTCTCCTGATCATTCTTTTATGATTCTTCCAAAAAAATTTTATAGTGGGCGTGGCACCGCCCACTTTTAAGGGAGGCATTTTTGAAAATTCGACTGGTCGTAATTTTTAAACTGATTAGGGTAGAACAAGGGACGGTACCGCTGCCCGACTGGTTGATGTCCTCATAGGCGCAAATGCCGACATCACCGCCCTGCAGGAAATGCGATGGACGGGGCAAGGAAAGATGACCATCGGTCCTTGTGACGTATACTACAGGGGCCAGATGCAAAGCGCGTGGTGTAGGATTTGTGGTGGGAAAGAGACTTCGCCGCCAAGTACTAGCGTTCACTCCTGTGGACGAGCGTCTCGCTGCGATCCGCATCAAGGCGAGGTTTTTCAACATAACATTTATCTGCGCCTATGCGCCGACTGAGGAGACGGACGACGCAGAGAAGGACTCCTTCTACGACAAACTTGAACAAGCCTATGATCGCTGCCCCCTGCATGATTTCAAAATCGGGCTTGGCGACTTTAATGCCAAGGTGGGCAAGGAAGGAGTCTTTGGTCCTACAGTTGGAAAATTCAGTCTCCACGATATAACATCACCCAACGGGACTAGGTTGATTGACTTCGCCGCTTCCCGTAATATGGTCATCAGTAGTACCAGGTTCCAGCATAAGCGAATACACCAAGCCACCTGGCTGTCCCCTGATCAAAGAACAAGAAACCAGATTGATCATATCATGATCGACGGCAGACACAGCTCCACCGTTCTAGACGTGCGTACCCTACGCGGTCCCAATATCGACTCGGACCATTATCTTGTTGCAGCCAAGATACGCACACGCCTCTGTGCAGCGAAGAAAGTACGCACAGTAACGGAAGGAAAGTTTGACGTCGATAAGCTGCGCGTGACACAGACAGCTGATAATTTCTCCACTCGACTCTCACACCTGCTATCAGAGAGCAATCCTCGACCTAACGATGTAACCGAGCAATGGAAGCATATCTCTCACTCATTACGTGCCGCCGCTGAGGCCACTATAGGGTTTCAGCGAGCCCGCAAGAACAACTGGTACGATGAGGAATGCACCACAGCCTCGGTCAAAAAGGACGCTGCATACAGGGAGACGTTACGAACGGGCGCAACCTGCAGTGTATGGCAACGCTATCGTGAGGCGAAGAAGGAAGAGAGACGCCATTTCAGAAAAAAGAAACGTGAGGCCGAAAAGCGTGAGTGTGAGGAGCTTGAGATGCTGGCCGACAGGAATGATGCCCGAAAATTCTATGAAAAGATCCAGCGGATGACGGAAGGTTTAAAGACCGGGGCAAGTTCCTGTAAGGACAATAACGGCGACCTGGTAACCGACGTACAGAATGTACTTAAATTATGAAGGGAGCACTTCTCCTCACTGCTAAATTCCGATGGAGACGTCGAACCCGATACCCCATTCCCTGACGATGGAAAAGTCGTCCCACCACCTGACTATGATGAAGTGAGGATAGCAATATCGCGGCTCAAAAACAACAGATCGCCTGGGAAAGACGGACTACCCGCCGAGCTGTTCAAACACGGAGGCGAAGAGCTGGTAAAAAGCATGCATCAGCTCTTATGCAGAATATGGTCAGATGAGTGCATGCATCCAGATTGGAATTTAAGTGTGCTCTGCCCAATCCACAAGAAAGCCGATCCCGCTAACCCCACCAACTACCGCGAAATCAGTCTTCTTAATATCGCATATAAGGTTCTTTCTAGCGTATTGTGTGAAAGACTGAAGCCCATCGTAGACAAACTGATTGGACCTTATCAGAGTGGCTTTAGACCTGGTAAGTCTACCATCGACCAGATTTTCACGATACGCCAAATCCTGGAGAAGACCCATGATAAAAGAATCGACACTCACCATCTCTTTGTCGATTTTAAAGACGCTTTTGACAGTGCAAAAAGGAGTTGCCTGTATGTCGCCATGTCTGAATTTAACTTCCCTGCAAAGCTTATACGGCTTTGCCAAATGACGTTGAGCAAAACCAACAGCTCCGTCAGAATCGGGAAGGACCTCTCTGAGCCATTTGAAACCAAACGAGGTTTCAGACAGGGTGACTCCCTTTCGGCTATTTCCTTAACCTGATGCTGGAGAAGATAATTCGAGCAGCAGAGCTAAACCGCAATGGCACAATCTTTTACAAGAGCGTGCAATTGCTGGCGTATGCCGATGATATTGATATCATTGGCCTTAACAGCGCTGCTTTCTCTGGGTTGGATAAGGAAGCGAAAAAAGTGGGTCTTGCGGTGAACGAGGACAAGACGAAGTATCTGCTCTCATCAAAGAAAGAATCGGCGCACCTGCGCCTTGGCAGCCAAGTCACCGTTGATAGCTACAAGTGTGAAACGGTGAGAGACTTCGTCTATTTGGGAACCAGTATTAACACCGAAAATAATATCAGTCTAGAAATCCAACGGAGAATCACCCTTGCCAACAAGTGTTACTTTGGACTAAGTAGGCAATTGAGAAGTAAAGTCCTCTCTCGACAAAAAAAGATCACGCTCTATAAGTCTCTCATCATACCAGTCCTGATGTACGGCTCGGAATCATGGACAGTGTCAAGAGCAGATGAGATGGCCCTTGGAGTATTTGAGAGAAAAGTTCTCCGGAAGATTTATGGTCCTTCCCGTGATGCCAACGGCGAGTATCGAAGGAAATTTAACGATGAGCTGTACGAGCTTTACGCAGACCTGACCATAGTTCAGCGGATTAAAGCCCAAAGGCTCCGCTGGCTGGGTCATGATATGCGAATGGACAAAGAGCAAAAAGCAACACACCACAAGTTGGAAAGAGAAGCTCGGCTAAAAATCTCGTTAGAGGTTATGATAACCTGTTGGTATATCGCCGCCATTAGTTTATATACTAGCAATAAATAAAGGCAGTTTGACACGCGTCGTGATCGGACGTTTTTTGTTACGCTCCGAGTTTTTCCTTTTTTACTGGTGCTTACATATGTGCGTTCTTGAACATTTACACAGTGTTATTTTCTGTTAGAGACATTGACTCTTGGTTTTTTCCTATGCTAAAACTTTAAATTGCAATAATATGCCTTGTCTTTGTGGCAATAGGGTTGATCGCACACAAACCTCAGTGCAATGCGATAAGTACAGTGAGATTTATCACCTAAGCTGTGTTGCTGATGACTTGCCTGCTGACATAAATGTTCTAAAAAGTGCTGATAATATACACATCTGTGGGGTGTGTGATGCCGTTCAGCAAGATGAGTCTATTTTTTTTCATGCCTCTTCATTGCACCAACAACAAGCTATACAAGTGCCTAATGCGTAATATGCGAACTGATAATGCAGGTGATAATGAGCATAACTCTATTTTATCAGCAATTCTTGCCGATTTGAAATTCTTACGTGCAGAGCAATCTAGTGCGGCTGCGGTAATATACTCTCTTCAAGAGGAGAAAAACAAATTACTCGGCGAAATTGAAATCGTGCGCTCTGAACTGGTAGATTTGCATAAGCTATATGATGATGGAGTTGTTGCTGCTCTTGCCTCGCTCACATCTGAGGTCAACGAACTTCGTCGCATTGCTAACAAAAATTCGTCCAGAAATTCAACTAAAAAAAATGCTAACAACAATAATGCTAAAAATGAAATCAACAAACAACAACCTAATTCTGTTGAGTCTGTCGACGCCGGCAGCAAACTCTCTTCTCCCACAACTCTACCAATGGATGCCGGTAACCGCTCTCATTTAGTTATTGCTACTAACGCTCCCACAGTACAACCAACTCGTACTTCTACTTGCCCTTCTGCTAACGTTGCCATTTCGAAACCTAGCTTTGCTTTGGTTGCTGCAACGTCACCTGCTGAAAATGATATACGTTGTGTTGTTGATAATGCCAATGGATGGACTACTATACGGCGTAAGAACTCGACAAATAAAATGAGTGGGAAAGTTGTTGATGGTAATTCCTCACCGTCTGTTTCTCAACAAATGCCAGCGGCTGAGAATGCTGCGACTAGCCCTGTGTTCGAATAACCGGGGTTTCCGATGCCCTGCTATTATGTGCTTCTTACCTTCCGCCGAATAGTAACCATAGCCTGTATACTGCTCATATTGATAACATCACGCATCTTGCTTCGAACAAAAGGGAAGAGGATCACCTTTGCGTGCTGGGCGACTTCAACTTGTGTAACCTGACCTGGTCGTCTAATCTATCTAGCTCCGATCTTCTAGCTTGTGATGTAAATAGTAATAGTGAATCATATTTAGTGGATGGCTTCCTAAGTATTGACTTAATGCAAATTAATCGTTTCCGTAATACGCTTGGTCGCACACTTGATCTAATTTTCTATCCAAAACTGTAAACTTTTCTATAAACGAGTGTAGTTCTTATCTCTCGAAGGCAGATATGCATCATATACCTCTTGTTATTAGTCTTGAATTTTATTATTTTGCAAAAGTCGCTAATCCAAACACTGAACTATGTTTTAATTTTAAATCGTGCTATTTTTTGAAATTGAATAATCTGTTATCGGAAGTATGCTGGGACAGCTTATTTTATCATTGTGACGCCTCTCGTTGCTTTGAACGTTTTCGTTCCACAGTTGTGGAAGCGTACAAGAGTATCGTACCGGTTGTGAAAAGAAAGAATTACAAGGTTCCATGGCATAATGCAACTCTTATTCGACTCCGAAACAAAAATAATAAATATTTTCGTAAATTTAAGAAAAGCAATAATATTAGCCATTATAGTCAGTACAAGGAATATTCTAAGAAGTTCTTATGTCTGGAAAAATTCTTGCATAGGAACTATATTCTAAAATTTGAATCCAACTTAAAGACTAATCCAAAAGCGTTTTGGTATTTTGTGAACTCGAAAAAGTCTTGCTCTAGTTTTCCTTCAGCACTTTTTCTTGGCGACAATGTGGCTAATATACCTGTTGACGCCGCGAATCTCTTTTCTTTGTTTTTTCAGTCCAATTTCAGTATTGAGTCTGACACTAGGCCTGTCTCATGCGATACATCGGGATCACCCGATCTCGGTTGCCTTGGACGAGCTGGAATGTCCTTCCAGTCGACGCCCTTGTAGACTTCACCCAGTTTAGCAGCTGCTGCCTTGTACAGTGCTACGGTTTTTGCATCCTCGCATGCGAGTAATTTAATCTGACCCTGGTGCCAACCCGCATCCGTTACTCGCGCCGAACTACCCGGAAACTCCGGAGCAACGTTGAGAAGAATGTTGCCGAGTTCATTTCGCACGTAACGCCACCAGTCCTTGGGGATGGCCAGACGGTCATTGTCTCGGTCAAGGACGCCTATAAGGATCCTGTCCTTGGTTACCTCAGCAAAGCTTAGTTTGCCCGCTCCAGGGGTATTCTGATGCCGCTTGGGAGGGGGAATTAACTCCAGGTCCGATCTCTGGCGCTTGAAAGGGTTAACTTTTAACCTCTTTGGCATGTAAGAATTTTGGAAATCCGGTATCACAGCTTTCGCTACCTCTACCGATTTACTGGAATTCAGCGACAGCGATTCCTGCGGTACCCCTTCATACCTCTTCAGGATCTTTGCACACAGAAAAATTTCTTACATTTTTAGTTAACATGATTCATGTTAAATCAACATGAACACCTCTTGTACGTAAAACAAAAACAATTTCGGAAAATCAACACGAACATTTTAACATGAAGCGTATGGTTAAAATAACATGAAGTACTTCTGCATAAGAATTACATTAGTGTGTATCCCTTACACTATATTCTCAAAAGAACAGAATTTAAGTCAGTGTGTAGATACCGACTTGATGAAAAGTTGTAGATATTATAAATAATTAATATATTGTGAAATTTATAGTTTCTTAACTTGCGAATAAGTTGTGAAGTTTTGCAAAAAGTTTTGGGTAAGTAATTTGTGTTGTTTTTCATATTTTGTGAACGTTTCCTGCTAAAACACGTCCAAAAATGTCGGGGTAGGTTAAAAACAACGCGCATATACATAAATACCATGGAAACGCTTTAGGATTAGGGATACCGGGTAGAAAAGGCGTCGTTTGATACTTATCCCTACATTAATTGGACGTGTGCTACCAGTTTTACAATCGCTTGGATAATTTAAAGAGCTTTCAATGAAACAATTTTTATTTAATTTTCAGATTGGGGCTTGTTGTTGCTGTTTTCGATGCAGAAGTTGCCAATGATTGCATTAAAATAAGAATATGTATTTGTATGTACATATGTGTACTTTTATTATTCAACATGCTGGTCGTGTTAATTTAACATGATGATCGTGTTAATTTAACATGATAGATCGTGTTAATTTAACATGATGATCGTGTTAATTTAACATGACGATCGTGTTAATTTAACATGATAGATCGTGTTAATTTAGCATGATGATCGTGTTGATTTAACAATAAAAACATGTTGAATTAACATGACAGATCGTGTTAATAAATTATACAAGCATTATATTCTTTCATACCTGAAAATATGTATGTTAAAGGTTTTCGATAAATGAATTAACTAAATAAAAACTATTAAAAAAATCAAAAACAAGGTGTTTTATTTTAAGGGTTAATTTAACAATAAAAACATGTTAAATTAACATGATAGATCGTGTAAATTTAACAGGACGAAAGTGTTATTTCAACATAGTATAGTGTTAATTTAACATGTCTGATCGTGTTGATTTAACAAGAAAAATAATGTTGTATCAACAGGAAATCATGTTGATTCAAACCTTTGTGATCATGTTAAATTCACACTGTTCCTTCATGTTGATTTAACATGTAGGAACAGTGAAACAATAGCTTCATGTTAGAACAACATCAGCGATAGTGTTGAAAAATAATAACCTGAAAAAGTGTTGGTTCAACATGAAAATTATTCTGTGTGTGCAGCCAATCTTTTCTCGTGGTATGTGAAGCGGCGGGGAGATGTCTCCCGGGAGTGCGGACCCGTAGTTGCCATCGCGGTCGCTCTCCTTGCCGACATCTCAGTTGCAGCTTCCTTCTCCTTCGAAACTCCGAGGCCAGGTCGTGAGACCGCTGCCACAGACGTAAAGATACTGGGTTTCATATCAGCGGTTGATGGGAGTTTAGCATCCGCCGTTGTCGGCTTAGCTGCGTTGGCAACCGCACTGGTGCTAGCTCCCATCAAGTCAATCTTACTCGATAGAGGGTTGGTTGACCGACTCGTAGTTGCCATCGCTGTCGATCCCCCCCTTGATTGTGGAACGGAGGTTGTCCTCCGGCGTTGTTGTTGCTTTCTCGCCTGCTCCTCCATAGCTCTCCTTTACTGAGGAGTGAAATTTGGCGTTGTTTGTTTTTTAGATTTTTCGTTATTTGAGTTTATCTTGTTCTTGTTGTACGACCCATCGCCGGACAAGGTCAGCTTAGGGTCAAGGGAAGAGTAGGGGAAAATGTGTCGTCCACCGCGGCAGAGCCCAGTACCGCGGTAAGGCCATGCTTACTCTCTGAGGCGACCCGGTATCAGAGAGGCTCCGTTCCAATACAGCCACGATTTGCCTCCCGGCTGCAAGCGTCCAATGGGCACGGTTTCGCATAATACCCTGGATTGGGAGGGGGAAGATCTTTTTCGTCGCGCCAGAGAGGCTAGGCTGCTATCGTGATGAAGTGCCGTACGGAGCTATGATCACAAGGGCAGCGTAGCCCTGTGGCTATCGACTTAAGCCCTCGTACCGCGGCAAGGTATCCACCCTTCACGAGGGTATAGTACATTTACACTGCACCAAATTTGGCGAATTCAAATGAGGCAGTTCGACAATTTTTACATTGGCAAATTTGCATTTGGCTTCACCGTCCCTGCAAGAAACTTCTAGCAGGACACAAAGCCTCCGAAAGAAAATGCACAACCGTGATGTTTTAAACACCTGTAGAGTAATAATAATAGAAGACTCAAATAGGTTTGTGTCTTTTCCTGGTAGAATTGGCCCATTTTCTTAAAAAAAAATAGTTGAAATGATTATTTACACCATTGTGCAAAGTGTATAAGTAATCACACGTCATTAACCCATTAAGGTTCTTGCTGGGCAATTCTAAATGTGGAACATACGCAGGATTGCTATTTGGATGAACAGTGGATTGTATTGTTCGGCAAATTTGGTGAATTGAGGTCAAATGTGATGAAGTTCCAAATTTGAAAAATGAGATTTGTATGAGAAAAGCGCCAAATTTGCAATTTTTCGCCAAATTTTCCAAATTTTGTGCAGTGTAAATGAACTATTACACTTATAAAAAATAAATACATATCTACTTATGTATACATTAAGGTGATTCAAAAAAAATGTCGACTTGGTCTTACCCCCTAAAAAGTTAGGTATTGATGAGAAAATAAGCCTTGCAAAAAATTAGCGCTCTAACTTAACCCTTAGGGGTGGCTATTTTTTTTCGCCCTTTCCCATACATTTTGTATGGGAATAAATGGCATTTTTTACAAAGTGAATTTTCGCTCAATTTTTGATACTTTTTTGAAAATATTTTAACATACTCTTAAAGTTGAAGCTTTGAAGCTTCCAAAATGGTAAGCCATGTGCGATTATCTTAACTATTAAGATAATTACAGCCATTTGGAAATGGCTGAGTTTTGTACTATAGCACACACATACACAGTAACACGTATAAAATTTAATAAATTTTAAATGGCTATAATTATTTTAATAGTTAAGATATTCGCACACGGCTTAACATTTTGGAAGCTTCAACTTTAAGAGTATGTAAAAATATTTTCAAAAAAGTTTCAAAAATTGAAAGAAAATTCACTTTGTAAAAAATACAATTTTTCCCCATACAAAATGTATGGGAAAGGGCGAAAAAAATAGCCACCCCTAAGGGTTAAGTCAGAGTGCTAATTTTTTGCAAGGCTTATTTTCTCGCCAATACCTAAAGTTTCAGGGGGTAAGACCGAAAAAAGAACATGTGTAAACATACGTATTCTGCATGAAACTTCATTTAATAAATGGGTCATTTTTGACTCATCAATGAATAACTTTTGAATTATCAATGATAATTTTTGACTTATCAATGAGTCATTTAGGACTCAACAATGAGAAATTTTTGACTCATCAATGAGTAATTTTTGACTCATCAATCAATGATTTATTTTTGACCCATCAATGAGTAATTTAAGACCCACCAATGAGTCAATTTTGACTCATCAATAAGTCATTTTTGACTCATTAATGAATCATTCTTGACTCATCAATAAGTTATTTTTGACTCATCAATGAGTCTTTCACGAGTTGTATATGACTCTTCCCCGAGTCATTTATGACTGTACCACGAATCATTTATGACTCTTCCACGAGTCATTTATGACTACATCTACAATATACCCTGCCTACAACTACAATATGCCCTGCCTACACTGCCTACAACTACAATATACCCTGCCTACACTGCCTAAAACTACAATATGCCCTGCCTACAACTACAATATACCTTGAAAAATTAGATGCGACGCTTTTTGTAAATCACATCATCATACTTAAACATCACGTGATGTTTAGTTGACATGTAAAAATTGCTGTTTATAATGCGAAATAATGTCAATTGACACTATTTCCATTGACCTTGTTACCTGTCACCTTATTTTCTCATGTTTTTGTTGTTGTTGTTGTTAACAATGCATTGCCCTGTCTAGAGTGTATGATCATTCCGAAGATCTTCATCAAGCTCTTCTAAGGGGAGTCCAAGGAAACGTGCAGTTTCAACAGGGTTTGTCCAGAGGGACAGAGGGGTTAGAAGAGTAGGTTCAGATGAACAATTGAAGAGATGTAGAGTATCATGGGGGTCCTACCACATGCAGGGCATGTGTTTAAGATTGTATCATTAAGTCTGGATAAGTAGGAGTTTAACCTTACACTATATCCAGACCTAAGCTGTGCCAAGGTGACTCTTATCTCTCTTGGTAAGGTGCGTTCTTCTTCAGCAATATCCGGTGGAGGACTGTTCAGAACGGGATTCACAGGTAGAGATCCGACAAAAGTGTCGGTGTGGATGTCGGTTAGAGCCCGCTTATGATTCTGCAGATCAAACGGCAAGGTAATATGATGCCGGATCTCATCATAATGCTTACGGAGTTGTTTCCTTATGTCTCTCGGGGGCGGATCTATGTCCAAAAGATGACGGCTTGGATGTGCTGGCTTGTGGCAGTTCAGAAGGAATTGCCTGCTCAGCATTTCCGCATGCTCTTTTACATTGAGCATGTAGAAACAGAGAGAGACTGGTGCTCGGAGTTGCTCATGTCTAAACTGCTCCGGTGGGAGCGAGAGTGTTGAGCTGCTGCGCATGATGTTGACGCCATAAGGCACGAGCAACAGTCTGGAGTTTGTGTGGCGGGTATAGCAGAAGTGCTGCTAGTCGTTAAGACATTATTATACCTTTCATGAACATGAAATGGTATTATAACTTTGGTCCGATGTTTGTAAGTATGAGAAGAAGAAGAGATGGACCCATCAATAAGTATACCGAAATGATCAGGATGGCAAGCTGAGTTGATTTAGCCATGTCCGTCTGTCCGTCTGTCTGTTTGAACGCAAACTAGTCCCTCAATTTTTGAGATATCTGGCTGAACTTTTGTACGTGGCCACCATTTTGTAATATAGGAATCATTTGTCGGAACTGACAAGATCGGACCAGTATAACATATAGCCCCCATACAACCGATTGTTCAGATATAAGAATTTTTGGCCAAAACTTCTGCAATTAATAAGTTAGGAACGTAAAATTTTGCAACTCGAGTACTTTCTATTTATGTAGTGTATATAGTGAAAATCAACAAGATCGGGCAAATGTAACATATAGCCCCCATACAACCGATTGTTCAGATATAAGGTTTTTTGACCAAAACTTCTGCAATTAAAAAGTTAGCAACGTAAAATTTTGCAACTCTAGTACTTTCTATTTACGTAGTATATATAGTGAAAATCAACAAGATCGGGCAAATGTAACATATAGCCCCCATACAACCGATTGTTCAGATATAAGGGTTTTTGGCCAAAACTTCCGCAATTAAAAAGTTATGAACGTAAAATTTTGCTACTCGAGTACTTTCTATTTATGTAGTGTATATAGTGAAAATCAACGAGATCGGGCAAATGTAACATATAGCCCCCATACAACCGATTGTTCAGATATAAGAATTTTTGGCCAAAACTTCTGCAATTAATAAGTTAGGAACGTAAAATTTTGCAACTCGAGTACTTTTTATTTATGTAGTGTATATAGTGAAAGTCAACAAGATCGGGCAAATGTAACATATAGCCCCCATGCAACCGATTGTTCAGATATAAGTTTTTTTAGCCAAAACTTCTGCAATTAAAAAGTTAGGAACGTAAAATTTTGCAACTTTAGTACTTTCAATTTATGTAGTGTGTAGAGGAAAATCAAGAAGATCGGGTAAATATAACATATAGCCCCATACAACCGGTTGTTCCGATATGAGTTTTTTTGGCCAATACTTCCGCATTTAAAAAGTTAGGAACGTAAAATATTGCACCTTTAGTACTTTCTACATATGTAATGTGTATAGTGTAAGTCAGTACAATTGAACACCTATAATATATAGCCTCCATACATTCGATTGTTCCGATAACTCGGATCCTATTATTTTGTAAGTTTTTTTAAATTATAACAAAGATGTGTAATGTGTATAGTAAATATAGTTAAATTGAAACAGGCTGTACTGGGGATCGAACAGTGAAAATCGTGACGCTTATTCATGAAAGGTATATAGCCTTCGGCACAGCCGAAGACAGCTTTCCTTACTTGTTATTATTATTATTAGTATTGCTACTAGAAAGTGGCAGTAGGGGTGCGCTTGAACGGCGCTTACCGCGGGACGCCCGAGGGCGCAAACAACAAGGGGCCACGAAAGTACTAAAGAAAGTACGGGGTCCGTGGATGTTAAGGTTAAGCCCTGAACATCCAGATTTATGGAGCCATCTCTTACACGAGAAGCATTGCACAGAATGCGACCGTTTAATATATATCTTTTTGCAACAGACACTGCATATCCATTCTTTTGGTCCGGGGTTCGGGAGGAGGATGATAGTTCCGAAATGGGACAAAACATACTAAACAGGGTTACATTGAAAGTGACAGTCCTTGGCCGAGGTAAAACCCCGGGTGGTTCCACTGCGCAGAGATCCATGGCGATGTCCTGGGTTTTCTGCTCTGAGAAGTGACTGTACATAGGGAACCTTATTTTCTCATCAATACCTTAAGTTTCAGGGGGTAAGACCGAAAATTTCTTTTTTTTTAATTTGAATCACCCTAAAGTACATACATACATATATACATACATACTCCCAAACCTATATATATTCCTAAAACTCAAAATCAGTGTTTTGATATTTTGCTACATGAAAGGTTTCGCTTGCATTGAAAGACATACTGTTGCCCTAAGTGGCACTAAAAAATCATATTTATATCAAAATTGCCTTCAATTTAGTTTGACAAATGGTTGAGCATTATTTATGCACAGTTTGGCATAGAAATTCTTGTTCATGCTACATACCTTACTAGCGAACAAACAAATTCATACTAACTCGGTTAAGTACCCTTACCAAATGTTCAGTCGGGCGCGAATATGCACACTTCACGCATACGCACCGGTGGCTCAAGGGCCAATACATATACATATACAATATGTGGCAGTTAATGTTGCTGAGTTGTTGCATTATTAACTTGACTTGGTTGTTGCTCATTTTCATTTGGTCATATAAGCATACCAAAAATTGAAATTGATCCCAACAAACCAATTTCACACAATGACACATCAGCAACAGCTGTCCGCCACAGTGCATTAGCTAGTCAGTTGGTCAAATATACAATTCACTTCACTTACATATCCCTACAAAAAATAGTTCATCATCCTCGGATATACCTATGTACAATGTACAAAATCAATTGAGCCACAGTGGCGTTAGAACAGAATTTGCATGCCAGTTGCGTTTCAGCAAGCAAAGAGATGACACGTATCGTCGCTTTGCTTTTATTTTTTATGCAATAGTAAATTATGCGCTATTTAATGAATGAAAACATTTAGGGCAATTCTAAATAATTTTTCACTGCGAACAGTGCGAGTGAGAAAATCCGCAAAATGAAAAATTGTTTAGAATTGCACTAATTATTTTACCATTTCAGCTACTTTCCCTAAAATGTAACGCAAAAAGAAAATTTAACCATTTTGAAAAAAATAAAATAGGAACTTTATTTAATTATTGAGTAAATAAATGATAGATAAATGAGGGAAGAGGTAAGGAAAGAAGATGAATAGAAAGTGAAAGAAAGAAAACCTTAGCCCATTCTTTATACTTTTGTAAAAGTATATTATTTTTTTCCCAAAAAATATTTTCCCTTTCGACACCTTCATACTTATCAAAATCTTTATGAAAAGCATTATAATGTCTCTTAATATTATATCCCCCCCTATATATAGAAGCATAACATAAGAGACATTGCATTTTCCCAAAGGCATCTGAAATCATGAAAAAATGTTTGTTAGTCATTTTTAGTCGCGCATAAATATTATCATACAAATTTGCGTCACGTTGTTACTTCCTTGCTGTCGGTTAAGCAACTGACGCGAACATTTTGTTCTTAGTACCACTGTAGCGAAGTTACTCTCGCATTTACCAATACAGCCTCACAAAAAAATGCCTACCTATGATGTACATACACGCCTCTTGTTAGTTGTTTCAAACATTGCTTATAGCTAGGTATAATACCTTATTTTTCTGAACGAAGTATAAAGTGTACTTCTTTGAAAACCCAGCAAAGAACTGTCAGCAAAAGACAGTTTTGTAAAATTCGCTTAAATCTGAAATTTGCCGAGTTTTTGCCGAACAGCACCCATAGAGCTCGGGTTTTGAAATTTTCACCATCGTTCAGGTTTCGCTGACAATGCATTATACAAAAAAAAAAAATCCAAAATATTGCTTTTTGGCAAAATTCCCATTTATCGGCCTATCTTCCTTATTGTTACCCTGCAAAAATCGTTGGATTATGTGGTCCAATTTTTTGATATTGGAGTACTCCAATAGTAATCCTTTGTATACCTTATCGGACCGCGTTCAGCTTTTTGAAAGTCGATCATTGCTCGTGCCTTATCGACGAAAATTACGACACTATCGCTCTGGCAGTATATACTCCTAGGAGTAACAACATTGGAGTACATTGCAAAGTACTCTGACGGTAGGTGCTCCATGGAGTAGCAGAAATAAAGCGAAGGTTGGAGTAGGTGGTCCAGTCCTAGGACATCGCAATGTTAATTGGAACAAAATTTTTATATGAAAAAGGATTACATTTGGAAAACTCTGATGCTCCAATTGGAGTACTATTTAAATAGGAAATATAGTACTTTCGATTTTTGCAGGGTATCTGAATATTTCGTACACATGCAATAATGAGTATGCTATAATGCGTTTTCAGCGCCATAAACAGCATCGAATATTTGAATTTCACTTGTTCGAACATGCAATCTTCAACGTCGTATGCATACATTTAGGCGCAGTCACTGTTGTACAAAGGAAAGATAATGTGTTTATAATGCTTAAAAAAGAATAATTTTATTCATGTAACCATAGACACACCGCGTAAAGCGTGTAAACGTAGAAAATTGCCGAATGCGTAAATGAACTGTCAAAATTTTTATGGAACGAAGTTTACACAAATTTCGTAAGCTCCGCGAGGAGTTTAGTGTGTAAACACCTCGAAAAATTACCCAATTCGATTACGCTGTTCGACATGCAGTTTTTCAAAGCAGTCAATGCACACTAGACAAAAATAGAAGAATATGCTAAAAAATGGGTCAAAAATTAAATTAATGGGAATTTCAAAATAAAAAGTATTCACATAAATGTATCTATCGTTCATCTAACTGAGCTGTTAAATGTATATATTTACACTTTCGTCAAGTTGTATGGTTACATGAGTACCACTAATATGACACAGAATATCCAATTACAATCTTAGAAATTTTTCACAGACTCACAACTATAAAGTATAAAATAAAAAATAGAATAAAAAAATATTTTTAATTTAAAATGTTTTTAAAATGAACTAAAAACTGGAAAATAATTTCCCTCCGCCTACATAGATTCTTCACCACGTAAAGCTTATCTGGAACATTTGTGAGTGGGAATTCTTATAGGTATTAAATAGTACTTGGAGTTTGAAATGTATAAAAACATTTGGCGCTTGCTATATCGTGAAAAGATGTTTTTTTTTTTTAGAAAAGCTCATATCGATAATAAGATTGTTAGAAAATAATGCGAACCATCTTTAGCGTGCGCCAATGTTTTTATACATTTCAAACTCCAAGTACTATTTAATACCTATAAGAATTCCCACTCACAAATGTTCCAGATAAGCTTTACGTGGTGAAGTATCTATGTAGGCAGAGGGGAAATTATTTTCCAGTTTTTAGTTAATTTTAAAAACATTTTAAATTAAAAATATTTTTTTATTCTATTTTTTATTCACTTTGACATTCTACGTTACAAAAAGCTTGAAGTGAATAGAGGCGAATATTGCCGAATTCGCCCTGCTATTACCATATATGAATTTGCCTTGAGTAAAAACTTGCAGTCAAAACAGCTGGTGCATTTCTGATTGGCTATTAATATAATTTTCTATTTTCTGTTGTTGTTGTCACGATCAGTTGTTTTCACTTGCAAGTTTTTGCAATAATTTGCAGCGAATTGTTACTTTTCGAGCTAAATTTAAAATTTTTATTTAATTTTTTTTTGTATACTTACTGAAAATAGCCTTTAACCGCCTAGGCGATTTTGACCGTCCAAATATCCGAGGCTCGGTTGCTGGATCTCATTGGAATTTTTTTTATGTGGTGGGTTCCAAACCCTACGCACATGCTCCTAGAGATTCACCGATCTCAAGCAATTTTAGAAAATTTCTTAACTAGCATACGTTTTACATAGCCTAGGACCACTCTTTCTATTTTTTTCTAAAAAATTATGGAGCCTACTATACACTATGTAGCTAGTTGGCCCAGAAACTTGGACGTATGTTTCCATATATGTATGTAGATGGTTTTAGTTACAGCTACACGGAGGGAAAGCATTTTTGATAAATCACTATTGAAGTCGTATCCATATAAACTATTGATAAATTCTAAATAGATTAAAAAACCAAATTTCATACAATTTGACATCTGGTTTCAGTAAGATTCGAACCCTGCTCTTCTGGCACGTTAGCCCAGTGTTCTACTATGCCGGCTACGGCATATTATAAAATTTTTACTAAAATGTTGAATCATAAGAAATTAAAAAAATTGTTAATGCAAAAAAACGCTCCCACAAGTTTTAATATTGTTAGGTAATCCATAGTAAAAATTGTTAAACTATTATGATTATGCGTCCCAGAAAAATTTACATTTCGCCCATCTATTATATTAATAGGCTAACAAATTTTACATATAAATAATTGCCAAGCTTAAACCCATACTAAAGATGCATAAATATTTATGAAATGCATATGGATTTGTTGGCATACCTCTAAAGCAGTGCACAATTATCTAATATATAACCAATACTGCTTCATTTATCTGTAATAAGCGAATGAAAATTTCTCTGCAACTTGAATTGGTTATCTGACAATCAATTTGTAAATAAAGCGGTAGCCCAGTGGGAAGCGTCAGGGGGTAGTGGTCGAGCGGTTGATGGTTCAAGTACAGTTACAGCTATCGGCCAAAATTTATTTTCTTTTTTGTCATTGAAAATTGTTTATATTTTTTATATTTCTAATCTTGACTTTTTAAAATTTTTATAAACAATATTTTTATGTTTGTGATCTCTATTTTCGAGAAAAAAAATTTGGTGCGAATATTTTTAATTTACGGAAAGCCATGTGAAATAATAATCTTAGATCATAAATATACATACATACCACCCATTATAGAAATGCTATAACCGCTTATACAATTTCTTTTTTTTTTTTTTGTAAATATTTCAAAAAATTACCATTAATATAAGTCTGACTGCTCTAATTTTTGAAGATGTAAGCTGCAATTTGCGAATTTTTTTCAAACATAGTGGTCTGTTTATTCAATTTCTGTAGATTATTTCGATAAATTTCACGATTTCTATCGCTTGAGATAGAGTTGCTGATAAATTCCTTATTTAAAGTATAAAAATCGAAAACATATTTTATGGATACTTAAATTTTTAACTAAACCAAGTGATAAGCGGAAATCTTAAATTTTACTGAAGACAACAAATAATTTCTTTTTATATGTATATATGTATTAACTTTTAAAAGGGCAGATTTTCAACCAGAGCCCCAAACAAGTCTAGACCAAATAGAATAGAATTTTTTTAAAAATCAATATACATTTTTTTCTTTAAATCAAAAGAAAAATCCATATAAAGTGTCTTTTAAATATTGCTAAGTTATGGTTAAAGAAAAAAGCGAGAAAACCCTCAAACTTTTTTTGACCTAACCAGAATTTGTAATTTACTCCCACTAAAAAGTTTTAAAACCACGCCATGTATAATACATTTTTTTAAAATACAACCCATACTTCTATAAAATGAGTGTGTAACTATTTTCGTTCTCTCGCTCATTAATATTCTTTAATATTACACGAACTCATATTTCCAAATTTCCACCCCTTCAAAATAAACGTCAAACCAATTTCATACTCATATCTATTTGCATACATATATACATACATGCGTAAACACTCCAATTCTCTCGCTCATTGAGTTCAAACAGTAGATTCGGCGTTGAACTCATATATGTATATTGAAATGTTACACTCCAAATAGATGGCGTCGGCGCGAATAGCCAATTTGTTTCCGCATGAGAGTTGCCCCAATCTTTGTTGTTATGTACCAAAGGATTAAAAAAAAGTGACTATTTGTTTTTCTCATATCTCGCACGCTTTAGTAAGTTTAGTTTAAAAATAAAATTATTAGGAAAGAAGCAATGAATGTTTTAACTTTCTGTATTGAAATTCATCAAGGAAAAAAAAATGAGATTGAAATAGATACACCCATTGCCGTCAATTTTATATAATATGAAATTTTGCTTTTTTAAAAAAATAAAAATCAAACATCTTTTTCGTAGAATTCTATAATAAAAATGAGATAACTGTGGTCGCCATATATTCCAAAGTATTAATAAACAAATGAAAAACTAAAAATATTATATTGTTGTGCCATAAAATCCTGAAAATCTTAAATTTTCAATTACATATATTTATAATAAAATGTAATTTAACTATAAAATTTTTTGGGAAAACGTAATCAAAATTATATTTTTCCATAAAACTCTAATATGTATGTATATTAGAGCGTATCACCAAAAAAAGTTGAAAAAGTTCCCCCCCAGTTTGAACACTTACCGTATGAGGTTTTCAAAAAAAATTTTTTTATTTTTTTTGTCACCCTGTAAAAACAGCGAAATTTGTTTTTTTTTCTATAACTTCTATATTTCTACTTCGATTTTCAAAAGTGATGCATTTTTAGAAAGGTATTTACCAAGGCAATATTTCATCAATAGAAACTTTTAGCCTTTTTTTTTCTTATTTTTCCTGAATTTTTTTTTTTTTTTTTCAAATACAGGGTGTTGGTTTTAGTAAAAATAGAATAAAAACTGAACTTGGCATGAAGGGCTAAAAGTTTCTATGGATGAAATTTTGCCTTGGTGAATACCTTTCTAAAAATGTATCACTTTTGAAAATCGAACGTGAAATATAGAATTTATAGAAAAAAACAAATTTCGCTGTTTTTACAGGGTGACAAAAAAATTAAAAAATTTTTTTTTTAAAACCTCATAAGGTAAGTGTTCAAACTGGGGGGGAACATTTTCAACTTTTTTTTCCTCCATACACCGTGATACGCTCTAATGTATATATCTAAATAGAGATTCAAAAGCCCAATAAAGCTTCACTTAATTGTAGAATTCCATATTAAAACAATTTATTCAAGGAAAAATTCCGATGTAATAGATTTGTTTAAAATGAAATTCTACAAAGTTTTATGTTTTCATAACACCATTATTAAAATGTGAAATAGGGCAACCATGGTCAAACTTTTAATTTGAAAAAAATATGTCGCAATCAAAGTTGGCTTGCGTACCACCAAACAAAAAAAATGTTTCAAAAAAATAAAATAATAATTCAATATGGTTCCTGTTGTTGGAGTACCAAGCTTATTTTGAGAAATTTGTATATGTGTGTAAAATACCAGCAATGGAAATATTTTGATTCTCTCGCTCTTTGAGAGTTAGAGTAATAGCGTCAAACTCATATTTCGAAGTTGGCTGAACTTCAAAGGAAACCACTCTTTATCTTCATTCTCTCCCTCATTAAACACGTCCTATTATGAGAGAGAAATTATTTTCATTCCCTCGCTCATTGAGTACTTCGGTCCATTATCTATTATATTAATAGGCTAACAAATTTTACATATAAATATTTGCCAAGCTTAAACCCATACTAAATATGCATAAATATTTATGAAATGCATATGGATTTGTTGGCATACCTCTAAGGCAGTGCACACTTATCTAATATATAACCAATCCTGCTTCATTTATCTGTAATAAGCGAATGAAAATTTCTCATGCCACTTGAATTGGTTATCTGACAATCAATTTGTACATAAAGCGATAGCCCAGTGGGAAGCGTCGGGGGTAGTGGTCGAGCGGTTAATGGTTCAAGTAGAGCTTATCGGCCAATTTTTTTTTTTTTTTTTTTGTCATTGAAAATTGTTTTTATTTTTTTCAATATATAAAAATTTCTTATCTTGACTTTTTTAAAATTTTTATGTTTGTGATATCTATTTTCGAGAAAAAAATTGCTGAATATTTTTAGTTGACGGAAAGCATATGCATATATACCACCCATTATAGAAATGCGATAACCGCTTATTCAATTTGGGTTTTTTTGTCTAATTTTTGATGATATAAGATCGAAGTCGCGAAATTTTTTCAAACACAGTAGTCTATTTATCGGACTTCGGTAGATTACTTCTATAAATTTTAGTGATTTCTACCGTTTGAGACAAAACGATCGCATAAATTACACAGAGCCAAAAATGCCTAATAAAATTAATAAGATTGTCTTCATGATCAGCTTTTGGGCAAAGGGGTAGTCGCAACGGTGCAAACGAAGAAAAAACGGTAGGGAAATCTTTTTGGTTTTAAGAAGAAATTCTTATTAAAAAACTATACATTTAGTACAAAGGTGTAGTTAGACGCTGGCAATTATTAGTATACGATGGCCGGATGGTTAGCAGCTGGGTTTAGCAATCGAAAAATTGTAAGTTCGATTCTCTCTCTCTTTTTTTCTAATTATAAATGTTAAAAAGAAATCTTCTTAAATATATTTATAAGATTTTCCTTTGAAACATTAACAATTCTACACATATCGGTAATTAGAAGCTGGCAATCAAAAGTGAGCGATGGCCTGATCGTTAACAGCTGGATTTATCATTCCGAAAATTGTAAGTTCGATTCTCGGTGAGGGCGATATCATTTTATTTTTCATTTAAAATATTAAAAAGAAAATCTTCTTAATAAAATTAAAAAGACGGTCCCTACAATAATAAGAAGCACATCTTCTTGAAGAAAATGTATAGAGATATCTTATGACTTTTGTTCTATTTTATTAGGCATTGTTGGCTCTGTGTAGTGGCTATTTGTTAAGCACAATCTCATCATCCGATTATTCAAGTGCAAATTAAAATCTCGAAATCCGAATATTTGCATGGCATTTGCCATAAATAATTTTGGAAAGGGCTGCTGTAATTTAATATTTTTATTATATAATAACAGCCACTATTTTTTAAATTCTTTGATGGCCTCATTTTGCCTATAGATGAGTTTTTAATGTATACATTTAAGTTGGTCGAGGTTCGGCCACGGGCCTAAAGGCAGCTAATGACAAAAAGTTGATCAGATGTTTGAATAAGTTCAACTATTTTAAATTGGTCGAATTTCGACCACGGGATATACTAGTATATATTAATACGCGGTGGGGTGCAATGAAGCCATACGCAATAACGCCATATGGCTTTATTTCTCAAACCAAATGGAAATAAGGCCATATGGCGATATTTCCAATTCGGTTAAATCGCAAAGCGAAATAAAGCCATACCGAAAATTCTCTCAAATAAGTAATAAGGCCATAATATTGACTTTAAGGAGGTAGAACTTAAAATAAATGGCAAGCAAGGTGGAATCGCGACAGGCCGCAGCGCGGCGCCGCCCTCCGCGAACCCGCGACGAGCGACCGCAACGCGCGGCCGTAACGCGGGCTGGGCAGCGAACGCGTATATGTGATGGACGACATACTTTGACAGGAAGAACTTGATTCCTTTACATTGTTGTGAGTAATATTTTATGGTGACAGGTAATAGTGTCACTGGTAATAGTGGCAATTGACACTATTTCCAGGGTAACTTGGAAATAATGTCAATTGACACTATTGCGCTTTTGGAAATGGAAATAGTGTCAATTTACACTATTGCTATTTTAGGCAGCGGTTGTCTGCGCAGCGCAGTGTTGTAAGAGAGGGATTTTTATTATATGATTATTTACAAAATTATGGTTTCTCCTTTTACGAAATGTGCACTATTAGTGATTTTAACCTTCCGTAAAAGGAAAACTTCACTTCTATTATTTTATAATTTACAAAATTGTGGATGTTGGGGCAGGTGGTATTCAGAACATATACGTGGTCTTTATCATGCTTCCATCAAGTCACTAAATCATCACATTGAAAATATCCATAAAAAAGTAAACAAGAACACTGACAGGAAAGTTAGACCTGTAAGAGTTGCTGCTCGTCGTGCTAATGAACTGTTGTGCATTGTTCGAAACTTAGAGCACCATGATTTTGAATGGATTGATGAGAATGATGTGGACATTCCAAAAGACGATGAAATTGAGCAGATTCACAATATTGAGCAGCAATCCAATCCAATGTCATCGAAAACTTAGAATCCTGGGCTCTCGTTTCATGGACTGAAGACTGTTAATTTGAATTCAATTTAAAATAAGTTTTTTATGCTCATAAGGTTATAATATTTTTATTCCTTTCTCTATATTGAATCAATAAATCTGATATATATCCTAAATCTATTGTCTTGTTGTAAAATTATAATATAAAATAAACAACACATAATGTTTACGTACCGATTTGCTTATTTTCGATGACAAGGGTGGTGGGGAAGTAAATAATTGTAAAAAATCTGCTGACGTAATACTTGAATGGCCCCTTTCTGGCCAAGTTAGGTTGCCATTGAAAATGGGCGAAATCGGATGATAAACACGCCCTCTTTTTCGATATAGAAAATCACATAAATTGACATATCTCGGTAACTAAAATGGCTAAAATGATATAATATCATAGGTGAATCCCCTGGCCATTCTCTTATGATGTTTCCATAAATTTTTAAAAGTGGGCACCGAAATTTGGCACAACGCATACTAGTTTCGTTGGGAGTATGCCTGATGAAATTGGTTAAACTCGCCCTCCAACCATGCCCACCTTCGATATCGAAAATCACCTAAATTGACATAATTCGGCAACGGAAATGGCTAAAATGAATTAGTTTGGTAGGATATACCCCTAGTCTTTCTTTTATGATTTTTGGATACCGGGCACCGTCCACTTTTCAGGGAGGCATATTTGAAAATTTCACGGGTCATAACTTTTAAACTGATTACGGTAAAACGATGAAATTTGGAACGAGATATACCAGCGTAATAGGGAGTATACCTGATGTAATTGGACGAAATCGCTTCCCACCACGCCCACTTCCGAAATGAAAAATTTCGGAAATCATATGAAAACTACCGTTGGGTATTTAATGTTCGGTTTACCTGAACTTAGACTTCCTTACATGTTTTAAATTGATTTTGGGGAGACGGTGTTAGTTATTAAAAAAGTTTTTTTAATTAGGTATTCTATTGCTTTGGACCTACTCAGCACTATTGTTCTCCGATAAGGGCAACGCTCGGCGGCACAGATAACTCTTCCGAAACTACAATTACCAATATGCCTCCTTATTATATATATGTACATAAAAACAATGCGAATCTGTTAAACTAAACAATAAGTATTTTATTATGTTTTTCCTATTGCTTTTTCTTTCGTTTTATTGGCAAATTTATAGTGTTGCTCATAATTTCGGGCAAAAGTGTGACACATGTGTGACCCTTTCGTAATTTGAAGTAGGAACACAGACCTACCATTTCTTTCGTTGGCTCTTAGCTCGCAATCTATTCTCTAGAGAGGCTTGTTCCTACCAATGCATTTATCATTACAATATTGTGTTTTCCTTTCTGCAGCGGTCAGTGAGTTTTTTCACGCATGCCTTTTTTGTTCTTTTAGTAATTTGTTGTTTATTTCATTTCTTTTAACTTGGGATGTGCCTACATACATAGTACATGTGTATGGATATATTGGAACACATACATATATTTGTAATTTGTTTCTCTACAATTTATTGTGTAACGTACTAAAATACATGCTGTACTGTTATTGCAGAAACTGTGTCCAAATAACCCATTGAACTCAATGGGCTAAATGTTCAATCCGATTACCCCATTTCGCCCTTTTCTGTTTCATCGCCTTTTGACTAGTTTTACTTTGAGCTAAATAGACCAAGATCCCAGAGCCTAAAAGCGTCACTTATTTTATAATGGATGAAACCAATACCGATCGATAGTCCTCCCCGAATCTAGAAAGAATGTGACAATTTTAAAGCTGTACCTATGACAAGGGCCTAGGAATCGGGGGTCAAAGTCGCCAAAAAATGACCCTAACTTCACTTATTTTATAATGGATGATTTTCACATATTTGACGTAGATTACCACCCCGCGTCAGTATCAAGTGTTGTTAGACCCGTACCAGTGACAAGGCTCCAGCCAGACACCCCCAGTTCGCGGATTTTCCTATGGAAATTTATTCTGTTTTACTAATTTCACGCATTTGGGCCACTTTGGCTGCTTTTAACTACCCAATATTTTCCCATTTTTTATAGAACACTACCCTCAAGTAGTATCAGGAATTTTTTGACTTCGTCCCATGGAAAAAACTTCAGCCAGACACCTCAAAACTCGGGAAATTTCACTAATTTTTACTGCGCTTTCACATGTTTAAGCGGATTTGACCAACTTTGGCCTCTCTTAAATAACAGATCTTTACACATGTGTCGTAAAATGCTACCCTTAAGTAGAATCCAGCATTTCTAGACATCATCCCATGGAAAAAACTTCAGCCAGACACCTGAAAGTTCGAGAACTTTTATTTTCCTATTAATTTGCTTTCTCTTGTTTGTCCCACTTTTACTAATTTTAAATGATAGATCTTTTCACATGTGTCGTAGGACACTACCCTTAAGTAGTTTCAGTAATTTTTAGACCTCGTCCCATGGCAAAAACTTCAGCCACACACTTCAAAACTCGGGAAATTTCACTAATTTTTACTGCGTTTCACATGTTTAAGTGGATTTGACAAACTTTGACTACTTTTAAATAGCAGATCTTCACACATGTGTCGTAAAATGCTATCCTTAAGTAGAATCAAGCATTTCCAGACATCATCCCTTTGCAAAAACTTCAGCCAGACACCTCAAAGTTCGGGAACTTTTATTTTCCTATTAATTTGCTTTCTCTTGTTTGTCCCACTTTTACAACTTCTAAACGACGGATCTTTTCAGATGGTTCGTAGGACACTACCCTTAAGTAGTTTCAGTCATTTCTAGACTTCGCCCCATGGCAAAAACTTCAGCCAGACACCTCAAAGCTCGGGATTTTCACTAATTTTTACAGAGATTTCACTTGTTTCAGCAGGTTTCTCCAACTTTGTCCACGTTTAAACGGCGGATCTTTACACACGTGTCGTATAACACTACCCTCAAACAGTATCAGGCATTTCCGGACTTCATTCCATGAAAAAAACTTAAGCCAAACAACCCAAAGCACGGGGACTTTTCATTATTTTTAATGTGCTTTCATGGTCAAATCGGTTTACCCAACTTTGGCTGCTTTTAAATAGCTGATCGTTACAAATGTATCGTATAACACTACTATTAACTAATATTAGGCATTTTTAGACTTCGCCCCATGACAAAAACTTCAGCCAGACACCTCAAAGCTGAGGAAATTTCATAATTCTTGCTGCGAATTCACATGTTTAACTGCGTTGCTCTAACTTTGGCTGCTTTTAAAGGGCAGATAATTTCACATGTGTCATAGAAGACCACCCTTAAGTCGTATCACGTACTTGTTGACTTCGTCCCATGTCAAAAACTTCAGCCAGACACCTCAAAACTGAGGAATTTTTATAATTCTTACTGCACTTTCACATGTTTAAGCGAATTTGTCCAACTTTGGCTGTTTTTGAAAGGCAGATCTTTGCACATGTGTCGTGGAACACTATCTCCAAGTAGTATCAGGCATTTTTATACTTCATCCCATGGAAAAAACTTCAGCCAGACACCTCAAGCCTGAGGAATTTTCATAGTTCTTACTGCTTTTTCACATGTTTAATCGGGTTGGTCCAACTTCGGCTGCTTTTAAAGAGCAGATCTTTTCACATGTGTCATAGAAGACCCCCTTAAAGAAGGATCGGCTATTATTATACTTCGCCTCATGTCAAAAACTACAGTCAGACACTTCAAAACTGAGGAATTTTCATAGTTCTTACTGCTTGTTCACATGTTTAATCGGGTTGGTCCAACTTCGGCTGCTTTTAAAGAGCAGATCTTTTCACATGTGTCATAGAAGACCCCCTTAAAGAAGTATTGGTACACCTCAAAACTAAGGAATTTTCATAATTCTTACTGCGATTTCACAGGTTTAAGCGAGTTGGTCCAACTTTTGCTGTTCGTAAAGGGCATATCTACACACATGTGTCATAGAAGACCACCTTAAAGAAGCATCGGGTATTTTTATACTTCGCCCCATGTCAAAAACTACAGCCAGACACCTCAAAACTGAGGAATTTTCATAATTCTTACTGCGATTTCACAGGTTTAAGCGAGTTCCCTGCAGCGAAACCTCAAACTAATCAGAAAAATACTAGTATACAACTATAATTTTCTGGCAGAACTCATACTAGTCAGGAAATATCCATTTCATACCAGTATACAACTAGAATTTTCCGGCTGAACCCATACTAGTCAGGAAATATCCATTCCATACTAGTATACAACTAGATTTTTCTGGATGAAATTATACCAGTTGAAAAAAACAAAATTCATCCGTTTCGTTTTCTCTTATAATTCATAGATGCTTTTTCGTGATAGGGTAAATACAAATAGCCGCTGCTTTCTTAAGAATAAACATGAAAATAAAGTCAAATGATAAATAAAGGGTAAGCCAGGAAAATTCTGTTTGAAATCATACTAGTCCAGGTTAAAAGCCTTTTTGACTAGTATATTCCATACTGGTCCTTTTTGGTCCAATTCATTTTTTGGAAATTATACTAGTCCAGGATGAACTAGTATGGAACTGGTATCTTACAACTAGCATGAAACTGGTACTTCCTGACTAGTAAATAACTGGTATATATATATATGGAAAAAACACAGAACACCGGGCCCAACTAGTCAGTGTTCTGTCTTTGTTCCATATAAGCTCGGTGCACCAACTAGTTGTAAAGGAGTTTTCAACTAGTTGCTTTCGCTGCAGGGTAGCGACATAAGAGTGACATTGTCTGAAATGCAACAAATTCCACATCTGAACACTTTTTATGGGCTGAACTGTTCTAATTTGCTTGATCATGTCCTATGGAGAGATCAATTGCGAAAAAAAACTCGAGCTTTGAGGTGTTTGGATGTAGTTTTTGTCATGGGAAGATCTCCAAAAATGCCTGATACCACTTAAGAGTTGCGTTCTACGACACATGTGTAAATATTCGTCTTTTAAAAATAGTCAAAGTTGGACAAACCTGCTTAAACAATCGAAAGCACAGTAAGAATTATGAAAACTACCCAGATTTAAGGTGTCTGGTTAAAGTATTTGTCATAAGGCGAAGTCTAAAAGTACCTGGTACCACGTAAGGGTGGTCCTCTATGACACATTGAAAATATCTGCCCTTTAAAAGCAGCCAGAGGTAGACGAACCATCTCAAACATGTGAAATCGCAGTAAGAATTATGAAAATTTCTCAGTTTTGAGGTGTCTGACTGTAGTTTTCGACATGGGGCGAAGTATAAAAATACCCAATACTTCTTTAAGGGGGTCTTCTATGACACATGTGAAAAGATCTGCTCTTTAAAAGCAGCCGAAGTTGGACGAACTCGCTTAAACCTTTGAAATCGCAGTAAGAATTATGAAAATTCCTCAGTTTTGAGGTGTCTGGCTGAAATTTTTGACATGGGGCAAAGTATAAAAAATACCCGATGCTTCTTTAAGGTGGTCTTCTATGACACATGTGTGAAGATATGCCCTTTACGAACAGCAAAAGTTGGACCAACTCGCTTAAACCTGTGAAATCGCAGTAATAATTATGAAAATTCCTCAGTTTTGAGGTGTCTGACTGTAGTTTTTGACATGAGGCGAAGTATAATAATAGCCGATACTTCTTTAAGGGGGTCTTCTATGACACATGTGAAAAGATCTGCTCTTTAAAAGCAGCCGAAGTTGGACGAACTCGCTTAAACCTTTGAAATCGCAGTAAGAATTATGAAAATTCCTCAGTTTTGAGGTGTCTGGCTGAAATTTTTGACATGGGGCAAAGTATAAAAAATACCCGATGCTTCTTTAAGGTGGTCTTCTATGACACATGTGTGAAGATATGCCCTTTACGAACAGCAAAAGTTGGACCAACTCGCTTAAACCTGTGAAATCGCAGTAAGAATTATGAAAATTCCTCAGTTTTGAGGTGTCTGACTGTAGTATTCGACATGGGGCGAAGTATAAAAATACCCGATACTTCTTTAAGGGGGTCTTCTATGACACATGTGAAAAGATCTGCTCTTTAAAAGCAGCCGAAGTTGGACCAACCCGATTGAACATGTGAAAAAGCAGTAAGAACTATGAAAATTCCTCAGGCTTGAGGTGTCTGGCTGAAGTTTTTGTCATGGGGCGAAGTCTAAAAATGCCTAATATTAGTTAACAGTAGTGTTATACGATACATTTGTAGCGATCCGCCATTTAAAAGAGCCAAAGTTGGGTAAACCCATTTGACCATGTGAAAGCACAGTAAAAATGATGAAAAGTTCCAGTGCTTTGGGTTGTTTGGCTTAAGTTTTTTTCATGGAATGAAGTCCGGAAATGCCTGATACTGTTTAAGGCTAGTGTTATACGACACATGTGCAAAGATCCGCCGTTTAAACGTGGACAAAGTTGGAGAAACCTGCTGAAACAAGTGAAATCTCTGTAAAAATTAGTGAAAATCCCGAGCTTTGAGGTGTCTGGCTGAAGTTTTTGCCATGGGGCGAAGTCTATAAATGACTGAAACTACTTAAGAGTAGTGTCCTACGACACATGTGAAAAGATCTATCATTTAAAATTAGTAAAAGTGGGACAAACAAGAGAAAGCAAATTAATAAGAAAATAAAAGTTCTCGAACTTTCAGGTGTCTGGCTGAAGTTTTTTCCATGGGATCATGTCTGGAAATGCTTCATTCTACTTAAGGGTAGCATTTTACGACACATGTGTAAGGATCTGTTATTTAAAAGAGGCCAAAGTTGGCCAAATCCGCCTAATCATGTGAAAGCGCAGTAAAAATTAGTGAAATTTCCCGATTTTTGAGGTGTCTGGCTGAAGTTTTTGCCATTGGACGAAGTCTAAAAATTCCTGATACTACTTGAGGGTAGTGTTCTACAAAAAATGGGAAAATATTGGGTAGTTAAAAGCAGCCAAAGTGGCCCAAATGCGCGAAATTGGTAAAACAGAAAAAATTTCTATAGGAAAATCCGCGAACTGGGTGTGTCTGGCTGGAGCCTTGTCACTGGTACGGGTCTAACAACACTTGATACTGACGCGGGGTGATAATCTACATCAAATATGTGAAAATCATCCATTATAAAATAAGTGAAGTTAGGGTCATTTTTTGGCGACTTTGACCCCCGATTCCTAGGCCCTTGTCATAGGTACAGCTTTAAAATTTTCACATTCTTTCTAGATTCGGGGAGGACTATCGATCGGTATTGGTTTCATCCATTATAAAATAAGTGACGCTTTTAGGCTCTGGGATCTCGCTCTAAAATGAAAGTTCCCTGCTGCGGGTTTTGGGACAATTTTCGATTAGGGTACTACCCATGAACCAAAGAGAGAAGATTGGCCCAAAAGCGATACCGTTAGAATGAATTTGCCTGTTTTGACAGAATCAGCTGATTGCTAGGTCATAAATTGCCCCAGAACTACCAACATACATACTCTACTTTTACAGCTGGTGTGATTTAAAAAAAACTGTGTTGTGGGGAAAACCATGGACGAATTCAAGATTTCCGACTAAGCAGCGCAGTCGTGACGTCATACGCTAAATGGTGAAGTCGTGACGTCATACGCTAACTGGTGAAGTCATGGGCCTGGGTACTACCTACCTAGTTACAGCACTAGATAAACTTCAAATAACTTCTCGGACAAAAATGGACTTTAAAAACATTTTGTAAATAAAAGGACAACAAAGATATAAAACAAATATTTCTCAGCGCATTTTCCTCAGAAATTATCTCTTTTCGGAGCCCAAAATCGGTCTATGCGCGCAACCTAAAAGAGTCATAAACAAGTAAGGAAAGCTGTCTTCGGCTGTGCCGAAGGCTATATACCTTTCATGAATAAGCGTCACGATTTTCACTGTTCGATCCCCAGTACAGCCTGTTTCAATTTAACTATATTTACTATACACATTACACATCTTTGTTATAATTTAAAAAAACTTACAAAATAATAGGATCCGAGTTATCGAAACAATCGATTGTATGGAGGCTATATATTATACGTGTTCAATTGTGCTGACTTACACTATACACATTACATATGTAGAAAGTACTAAAGGTGCAATATTTTACGTTCCTAACTTTTTAAATGCGGAAGTATGGGCCAAAAAAGCTTATATCGGAACAACCGGTTGTATGGGGCTATATGTTATATTTACCCGATCTTCTTGATTTTCCTTTACACACTACATAAATTGAAAGTACTCAAGTTGCAAAATTTTATGTTCCTAACTTTTTAATTGCAGAAGTTTTGGCCAAAAAACCTTATATCTGAACAATCGGTTGTATGGGGGCTATATGTTACATTTTCCCGATCCTTTTGATTTTCACTATATACACTACATAAATAGAAAGTACTCGAGATGCAAAATTTTACGTTCCTAACTTTTTAATTGCAGAAGTTTTGGCCAAAAAACCTTATATCTGAACAATCGGTTGTATGGGGGCTATATGTTATACTGGTCCGATCTTGTCAGTTCCGACAAATGATTCCTATATTACCAAATGGTGGCCACATACAAAATTTCAGCCAGATATCTCAAAAATTGAGGGACTAGTTTGCGTTCAAACAGACAGACGGACAGACGGACAGACAGACAGAAGGACATGGCTAAATCAACTCAGCTTGTCATCCTGATCATTTCGGTATACTTATTGATGGGTCCATCTCTTCTTCTTCTCGTACTTACAAACATCGGACCAAAGTTATAATACCATTTCATGTTCATGAAAGGTATAAAAAGCACCCAAAATGACTCCCAAGCCGATGAATCTGGATTTATGATTTTTTTAATGAAATTTTCTGAAGTCTTTTTTTAGGCCGTTTTCGACTTACATGCATATTTTTGGCATTTTTTTGTCCATTTTGATGATTTTTAGATTCTTTATTCAGTCGTTTAGGTGGCGATATGAAGTTTTGATGGAGTGTAAAATTTGAGAAAATGGATGCCGATGCAACGGAAATAGAAATTGTAGCCGACTTCGATTTTCAGAATTCATGGGTGTGTGAAAGGTATTTTCGACCGTATTCCAAATAAGATAATTTCAAGAAGGGTTGCCTCCTAACCGCACTTTTCGGATAAAATTTTCATATACACAGAGAAAAAAGTCACATAAAATGCCCTCTAAATCAGAAGGATTTCTCTATGATATTTTTCCAATAAGATGCCCGTCTTATTATGACTGGGTGTCTCTTTTTAATAAAACTGAGTAGATAATCACATACCATTAAGAAGATTTTCTTTTTAATATTTCAAATAAAAAAAAAAGAAAACGAACGCTCAACCCAGATGTCTAGTCTAGTCTAATCTACACTACCATGCCATCGTATACTTAACTTGCCAACGTTAAATTACACCTTTGTTCTTTTTGCCTCACCACATGTCCACTTGCCTTATTGCCTTCCCCGCGAATCGAACTAAGAATTATTAACTGCTGAACGGAGATCTCTACCATGATGCTATCGTGTACTTGCGCTTGGTAGCGTCGAACTACACATTTGAAGAAGGCATACCTGAATTTGAATTAATAAAGGATCTTTTAAAAATATATAGTTTTCCTTTTCAATAAATTCAATATGAATCTAGTGAAAATAAGAGGATGTTCTCATTAATTTACTTTAAACAGGTTTTCTCATAAAAACAAGCAGATTTCTTCTAACAATTGAACGTTTTTGACAAAAGTACATAAAAAATGTATAAATAAGAAGCTAACTCCTTCTTTTTAGCCGATTTCCTTTTCAATAAATTTGAGAAGAAATTCAAGCTAAAATCTAGAAGATTTCCTAGTACAAATTTCTTCTTCCCCACTCGCTCTCCCCGGCCAGAAAGCTTTTTTAGACGTCGATCTCTTTGATTATAGGTGAACTTTTTGGCTCTGTGTAGACAATTTGATTCATTCTAGGATAGTATACCTGGGTGCTGCCACTTAGGGTGGTTTACAGGGTTGCCACCCATCCCAATTTTTTTTTTCAATTCGTCGTGCCATACGAAAACTAACAATTTTCAAATTTTTTACGAAAACTAACACTTTCAAAATTCTGTAAGAAGACTAACACTTTTATTTTGTGTTTAAATAAGATTTTTCCAATTTTATTGTTGCTGAATGGCTGAGTTTTGTACTATTGCAAGTAACATACAAAATATAGTCATACACATATAAATGGCTGTAATTAGTGTAATAGTGATTATAATAGCATAGTGTAACATTTTGTATAAACTTAACATTCTCCACTGTAAAGCCTTGGTTTGCTCGAAAAGTGGTGCCGCTTTATAACGTTCGCTACATAGCGGCTGCTATACTCACCCTCATTAGCGGCACCGCTTTGTTGTAAACTTTGATTGAAGTTACGGTTAGTTCAGGCGGTTGGAAATTCAATATTTTGCGGCTCCTTTTTGATTTTTGAGTTTTTATATTTAAAAAAAAAATTGTTTTCAAAACATTAGAAATTGTCTTTGTAGAAAATTTTGAAGTATTTGAGTTTTCATCGCTATGACAATGACGGTGGGAAAAAACGGTGACGAAAAATTGCCACCGTCATGACGGCAGCTATGCTTGAATGCTTGCCGAATTACATTACGGTGAACTTCAATGGCAGTATTTTTGACAACGTATAGGTAAAGTTTTTTTTTTGGAAAATGTTTCACAAATTATAAGAAAATTCACTTGTAAAAGAGTACAATTTTTTCCCATAAAAACGTACGTATGGAAAAGGGCCAACAAAATTGCTACCTCTAAGGGTTAAGTTACAGAGCTAATTTTTTGCAAGGCTTATTTTCTCATCTATTACTTTTTAGGGGGGTTAGCCCCAAACACATTTTTTTACGTGAATCACCCTAATAAATATGTCGAAGTTGTCAAATGATACAGAGTTGCCAGCAGTAGGACTTCTGTTAGACATGACATTTGGAAACTTGGAGATTTTTGTGGTTTTTAACAAAAAGCGATACAAATGCGTTCATTACAGTTTGAAAGTGAAAAATGGTCAAAAGGCTCACGAATTAAAAAAAAGGGTCAAATATGGTACTTTTTTGAAAAAGTAGGGTCCGGGGTCCTGGCTCTAAAAAAGGGTCAAATTGAGCCTTTAGGGTCCCCAACGGCAACACTGAATTGCGGTACCACGAAATAAATCCCAAATGAAATAAGTCCCAATGACATAAATCCGGCTCGCGCCGCGCCGTGCCCCTTTCCCCTTTCAACTCTTTTTTTCCTTCCTGCGGGTTATATCTTACCTTTTCATAATCTCTACATATAATATGTATGTATGTTTGTGGGCGTATCACTCGAAAACCGCTGATTGGAATTCAATGAAACTTTAAATTTAAATTTAAGATCTCGATTATTCCGATAACTCAACCGATTTCAAAGTTATCGGTCAATATCTAAGTTATCGACCCATATTTGAACCAAAAGGACCTTTTGGCGATCAAAATCAACTATTTAAAACACCCCAGCGGTACAATTGAAAATGTGTCATGGATCAAAATCTTGTTATTGTTGTTGTCCAAAGTTATTGAAAATATGTTCTTTTTGGAACATATTGACACAACAATATCAGTTGCAGTCTTCGGAGATGCCGCAAAAACTTTCGATGTAATAAGACTGTTGGTTGTTTTGCTAAAATTTACCTTACAACAGTTATAGAAACAGTTACAAAAACGTGAAAGCTTGTTAAATTGCAATTTTAAGAGAAATGAAATAAGTCCCAATGAAAATGAAATAAATCCCAATCGTAAAAAATAATAAATTGTAGTTTTAAGAGAAATGAAATAAGTCCCAACAAATATGAAATAACTCCCAATGCTGGAAAATGAAATAACTCCCAACGAAATATTGTTGGGAGTTATTTCATTATGAAATAATTCCCAACAAAATTTTATGAAATAAGTCCCAACGCATTGGGAGTTATTTCATTATGAAATAAGTCCCAATTTGTATGGAAAATATTTGAGACTTATTTCATATTTTTTTTGGGACTTATTTCATTTGGGATTTATTTCGTCCTTCCAAAACGACCGACCCCAAAAACTTTGATTTTGTAAACTTTAGTCTTCTTCTTCTTTTGTGCTTGATGGTCAGGCGATAGCGGGAATGGGATTAGGTACTGCACAAAAAGAAAGAAAACAAGTAAGGAAAGCTGTCTTCGCTATATACCTTTCATGAATAAGCGTCACGATTTTCACTGTTCGATCCCCAGTACAGCCTGTTTCAATTTAACTATATTTACTACACGGCTAAAAAAATGAACCTAAATTTTAAACCCGTATAAAGTTTAATCAATTTTTCAAACCTTTTTGTACAATATTTCAGACCGTCCAAATACCTACAAAGATTTTCAATTTCTTTTGGTTTCGATTTAAAATCTAAATGAAAAAGCAGTCTAAATTTTTTATTTTTGTTTTGTTTGAATATAATTGAATTTTGCCCACAAGATTTTCATGTGCGTCATAGCTCAGCGGTAGAGCAGTCGGCTGTTACTCCTGAGCGTTTTCGTTTGAATCCTGCCAGCTGCCACATTTTTTAAGTTTTATTTTATTCTTAAAACTTTTCAGTCTAAAATGTAAACTTTTGTGTTTGAACATTCAAATTTATTTTTGAAAGCTTATTCAAGATTGAATTTTGCCAACAGCATTTATGTGTGCGATGTAGCTCAGTGGTTGAGCAGACGGGCATGATGCGGGGAGTCTTGGTTCGAATTCCCGCCAACGGACAAAAAATTTATTTTATCTTTAAAAAATTGTTAAAACATTTCTTGTTTATAATTGAAACCCGATTCATTTAGCCAATTTTCATGAAAACTGGTCTATATTGAATTTGAATCCAAATTTGGTTTGGTCATATATGTAGTCCAAAAAAGTTTAAAATTTAGGTTCAAATTTTTAGCTGTGTATACACATTACACATCTTTGTTATAATTTAAAAAAACTTACAAAATAATAGGATCCGAGGTATCGGAACAATCGATTGTATGGAGGCTATATATTATACGTGTTCAATTGTATTGACTTACACTATACACATTACATATGTAGAAAGTACTAAAGGTGCAATATTTTACGTTCCTAACTTTTTAATTGCAGAAGTTTTGGCCAAAAAACCTTATATCTGAACAATCGGTTGTATGGGGGCTATATGTTACATTTGCCCGATCTTGTTGATTTTCACTATATATACTACGTAAATAGAAAGTACTCGAGTTGCAAAATTTTACGTTCCCAACTTTTTAATTGCAGAAGTTTTGGTCAAAAAACCTTATATCTGAACAATCGGTTGTATGGGGGCTATATGTTACATTTGCCCGATCTTGTTGATTTTCACTATATACACTACATAAATAGAAAGTACTCGAGTTGCAAAATTTTACGTTCCTAACTTTTTAATTGCAGAAGTTTTGGCCAAAAAACCTTATATCTGAACAATCGGTTGTATGGGGGCTATATGTTACATTTGCCCGATCTTGTTGATTTTCACTATATACACTACATAAATAGAAAGTACTCGAGTTGAAAAATTTTACGTTCCTAACTTATTAATTGCAGAAGTTTTGGCCAAAAATTCTTATATCTGAACAATCGGTTGTATGGGGGCTATATCTTACATTTGCCCGATCTCGTTGATTTTCACTATATACACTACATAAATAGAAAGTACTCGAGTTGTAAAATTTTACGTTCCTAACTTTTTAATTGCGGAAGTTTTGGCCAAAAACCCTTATATCTGTGCAATCGGTTGTATGGGGGCTATATGTTACATTTGCCCGATCTTGTTGATTTTCACTATATATACTACGTAAATAGAAAGTACTCGAGTTGCAAAATTTTACGTTCCTAACTTTTTAATTGCAGAAGTTTTGGTCAAAAAACCTTATATCTGAACAATCGGTTGTATGGGGGCTATATGTTACATCTGCCCGATCTTGTTGATTTTCACCATATACACTACATAAATAGAAAGTACTCGAGTTGCAAAATTTTACGTTCCTAACTTTTTAATTGCAGAAGTTTTGGCCAAAAAACCTTATATCTGAACAATCGGTTGTATGGGGGCTATATGTTATACTGGTCCGATCTTGTCAGTTCCGACAAATGATTCCTATATTACAAAATGGTGGCCACATACAAAATTTCAGCCAGATATCTCAAAAATTGAGGGACTAGTTTGCGTTCAAACAGACAGACGGACATGGCTAAAGCAACTCAGCTTGTCATCCTGATCATTTCGGTATACTTATTGATGGGTCCATCTCTTCTTCTTCTCATACTTACAAACATCGGACCAAAGTTATAATACCATTTCATGTTCATGAAAGGTATAAATATAAGTTGTTAACCGCCAGGCGCTTAGCAATCAGGTAGTTTCGATAAAGTCGATAGAACTTGGACCAATTATACCCGTTCTTCAAATCCTTATACGAGTGGTTTCATAAAATCCTCATATAACTCTGTTGTATTTTAGTGTCCTAGCATGAATACTTCCAACATCGATGGCTTTCAGTTTCTGTTCCAAAGTTTGTTATGATCGGTCAATCCGTTTAGAACGCAAATTAAGTTATGCATACACAGAGCAAATATCTATATTCAGTCTAGTCTAATCTACACTACCATGCCATCGTATACTTAACTTGCCAACGTCTAATTACACCTTTGTTCTTTTTGCCTCACCACATGTCCACTTGCCTTATTGCCTTCACCGCGAATCGAACTAAGAATTATTAACTGCTGAAAGGAGATCTCTACCATGATGCTATCGTGTGCTTGTGCTTGGTAGCGTCGAATTACACATTTGAAGAAGGCATACCTGAATTTGAATTAATAAAGGATCTTTTAAAAATATATAGTTTTCCTTTTCAATAAATTCAATATGAATCTAGAGAAAATAAGAGGATTTTCTCATTAATTTACTTTAAACAGGTTTTCTCATAAAAACTAACTTTTGACAAAAGTACATAAAAAATTCATAAATAAGAAGCTAACTCCTTGTTTTTAGCCGATTTCCTTTTCAATAAATTTGAGAAGAAATTCAAGCTAAAATTTAGAAGATTTCCTAGCACAAATTTCTTCAAATTTGCCCCCACTCGCTCTCCCCGGCCAAAAAGCTTTTTTAGACGTCGATCTCTTTGATTATAGGTGAACTTTTTGGCTCTGTGTACATACACAAATACAATATATATATGAAGTAGAGGTAGACGTCCTGTCTAAATGTGAGCTCACTGCCCCCCTTTTACAGCTCTCCTTCCTATCTTTATTCGCCTTCACACTATCTCCATTCCCCTCTTTCCTTCTACCACGCACCTCTTCCTCTATATCCCATTCGTATTGGCTATGTTAATTTAGGCATAATTCTACCCACGTACCAAAATTGAAGGAAAACGCACCATATTTTCGAAAGGAGCGGTTTCCTGTTCCACTTCATGGAAGTAAGAAATTGTGAGTCTAAACCATTCTCGAATACACCTTCTTCATATTTCGTTATTTCTGAATTTAAGAAGTTAACTTCTTTCACGTGTACTTGCTACATGCGGTTTTTTTTATGGAGGCATATCGGAGGCTTTTATTGACTTTTTTTATTTATGCAGTTTTATTTATGTATGTGGGTGAAAATACGAGAGTGATACAATTTTGGGGCTTATTTGCAAAACTTGATTTTTAACCACATTTTACATATACGCTGCGCGGTATTCACTTCTTATCTTGTTATTATACCATCCTATGCAGGGCCGGTCACTTTTTAAACTCTTTCGTGAGTTTTTGCATTTTTTCAATTACTGATTAAAATCACGCATTTTTTTGGGAGTTATAAGATTTATTGTGTATTTTCTAGTACAAGTAGCTAAGAATACAAATAATAAAACTTAGTTATCGGCTTAAAACTTGTATCTCATATAATAAAATTCAATAAGCCATAATACTACATATATACTAGAAAAATATGTAAACATCAGTACAGGAGCCAGGGGACTGACGAATTGCACATTATTTTTTGTTCTACATCTCACTGAAGTACTGTCATTTATCCAGTACAATGAATTTTTCAACGTCCGGCAATATTTTGCGAGAATTTCACATTTTAACCTGGCACAGGGGACTGACGGCAAAAAACGATGACAAAGTTTATTCAAATAAAGGCTCATTCCATTTCAAGACAACCCGTCCGCGCGGGACATGATTTTTGATTTCGATGAAATTTTAATATGTTGTTCTTTGGTCAAAATAAAGACACACGTGTCTTTTTTTCCTCAAAAAATTTTTTTTCGGATTTATCGGCAGTTGAAATCGTAAAAATGCAATGAACATTTTTTCGACCATTTTTTCAAATGCCAGTAACTTTGTCAACAATTAATCGATTATCCTAATATTTTTTTTTAAATGTCCGTTGCTACTATTCATCATCATCATTTATTGGCGCTTAACCACCTAAGCGATTTTGGCCGTTTCGTATCAAAGCACGCCAGTCATTCCTTTTTAGCGATAACCGACGCCAATTGGAAACCCCAAGGGAGTTCAAGTCATCCTCCACCTCTTGTTTCCATCTCAGTCGAGGCCTCCCCCTTCCTTTGCTGCCGAATTCAGGCGACGATGGGAAAACCTTCTGTGCTGGAGCTTCTTTGTCCATTCGCATAATATGGCCCAGCCAGCGGAGCTTTAATTCGCTGGACTATGGTCAGATCTGCGTAGAGCTCGTACAGCTCATCGTTAAATTTCCTTCGATACTCGCCGTTGGCATCACGGGAAGGACCATAAATCTTCCGGAGAACTTTTCTCTCAAATACTCCAAGGGCCATCTCATCTTCTCTTGACATTGTCCATGAATCTGAGCCATACATCAGGACAGGTATGATGAGAGACTTATAGAGCGTGATCTTTGTTCTTCGAGAGAGGACTTTACTTCTCAATTGCCTACTCAGTCCAAAGTAGCACTTGTTGGCAAGAGTGATTCTCCGCTGGATTTCTAGACTGATATTATTTTCGGTGTTAATACTGGTTCCCAAATAGACGAAGTCTCTCACAGTTTCAAATTTGTAACTATCAACAGTGACATGGCTGCCAAGGCGCAGGTGCGCCGATTCTTTCTTTGATGACAGCAAATACTTCGTCTTGTCCTCGTTCACGGCAAGACCCACTTTTTTCGCTTCCTTATCCAGTCCAGAGAAGGCAGCGCTTACGGCGCGGTTGTTAAGGCCAATGATATCAATATCATCGGCATACGCCAGCAATTGCACGCTCTTGTAAAAGATTGTACCATTGCGGTTTAGCTCTGCTGCTCGAATTATCTTCTCCAGCATCAGATTGAAGAAATCGCACGAAAGGGAGTCGCCCTGTCTGAAGCCTCGTTTGGTTTCAAATGGCTCAGAGAGGTCCTTCCCGATTCTGAAGGAACTGTTGGTATTGCTCAACGTCATTTGGCAAAGCCGTATAAGCTTTGCAGGGAAGTCAAATTCAGACATGGCGGCATACAGGCAACTCCTTTTTACGCTGTCAAAAGCGGCTTTAAAATCGACAAAGAGATGGTGAGTGTCGATTCTCTTATCATGGGTCTTCTCCAGGATTTGGCGTATCGTGAAAATCTGGTCGTTGGTAGACTTACCTGGTCTAAAGCCACACTGATAAGGTCCAATCAGTTTGTCTACGATGGGCTTCAGCCTTTCACACAACACGCTAGAAAGAACCTTATATGCGATATTAAGAAGACTAATTCCGCGGTAGTTGGTGCGGTTAGCGGGATCGCCTTTCTTGTGGATTGGGCAAAGCACACTTAAATTCCAATCCGGAGGCATGCATTCGTCTGACCATATTCTGCATAAGAGCTGATGCATGCTTTTTACCAGCTCTTCGCCTCCGTGTTTGAACAGCTCGGCGGGTAGTCCGTCTTTTCCAGGCGCTTTGTTGTTTTTGAGCCGGGATATAGCTATCCTCACTTCATCATAGTCAGGTGGTGGGACGACTTTTCCATCGTCAGGGATTGGGGTATCGGGTTCGACGTCTCCCTCGCAATTTAGCAGTGAGGAGAAGTGCTCCCTCCATAATTTAAGTACACTTTGTACGTCGGTTACCAGGTCGCCATTATTGTCCTTACAGGAGCTTGCCCCGGTCTTAAAACCTTCCGTCATCCGCCGGATCTTTTCATAGAATTTTCGGGCATCATTCCTGTCAGCCAGCATCTCAAGCTCCTCACACTGACGCTTTTCGGCCTCACTTTTCTTTTTTCTGAAAAGGCGTCTCTCTTCCTTCTTTGCCTCACGATATTGTTGCCATACACTGTGGGTTGCGCCCGTTCGCAACGTCTCCTTGTAGGCAGCGTCCTTTTTTTTCGAGGCAGTTTTGCATTCCTCATCGTACCAGTTGTTCTTGCGGGCTCGCTGGAACCCTATAGTGGCCTCAGCGGCGGTACGCAATGAGTGAGAGATATGCTTCCATTGCTCGGTTACATCGATTGCTGAATTTTCCAACTGTGGGACCAAAGACTCCTTCCTTGCCCACCTTGGCATTAAAGTCGCCGAGCACGATTTTGATATCATGCTGGGGGCAGCGATCATAAGTCTGTTCAAGTTTATCGTAGAAGGAGTCCTTCTCTGCGTCGTCCGTCTCCTCTGTCGGCGCATAGGTGCAGATAAATGTTATGTTGAAAAACCTCGCTTTGATGCGGATCGCAGCGAGACGCTCGTTCACAGGAGTGAACGCTAATACTTGGCGGCGAAGTCTCTTTCCCACCACGAATCCTACACCACGCGCTTTGCCGCGTGTCTGGCCACTGTAGTATACGTCACAAGGACCGATGGTCGTCTTTCCTTGCCCCGTCCATCGCATTTCCTGCAGGGCGGTGATGTCGGCCTTTGCGCCTACGAGGACATCAACCAGTCGGGCAGGGGTACCGTCCCTTGAAAGGGTCCGGACATTCCCGGTACATGCCCTAATATCCAAATCATTATGCCTTATTCGTTTTGCCGGGTCGTCAACATTAAAGGGGGTTCTCATCCGAGGCTTTGCATTTGTTTTCATTGGAATTAAGTTTTTTACGTGGCGGGTCCCAAACCCACATTTACACATTTATATAGCTAGCCGCTTGCTTCAAGACAGACGCCCGCTTGCAGCCGCACCTCATGGTGAACAGACGCTACGCAAAAACCTCGGTGAGCCCTTAAACCAAGTATGTCAGAGTGGCCCCACCGGGGCTCCCTCTCTTTCTGCCGCGAGCCTAAGTAGCTCCCGTTGCCCAGAGTGCACGAACGAGGACTCAAGAGTCGGGATTGAGCAAGGTCACTTAGCAACCACACTCCATTACACTCCGTTGCTACTATTATTTTTATATAAATTTATAAAAAATAGAATATAGTTTAAAAATTTATTTTTTTTTCAGTATTTAGTAAAAATGTATGACTTTTTTCAAAAATTAATATCTCAAATAAGTTTATTTTTTTTCTTTTCAATCTTATCTATATTGAGTCAACAGTCTATATTTCAACTTGGCCAAATGCCTATTAGCCAAAATCCGTTGTTTTCGAGATATGAATTTTTGAATATTAAACATTTTTTCCCCCATATATTGTTGCAATGCATAACAGCATAGAATTTCAAAAATGTTCTGTATTCTCATTTTCAATTACACTAAGAGCTTCTCAGAGTTTCGCTGTCTACTAATGTCCTTACGTTTTACCTGAAATTATATGTATACTTTTACTTTTAATCTTTCATTTTATTTCGATTTTCGTTTTATTACCTACAACTGTTTGTTTTTGAGATGTATAAACCTATTATTAATATGTTATATTTAATCCATAAGTGATTCTGTTAAATATGTAAAATCTACCTTTTATTGTTACTTTTACTTGTTTCCTCTTTTTGTTGTGCTATAAAAGATCATAGGTCTTATTGCACTAATTTTTGTCAATAAAATTTTACTTACTTACTTACTTACTTAATTTTTGAAAAAAGTCATACATTTTTACTAATATTGAAAAAAAAATTTTAACTATATTCTATTTTTTATAAATTTATATAAAAGTAATAGTAATAACGGACATTTTAAAAATTAGGAAAATCGGTTGATTTTTGACAAAGTTATTGGCATTTGAAAAAATGGTCGAATAAAAAGTTCATTGAAAAAAAAAAATACACGTGTTTCCTTATTTTTTGACCAAAGAACAACATATTAAAATTTCATCGAATCAAAAATCATGTCCCGCGCGGACCGGTTGTCTTGAAATGGAATGAGCCAAAGCATAGAAACAAAAAAATATGGAATAAATATAGGATATTTGTTTTGTTTATTTATTTATTTACCGCTCAAGGGATTGTGACATGCCAGGGGACTGACGCTACGAGGATTTATACCATAATTTTACAAACTAACTTTTAGAATATGTGAATAAAATCGAGTGGATATATAAATAGGGCTATAAATTATCATTATATGTTGTATTATATAAAGTCGCTTAAAAAATTTCCCATTAATTGACTGATAACATCAAGTTCGACTATGTCTCCAAAATACTCAGCATCTCTTACAGAACCTCGCTGAAGGAAGATTGGCTAAGACGAACCTCATGGTCATTGCTAACGACTTTTTGATGTCCTCCCTCTGCGAAAAAACGTAGTGCCCAAATTAACAATTGGTGGAATTCCAAATTTTTGCTTCATTGGGGGCAAGGAGCAATCATATCTAGCAAATATGTAAATGCCGGCTTATTTAGCCTAAAATATTGCCGAAAACTGTTAAAGAACGATTAATTTGTTTACAAAAGTGCTGAAAAGAACTTTTAAACTGACAGTGAATCACTTAGCTTCAAAGGGTTGGAACTGTCCCTTAATTGTTTCCGGTTTGCTTTCTGATTCGTAGTCTCCTCGCGTTCGATTAATAACAACCTCAGGGCAACACTACATATGTTTCCAAATTTTTTTAAACCTTATTTTAATTTTATTTGGATAAATTGCAAAAAGTTTGAAACAGAGCATCAGCTGATTCCATGGCAAAATGATTGAATGGTAATCGCAGCCCAAAACAAAATACGAAATTACCGTTTTGGCACGAATTTTTATGTCAAAAGCAGTGGCAAAACAACAAACGCATAAAAGCACGTGAGCAAACGATATACTTATTTTTCCTGGCTTTTTACTTGTTTTTCCACATTTTATAAAGAGATTATCACAAAGCACTCACTAAATTTCTTTTCACAACTATTTTTTTCTAAAAAAATTAACAGTTAGCCAAAGCTGTTAATACAACCATACTTATTGAATCATGGCCATAGTGTACCAATACAAGTGTAAACTCTTCTGCATAGACGTCAAAATTCCACCTGTTCATCAGAGTTGTTTTTTTGGAAAAAGAGCATCATTTTGCGCCGAGTTGCATTCGATTTGGTATAAAAAATTAGTAGTAGGTTGCATAAAAAAGTAGTTCGGTAAAACTTAGAAATTTGATTTTTTTAACATAAATAACAGCGAATTATATAAAATGATTAGTTAGAATAACTCTTTCGAGTCTGCTCACTATTTTCTATTAAAGAAATAACAAACAACTGCTAATAATTAGCTTCAAACCCAAAAATTTGGTATTTGTTTCCTTTAGGGGTCAACTCCTAATAAATTAGCTAGAATTATGGAAGATAGCTCAAAATACGGGGTTTGGCCTGAGGATCACGAATCCGGAAGCGCTTTTTAATTTTTTTGTGTCTGTGGAAAGTTATGGTCAAAAAACTGAAAATTGACCCGGGTCCGGTACCAAAATTAGGGCGGGTTCTCTTCAGTTTTAAGTTTTTTTATTTTGTGTCTTTTTTTTCTTAAAAGTTGCCCTAGAAACTGGAGTGAAAAAGTTGTGCAACACAGCAATACTTTTGTGCAAACAAGAACCCTGTTTCATTGATATTCGGTGCTGCACACAACCCGATCGCAACGAAAACAACAATAGCAACCCAGATTTTTGACATGGATGTGTGTTTTGACATTTATGATTTGACGTGGAAGTGTGTTTTGACATTTCTGTCAAAGCTACAGTTCACACTTTTATTGATACACTATGATCATGGCTGATTCGAAGTGAACTTTTGTTCGGGCGAAATTGTCGATAGGCGGAAACAGTTCGTCCGAACACAAAAAGTGAAGGCGAAAATTTTTCCGGGCGAACTCTGCGATTAGGGTGAATATGAAATGGGACCCGGGCGACGCATATTAGGGTATTTCCTCAATCTGGGCGGCCAAAACTCTTTTTGGCTTTAAATCGCTTAACTATGTTACCAATCCAGATATGCCCAATGTCCTACGCCCAAAATTATTCCAATATGACCACAAGTTGACCGCCAAATGACCCAAAAATTATTCTAAAATTACCACAATGTAACCCAAAAATGAACCTAAAATGATGCCAAAATGACTCCCATATGATCCCAATCCAGATATGCCCAATCTCCTACTCCTAAAATTATCCCAAAATTACCACAAGTTGACCGCCAAATGACCCAAAAATGATTCTAAAATGACCACAATGTGACCCTAAAATGATCGCAAAATGACTCTCATATGATCCCAAAATGAAAACAAATTGATCCCATATTGACCCAAAAATGATTCTAAAATGATCCTCTTATCTTGAGACTTTTAAAATATAAATTTCAGGATAAAAGTCTTTGAAGACTTTTAAAAATAAAAATTTACGTTTTTCAATAACTGTTATGAGAAATTTTTATTTTTTTATCGCAAAGTAATCCACCAGTTTCCTTCGTCGCTCGCGTTACATCAGAAACAATATTTTACTAGTTAAAGTCACTTTACGCCTTACATTTAACATTTCCAAATAATATTGTGACAGCTTCACATCTAGCTAGAGCAGCTCTATTAAAAAAGCCTTACAAATTTTTAATCAAATTGGTAATTAAAAGAAAAAATTAAGAAAAGCTGTTCGTCACTCGCGTTACAATTTTTAGCTCAAAGTTTTTGGAGCATTTTTCGAATCTTAAACTCTGCGAAATGGCTTCCTTGAACAAATTTTTGTTAAAGGGACTTTGTTAAAAATTGATGCATGTGTGACATGGAAAAAAATTTGAAAGCCTACCTTAATTATTATAAAATATATTAGAAAAACAGCTCCGTCACTCGCGTTACTTCTGAATCATATCAAAGTAAATGTTTGGAAAGTCAATTCTAAAGTTAGGGATCGGTTGAAATATAATTTAATCGGTCTGGAGGGCCTGTTTATTGCAACTTTTTATTATATCGATGGCTTCGTGAGCAAATGTCTTAAGTCCATTTTTTAATGAGATTTTAATTCAAAACGATAGTACAGTTAAAAATACATCGTTTTGCATTAAAATCCAATTTCTTTAAAAAATGGACTTAAGACATTTGCTCACGAAGCCAGCGATATACAATCGTTACTTTTTTATACGTTTATTTTTATACCCAGCATACTAGTACTAGTACAAGGGTATATTAATTTTGTTCACATAACGGTAGTACGTAACGGCACAAAATAATCGAGATACCTAGATATAGAGTTCCATATATCGACGTGCCATACGAAAACTAACTCTTTTCAAAATCTGTAAGAAGACTAACACTTTTATTTTGTGTCTGACGAAAAATAACACTTTTAATTTGCGTCTGACGAAAACTAACACTTTTATTTTCTGTCTGACGAAAACTAACACTTTTGGCTAGTACATTTTCTTCAGAGAAAACCTGAAAGTGTTCCTTTTCGTCAGACACAAAATAAAAGTGTTAGTTTTCGTCAGACACAAATTGAAAGTGTTAGTTTTCGTCAGAACAAAATCAAAGTGTTAGTTTTCTTCAGACACAAAATTTTTGGTGTTAGTTTTCGTATGGCACGGCGATATGAAAGTTCTTAGGTTGAAAAGAGGAGTTCATTGAGTCATGTCCGTCCGTCTGTGTACACGATAACTTGAGTAAAAATTGCGATATTTGCACAGAGCCAAAAATGCCTAATAAAATTAATAAGATTGTCTTCATGATCAGTTTTTGGGCAAAGGGGTAGTCGCAACGGTGGAAACGAAGAAAAAACTATAGGGAAATCTTTTTGGTTTTAAGAAGAAATTCTTATTAAAAAACTATACATTTAGTACAAAGGTGTAGTTAGACGCTGGCAATTATTAGTATACGATGGCCGGATGGTTAGCAGCTGGGTTTAGCAATCGAAAAATTGTAAGTTCGATTCTCTCTCTTTTTTTCCTAATTAGAAATGTTAAAAAGAAATCTTCTCAATTATATTTATGAGAGTTTCCTTTGAAACATTAACAACTATACACATATCGGATTATAAGAAGCTGGCAATCAAAAGTGAGCGATGGCCTGATGGTTAACAGCTGGGTTTATCATTCCGAAAATTGTAAGTTCGATTCTCGGTGAGGGCAATATCATTTTATTTTTCATTTAAAATATTAAAAAGAAAATCTTCTTAATAACATTAAAAATACTGTCTCTACAATAATAAGAAGCACATCTTCTTGAAGAAAATCTATAGAGATATCTTATGACTTTTGTTCTACTTTATTAGGCATTGTTGGCTCTGTGTGCATGAAATTTTGTATACAGGTTAATTTCTGGCCAAGGTATGTTGCTATTGAAAATGGGCGAAATCAGATGGTAACCACGCCCCCATTTTCGATATCGAAAATTTCGAAAGTCACACAAATTGACATATCTCGGCAGCTGAAATGGCTAAAATGATATAATTTTATGGGTGAATCCCCCTGGTCATTCTCTTATGATATTTTCATATGGGAGGCATTTTTGAAAATTCGACTGGTCGTAACTTTTAAACTGATTGGGGTAGAACGATTAAATTTGGCACAAAGCATACTAGTATCGTCGGGAGTATACCTGGTAAAACTGGAAAAAATCGTTCTCCAACCACTCCCACTTTCGTTATCGAAAATTTCGAAAATCACATAAATTGACATCTTTCGGTAACGGAAATGGCTAAAATGATATAGTTTGGTAGGATGAACCCCCTAATCATTCTATTATGATTTTTTGATAAATTTTTAAAAGTAGGCGTAGCCCACTTTTCAGGGAGTAATATTTGAAAATTTCACGGGTCATAACTTTTAAACTGATTACGGTAGAACGATGAAATTGGTATAAGGCATAATAGGGAGCATACCTGATGTAATTGAACGAAAACGTTTTCATTTTTTAATGAGATTTTAATTCAAAACGATAGTACAGTTATAAATACATCGTTTTGCATTAAAATCCCATTTCTTTAAAAAATGGACTTAAGACATTTGCTCACGAAGCCAGCGATATACAATCGTTACTTTTTTATACGTTTATTTTTATACCCAGCGTACTAGTACTAGTACAAGGGTATATTAATTTTGTTCACATAACGGTAGTTTGTAAGGGCACAAAATAATCGAGATAGATATAGAGTTCCATTTATGAAAGTTCTTAGTTTGAAAAGAGGATTTCATTCAGGCATGTCCGTCCGTCCGTCTGTGTACACGATAACTTGAGTAAAAATAGAGATATTTGCATGCAATTTTATATACAGGTTACTCTTTGGCCAAGGTAGGTTGCTATTGAAAATGGGCGAAATCGGATGATAACCACGCCTCCTTTTTCGATATCGAAAATTTCTAAAATCACACAAATTGACATATCTCGGTAGCTGAAATGGCTAATACGATGTAATTTCATAGGTGAATCCAACCGGCCATCCTCTTATGATTTTTCCAAAAAATGTTTATAGTGGGCGTGGCACCGCTGATTAAGATAGAACGATTGAGATATCTCGTTAACTGAAATGGCTAAAATGATATAATTTCATAGGTGAATCACCCTGTTCATCCTCTTATGATTTCTCCATAAATTTTTTATAGTGGGAGTGGCACCGCCCACTTTTAAGGGTGGAATTTTTGAAAATTGACTGGTCGTAACTTTTAAACTGATTAAGACAGAACGATGAAATTTGACAAAATGCATACTAGTATCGTTGGGAGTATATCTGATGAAATTGGATAAAATCCCCTCCAACCATGCCCACTTTCGATATCGAAAACTTCGAAAATCACCTAAATTGACATAATTCGGTAACGGCAATGGCTAAAATGACATAGTTTCACAGGTGAATCGCCCTGGTCATCCTCTTATGAATTCTCCACCGCCCACTTTTAAGGGTGGATTTTTTTAAAATTTGACTGGTCGTAACTTTTAAACCGATTAAGATAGAACGATGAAATTTGACAAAATGCATACTAGTATCGTTGGGAATATATCTGATGAAATTGGATAAAATCCCCTCCAACCATGCCCACTTTCGATATCGAAAACTTCGAAAATCACCTAAATTGACATAATTCGGTAACGGCAATGGCTAAAATGACATAGTTTCACAGGTGAATCGCCCTGGTCATCCTCTTATGAATTCTCCACCGCCCACTTTTAAGGGTGGATTTTTTTAAAATTTGACTGGTCGTAACTTTTAAACCGATTAAGATAGAACGATGAAATTTGGCACAACGCGTACTAGTATCGTTGGGAGTACATCTGATGAAATTGGATAAAATCGCCCTCCAACCATGCCCACTTTCGATATCGAAAATCACATAAATTGAAATAATTCGGTAACGGAAATTAGGTAAATCCTCCTAGGGCCTAATGATTGTTATCCCGTTCTGAAAATTACAGCTGGGTATTTAATGTTCGGTTCACCCGAACTTAGACTTCCTTACTTGTTTTTTCACGTATTATTATCTTGAATGCATATGTCTTTTTTAATAATCCAAAAAAAGCATTGTAGCATTAAATTTGATTTATTGAAATTTGGTATTAAACGAAAATTCTTTTTAATTATGTGTATACCACGGATCTACGTGAAAGCGCATCAACATCTGTTGGTGAAGTGAAGCGACACGACGCGACGCGACCAACATTGTTGTGTGGCATCGTGTCGCGTGGTGCTGCAGTCGCAGGTGTACTATGCTCCATAATAGTACATTTATACTGCACCAAATTTGGCGAATTTGAATGAGTCATTTCGAACCTGTTTACACAGGCAAATTTCATTTGGCTTCACCTTCCCTGCAAGAATCTTCTACCAGTACACAAAGCCACCGAAAGAAAATACACCACCGTGATGTTTTAAACACCTGTAGAGTAACAATAAATGAATAGTCAAGAAGGCTTCTGTCTTTTCTTGGTAGATTTTCATTTTCTTAAAAAAAAAACTAGTTGAAATTTTATTTAGAGCTGTTCATGATGTTAAAGTTATCACACGTTAATTACCCATGAAGGTTCTTGCTGGGCAATACTAGGTTAGGTTAGGTTCAAGTGGCTGCCGCAGAGGCACACTTAGGCCAGTTTTGAAAGGCCCGTTGTGATACCACCAACACAAGGAAAGTCAGTCCCGGGACCCAGCCCTATGGAAAATCCCTGAGTTGTTGGGATTTTCCACATAGCAGAATCCCGGGACTGACACTCCTAAACCGACACCGTTACTCCTTCTCGAGCCACTTAGATGACTTTATGAAGCCCATCAAGTCCTTTATGTCCAGTTCCGCGATCTGGCTTAGGTTATCTAGGAACGGAAGTCCAAAAAGCGCGTTCTCGCGCCGCTTAAAGCCGGACAGTTGCAGATGAGATGCTCCACTGTTTCCTCCTCCTCACCATCTTTGCAACTCCTGCACCATCGTCAGTAGGGCACACCTAGCCTTTCTGCATGCCTACCAATACCCCTATCAATATGCAGATTTCCCTCCTAGTTAGGGCATAAATGCGTCTAGACCTTTTTCGTAGGCTTGACGGAGTGTGTGCTCCTTCAGCATTAGTTTGCATGTGGCAAACGGCATACCTAAGCGCTCTTTATCCTGAAGAACCTGCTTGGTCGTGCCCTGCCTGGCAACCTCGTCTGCCTTACAGTTTCCCTCAATGTCCCTATGTCCCGGGACCCATATGATGGTTACGCGGTTCTGTTGGGCCATCTCCTGAAGAGATCGACGACAGCTGAGCGTCAGTTCAGAATTGAACGTGTATGAGCCAAGGGATTTGAGTGCCGCTTGGCTATAGCTGAAAATAGCGATATCTTCTCCGATAACACGTTTGCTTAACCAGGCCGCGGCGTCCAGGATTGCCGCGACTTCCGCCTGGAAGACGCTACAATGATCAGGTAGTCTGAAGGAGAGCTCAAGGCCCAAATCCCTTGAATAAACCCCTCCTCCAACTCTGCCGTCCAACTTCGAGCCGCCGGTGTATATGGAAGTGCCACCATTTGTTTCGGGACACCTCTCCCAGTCTTCTCTGCTGGGAATGTTTATTTTGAAACAGCTATCCCCGACTGTAGTGGTCGCACAACGATCTGTGCTTAGAGGGAGAAAGCTGTAAGATACCAGAATACTGGAATACCCGCACCCCAACCGGAGGTTTCTCTTAGGCGCAGAGCTGATGCCGCCGCTGACCGAAACCCTTCCAGATCAAGTGGAAAAATGCCCAGAATGACCTGGAGGGCTTCGTTGGGCGTTGTCCTTAGCGCACCGCTTATACAGATCATATTGGATCTATGGACTTTCCGCAACAGATTCAGGTATGTTTCCTTGTTCAGCGCCGGCCACCATACGACGACTCCCTACAGCATGATTGGGCGAATGATGGCCGTGTAGATCCAACTGCATACTCTAGGGCTGAGCCCCCATTTTTTGCCAATGGCTCTTTTGCATGTGTAAAGAGCGATGCAAGCTTTCTTCTGGCGCTGAAGGACATTCTCCTTCCAATTCAATTTCCTGTCCAGAACTATGCCTAGAAACTTGGCCTTATCCGACAAGCCCAGGCGCGTGCCATCTAGTTCTGGTAGGCTTAGTGGCGGTATTTTGTACCGGTTGGTGAAGAGGACAAGTTCCACTTTCCCCGGGTTGATACTAAGTCCGCAGCGAGAGGACCACCTCGAAACCTCTCGCAGTGCTACTTGCATCAGGTCACACAGAGTTTGTGGGAACTTGCCTCTGAATGCAATAGCTAAATCGTCTCCGTATGCCACTATCTTACTGTGAGGTTCCATAAAAGCGGGGAAAGAACACCACCCTGGGGCGTTCCCCTTGTGACATAGCGTGATAACTCAACCGTACCAAGTGAAGAAGCTATTTTCCTTCCTCTTAGAAGTTGGTCAATTAAACCAATTAGAGGTCTATCTACGCTCAGATTAGTTAGAGGGGAGTTGATCGCCTCCGGGCTTATATTGTTGAAGGCCCCCTCAATGTCTAAGAAGACCACGAGACAGTAGTCCTTTTCACACAGCGATTTCTCAATGAGAGATACTAGGCTGTGCAGAGCAGTTTCTGTTGATTTACTCTTGGTGTATGCATGCTGATAGCTAGAGATAAGGTTGCTATCAATAGTCGTTGAGAGGTAGTCGCTTAGTATCCTCTCAAATGTTTTGAGAACAAAGGACGAAAGACTGATCGGTCTGTAATCTTTTGGCTCGTAGTGGGATGCCTTCCCAGCCTTACGGATAAACACTACCGTGGCGCTTCTCCAGGAGCCCGGAATGTGGTTGAGAGCCAGGCAGGCTGTGAAGAGATATACCAGCCATTTAGCTGATGTCTCTCACGTGTTTATAAGTTGCGCGGGGATAATCCCGTCCGGCCCGGCAGCCTTATACGATTCAAAGCTCTTAACTGCCCACCTTACCCTTTCCTCAGTGATGGGTATATTTACTGCCAGGTTTGTTGCAGGTGCTAGTGGTGCGTCATGCAGATTCTCCGGAAAATGTGTATTCAAGAGCAGCTCAAGGGTTTCCTCTTCCGTGCTGGTCCAGGATCCGTCAGGTTTTCGCAAATAGCTGATGGCTGTTTGACTTTTCGAGAGGACTCGTCTAAGTCTCGCTGTGTCGTCGGCCTTTTCGACGCCAGTGCAGAAATTTCTCCACGAGGTTCTCTTCGCCTGTCTCAGAGCTTTTTTGTAGGCCCTTAGTTTAGCTTTATATTCGTGCCAATGAGGCTCAGAGCCGAGGCTCTTGGCCTTGTTAAATTGTTTCCGGCATGATTTGCGGAGCGAGTCCAAATCGTAGGACCACCAATGTGGCCTGTGTTTACCGCGTGATTTTGGCACTGGACAAGCCTGTCCTAGAGCATTTGAGAGCGCCGATGTAAATGTAGTAACAAGATCCTCCAGCTCCTCTACTGATGAGGGGGCTTGTGAGGGCAGTACTGGCAGGTCTCTGTCTAAAATTTCATTGTGTAACTGCCAATTAGTGTTACGTGGGTTGCGCTTCATGATTGGTTGTTCTACAATAAAGTCTAGAACCATTTCTATGTAACGGTGGTCGGAGAATGAATGTTCTTCCAGAACCCGCCATTTTCTGAGCCACTCATAAGCGCCTTCACTACAGATAGTGAGGTCTATGACCTCCCTGCGGGTCTTAGTGATAAAAGTAGGCTCATTACCCACGTTGCAAATTACCAGGTTAGTTGTTAAGAGGTAATCAAACAGAGACTCGCCCCTGGCATTGATATCGGAGCTCCCCCATTGGACATGGTGAGCATTAGCGTCCGCTCCAATAATAAGATTACCCGTGCAGAAATTTGACACCAGGTCTTTCACCTCCGTTTGTGGTGGGGGTTCTTCGGCGTCGTAGGGCATATAGACCGACGCCACCGTCAGGCGGGTGCTGTCGGCCGTTAGACTGATAGCGGTAATATCACCATTGGTGTAGTTAGGTAGGAGAAAGGAGTTCAACTCAGACTTGACCAAAATACACGTTCTGACTTTGCTCTCCTCGCTGGCTCGAATGAGCTTGAAGCCCTTAGTCCCCAATCCGCAGATTCTCGAGCTATTGACCCAGGGTTCTTGGATGAAGACCACATCCACGTCGCCTTTAGAAAGACGACTACTTAAAGCAGCCGAAACCACTTTAGATTTGTGCAGATTAATCTGAAGCACCACCAACATGAGAGCGCACAGACTTCCCTGCCGTCTCCGTATCGTCGAGGTTTGCCCCATTCCGGAGGTTGCCTATCAACGACGAGTTGTTCCGATTATCTGCCCGATATGGCGTTGCAGGAGTCCTGCTGCCTGTAGCGTTAGATGTTAATAGCTCAGCGTTGGCTGCTACCACCGTGACGTCGAGGACTTCCTCGTCCTGTAGGCTGTCCTCCATCTCCGAGTTGTTCACAGCACTATCGCCAAGGGACGTGGCGGATAACATGCTTTCCGCATCGGAATCCTCCGCTTCCTCTTCTGGTAATTCGTTTTCCGGTTCCCCCGTATCAACCGAGAAGGCAGGCCTCTGAGCATCACCACGATATACGTGGATAACGATCTGGCCTACGCTGTAGTGTACTAGGCCATTGCACCTTTTGAGGGGCTCGATTGACTCTTTATTCATGGTGAACACCACCTGTCTGTCGGGCCCTACCGCATCCCCGACCAGATTGACACTCCAGTCATGCGTAGCATCCCGAGAATTCTCTCGGGTTCGTCAGGGATGGCCGGAATCCACGCCCTTGCCCTTGGACGAGCTGGAATGTCCTTCCAGTCGACGACCTCTATCTTTGCGGCCTTGTAGACTTCACCCAGTTTAGCAGCTGCTGCCTTGTACAGTGCTACGGTTTTTGCATCCTCGCATGCGAGTAATTTAATCTGACCCTGGTGCCAACCCGCATCCGTTACTCGCGCCGAACTACGCGGAAACTCCGGAGCAGCGTTGAGAAGAATGTTGCCGAGTTCATTTCGCCCGTAACGCCACCGGTCCTTGGGGATGGCCAGACGGTCATTGCCTCGGTCAAGGACGCCTATAAGGATCCTGTCCTTGGTTACCTCAGCAAAGCTTAGTTTGCCCGCTCCAGGGGTATTCTGATGCCGCTTGGGAGGGGGAATTAACTCCAGGTCCGCTCTCTGGCGCTTCAAAGGGTTAACTTTTAACCTCTTTGGCATGTAAGAATTTTGGAAGTCCGGTATCACAGCTTTCGCTAGCTCTACCGATTTACTAGAATTCGGCGACAGCGATTCCTGCGGTACCCCTTCATACCTCTTCAGGATCTTTGCAGCCAATCTTTTCTCGTGGTATGGGAAGCGGCGGGGAGATGTCTCCCGGGAGTGCGGATCCGTAGTTGCCATCGCGGTCGCTCTCCTTGCCGACATCTCAGTTGCAGCTTCCTTCTCCTTCGAAACTCCGAGGCCAGGTCGTGAGACCGCTGCGACAGACGTAAAGATACTGGTTTTCATATCAGCGGTTGATGTGAGTTTAGCATCCGCCGTTGTCCGCTTAGCTGCGTTGGCAACCGCACTGGTGCTAGCTCCCCAAGTCAATCTTACTCGATAGAGGGTTGGTTGACCGAATCGTAGTTGCATCGCTGTCGATCCCCCCGTTGATTGTGGAACGGAGGTTGTCGTCCGGCGTTGTTGTTGCTTTCTCGCCTGCTCTTCCATAGCTCTCCTTTGGTAAGGAGTGAAATTTGGCGTTGTTTTTATACCTTTCATGAACATGAAATGGTATTATAACTTTGGTCCGATGTTTGTAAGTACGAGAAGAAGAAGAGATGGACCCATCAATAAGTATACCGAAATGATCAGGATGACAAGCTGAGTTGATTTAGCCATGTCCTTCTGTCTGTCTGTCCGTCTGTCCGTCTGTCTGTTTGAACGCAAACTAGTCCCTCAATTTTTGAGATATCTGGCTGAAATTTTGTATGTGGCCACCATTTGGTAATATAGGAATCATTTGTGGGAACTGACAAGATCGGACCAGTATAACATATAGCCCCCATACAACCGATTGTTCAGATATAAGGTTTTTTGGCCAAAACTTCTGCAATTAAAAAGTTAGGAACGTAAAATTTTGCATCTCGAGTACTTTCTATTTATGTAGTGTATATAGTGAAAATCAAAAGGATCGGGCAAATGTAACATATAGCCCCCATACAACCGATTGTTCAGATATAAGGTTTTTTGGCCAAAACTTCTGCAATTAAAAAGTTAGGAACATAAAATTTTGCAACTTGAGTACTTTCAATTTATGTAGTGTGTAAAGGAAAATCAAGAAGATCGGGTAAATATAACATATAGCCCCATACAACCGGTTGTTCCGATATAAGCTTTTTTGGCCCATACTTCCGCATTTAAAAAGTTAGGAACGTAAAATATTGCACCTTTAGTACTTTCTACATATGTAATGTGTATAGTGTAAGTCAGCACAATTGAACACGTATAATATATAGCCTCCATACAATCGATTGTTTCGATAACTCGGATCCTATTATTTTGTAAGTTTTTTTAAATTATAACAAAGATGTGTAATGTGTATAGTAAATATAGTTAAATTGAAACAGGCTGTACTGGGGATCGAACAGTGAAAATCGTGACGCTTATTCATGAAAGGTATATAGCCTTCGGCACAGCCGAAGACAGCTTTCCTTACTTGTTTTTTTATGTTTTTCGTTTTTATTTTGGTTATTTGAGTTCATCTTGTTCGTACGACCCATCGCCGGACAAGGCCAGCTTAGGGTCAAGGGAAGAGTAGGGGAAAATGTGTCGTCCGCCGCGGCAGAGCCCCGTACCGCGGTAAGGCCATGCTTACTCTCTGAGGCGATCCGGTATCAGAGAGGCTCCGTTCAAATACAGCCACGATTTGCCTCCGGCTGCAAACGTCGAATGGGCACGGTTTCGCATAACACCCTGGATTGGGAGGGGGAAGATCTTTGTCGTCGCGCCAGAGAGGCTAGGCTGCTCTCGTGATGAAGTGCCGTACGGAGCTATGATCACAAGGACAGCGTAGCCCTGTGGCTATCGAATTAAGCCCTCGTACCGCGGCAAGGTATCCATGGGCAATTCTAAATGTGGGTTGTATTGTTCGGCGAATGAGGCCAAATGTGATGGAATTCCAAATTTTCAATTTTTCGCCAAATTTACTAAATTTGGTGCGGTGTAACTGTACTATAAGAACACTTGCAAAGAATATTTGGTCGCGTCTTGTGGCGTCGCTAGGTGTACCCTTAGCTTTATAGTGACCCGGACTGTTCCCGTGAGAATTGAGCGTAAGCCGGAGCGATATCTTCCAGAAGAATGCGGCTTTTATTTCAAAGCTTTTCAGGGTAAAAAATGCTAATTTTTTTGCAATTTTCCATTGTAAATTTTTGGAGACGTATTATACCAGTATTCTGTAATTCTGTCTCATATGAAGTCACTAAATTTGAGATATTTCATTAGATACAATTTTTGTGACTTGAGATGATTCCGGTCACAGTATACTGTGATTCCGGTATTCTATAAGAGAAAGTCACAAGAAATATACCATAGTCCCTCTCTCGCTCATTTTAAGGTGTGGTGAATACAAAAATTGCATAAGGGTAAAGCCATGTGAAGTGTGCACAGGTAAAATCACTTTATCGACGATTTTGAAAACTATCGTTTCATTGGATAGTGGGCCAGACTCAAACCTCGTGCTAAAAATATTTCGTCAAAATTCGTGTCCTTGTTATTGTTATTGGAGGTTGAATTTTTGATAATTTTCAGATCATGATAATATTGAAAAATTATTTTCTCATAAACTACTGCAGATAAATCAATGAAATTTTTTTTACTTACAGATAATTGTTTTTGCTATATTATAGGTATTTTTATGCGATCTTATTGTTTAAACAATTATACTTTAAATCATTTTTTTTTAAACAAATAATTTTTTTTTTTTTCGTTCTATACGATCAAAAAAATTTCGAAATATAAAAAATAATGCGTAAAACAGTCACCTTTAATAATAAAAAAAAAATTTTTGTCCATTCATACCATTCGAAAGATATTGCATTTTTTTGTCACCCCTTGCGATCAAATTGTTAAAATAATGATATTTAAAAAATTTTTTTAAACAAATAACATTTTTTTTTCGTTCTGCATGCTAAAAAAAAATTGAAAATATGTCAAATAGTGCGAAAAACGGTCATCTTTGGTAATAAACAAATTTTTGTCCTTTCATCCCAATCCACAGATTTCTTATTTTTTTGTCACCCTTTGCGCTCTCCCAATGCGAAAAATTATGCAATTCAGATTCAAGATGAAATCCAGGCACACCATTGGTCAAACACTCAAGTAACCACACACCCTTACGTAATTTACTATCGTGCTGATGGTGTTCTACATCACTTATGTTTTGTGATTATATCGGAAAACCTGACTTATGATTCAAGTTCAGCTCCCTTGTTCAATACAAGACTTGCGAATTATATGAAAAAAAAATTTGGGTCCAGGAATGTAAAAAAATTGTTCTATTACTTTGACGGAGCCGCGGCGCAATACAAAAATAAATTTAACTTTTTAAATTTATATAATCACGAAGAAGACTTTGGAATTGCAGCTGAGTGGAACTTTTTCGCGAGATACCACGGTAAGGGAGCTTGCGATGGGGTGGGGGCACTGTCAAAAGGCTGGCACGAAAAGCAAGTATGCAGCGTATTGCGGAAAATCACATACGCGACGCTCGAAGTCTTTTTGAATGGGCAGAAAATGCGTTTCAGGCAATAGATTTCGATTTTTGCTCCCAAGTGGATCACGACGCTCATGAAAAGAAATTTCAAAATCGCACAAGTAAAGCCATAGCAATAAAAAACACACGGCAATTCCATCATTCTCAACCAATGTTTAACAAAAAGATTCGAAGTCAAATTTTCTCAAGTGATGAATCAAGTGTGGAAAATATTATTTGCATGTAGGCAACGTAAAACAAAAAAATTACTCTGAACAATTTTGAATCCATTTTGTACAAGTTCTGATGGAATATCTCAGGTTAATTTGTAACAAACATATTGTTAAATATGTATGTATGTACCTATGTATTGAATATGTAGGTTTACGTATTGTGAAACAATTACCTTTTTTCCTAATATCTTACAACTAATAAAGATATAAAATATAGACTTAACAACTAAGGAAGTCTAAGTTCGGGTGAAACCGAACATTACATACCCAGCTGTGCACATAAAATGCTGTTATTCTTTGTTTTGTATAGTTAATGGTGTTAAAATTAATAAAAATTGCTTGACTCATAAGTGGGCGGTGCCACGCCCACTTTCCAAAATTTTGAAAAAATTATGTAAAGAATATGAAAGTTGATGTATGTACCAAATTATATTATTATAGCGAAATCAGTTAATTAGATATGGACTTTTCAATATTTCCACCTCCTTTCAATATAACTTTTATGAAAAAGTAGGCGTGGTCGCGAAGCGATTTCGTTTATTTTCTATAGCTGAATTTACCACAACAATAGTATGTCCTCTACGAAATTTCGTTATACTAGCATAAACTGTTCTGAAGTTATTAAGAGTCAAAATTTTAAAATTTTTTCAAATATACGTGGGCGGTACCACGCCCCCTTTTCAAAAATTTTTATAAAATCGGCCTTAAAACATCTAAATCAATACATATTGCAAATTTTATCATTGTAGCTGCTTCTAATATTGAATTAACCCATTTTATACGTTTTTCGAAATTTTCGATATCGAAAAAGGGGCGTGGTTATGGTCCGATTTTACCCATTTTCAATAGCAATCTATTCTGAACCCAAATAAGGACGCATGCCAAATTTGGTGAAGATATCTCATTATTTGCTCAAGTTATCGTGTTAACGGACAGACGGACGGACGGACGGACGGACGGACGGACATGGCTTAATCAAATTTTTTTTCGAACCTGATCATATTGATATATGGAAGTCTATATCTATCTCGATTCCTTTATACCTGTACAACCAACCGTTATCCTAACAAAGTTATAATACCCTGTGTACAAGTACAGCTGGGTATAAAAACGTTATCCCTATTTATTATTTCCTATGCTCATACATTCTGCTAAATGTAGATATGTATGTATGTTATAATTGAAAATAGCTTGATAACAACGACCAATGCAGAACACTATTGTTCAGCGCACCACCCAACGGTCTATGTGCAACGCATTGGGAGAGCGCAAAGGGTGACAAAAAATAAGAAATCTGTGGATTGGTATGAAAGGACAAACATTTTTTTATTACCAAAGATGACCGTTTTTCGCACTATTTGACATATTTTCAATTTTTTTTGAGCATGCAGAACGAAAAAAATGTTATTTCTTTAAAATTTTTTTTTAAATATCATTATTTTAAGAGTTTGATCGCAAGGGGTGACAAAAAAATGCAATATCTTTGGAATGGTATGAATGGACAACAATTTTTTTTTTTGATTATTAAAGGTGACTGTTTTACGCTTTATTTTTCATATTTTGAAATTTTTTGATCGTATAGAACGAAAAAAAAAAAAATTATTTGTTTAAAAAAACTGATTTAAAGTATAATTGTTTAAACTATAAGATCGCATAAAAATGCATATAATATAGCATAAACAATTATCTGTAAGTAAAAAAAAAATGCATTGATTTATCTGCAGTAGTTTATGAGAAAATAATTTTTCAATATTATCATGATCTGAAAATTATCAAAAATTCAACCTCCAATAACAATAACAAAGACATGAATTTTGATGAAATATTTTTAGCACGAGGTTTGAGTCTGGCCCACTATCCAATGAAATGACAAGTTTCAAAATCGGCGGGGTTTTGAAAAAAACCAAAATTTTGTGCGCACTTCACATGGCTTTACCCATAAATTTTAAGTAACTGTAAATGTCCGCGAGCAATAAATTTTTATTTTTTTATTTAATTTTTTTAAAATTTAATTAACTTTTCTTAAACATATAGTACTTCTAATTCGTAAATGATTTTTTTTTTATTTTATCAATTTTTTAACAAATTTTCTTTAATTAATTTCGTTTGTTACCTGCCTACAACCAGATGACAAATTAGTGACTCTTTACTGAGACTAGAGATATGAGGCGGCTTACTGAATACTAAACTGTATCAAATATGAAATAGACCACGAAATGTCTCTATTAGTGACTAGATACAGATAAGTTGCAATCGAACATGCAAAATTTAATACGTCTTGGTTTATTGTGATATACATATCAATATATATAAAAATGAAATGGTGCTCAGTCGTCACGCTAAAACTCGAAAACGGCTGAACCAAATCATATACTTCCTTTGGGGAGTTTTTTTGTTATTACCACGCGCAGGTCATGTTATAAAATCAGAACAAAATATTGTGGGATGTGGCACCTCCCATACCAAGTTTAATCTCCAAGGTGAATATCTCTTAAAGGGACCGGGAAATTGGTACAGAGCTATAGGATAACAACACCATTCTCACCCATAAAACTGGGGGTTAACCAAAAAGGGGACATGTCACCTCCCATACGAATGAAATACTTCATAGTCCATATCTCTGGAAGTATTTAGGTCAGACCACCGAAATTAGGCAAGGGGTTTTATGAGATCGATTCCCACAACCTAAAAAAAAATGGGGATATCGAAAAAGGGGGCGTGGCACCTCCCATACAAATGAAATACTTCATATTCCATATCTCTGGAAGTATTCATGTTAGACCACTTAAACGTGTTAAGAGCTTAGATGAGATCGATCCCTACCACCTCCTAAAAACTGGGGATAACCAAAGGAGGCGTGGCACCTCTCATAAAAATGGAAGTACTTATGATAGACCACTCAAACGTGGTAAGAGGTTAGATGAGATCGGTCCCTACCACCTCCAAAAAACTGGGGATAACGAAAAAGGGGGCGTGGCACCTCCCATACAAATGAAATACTTCATAGTCGATATCTCTGGAAGTACTTATGTTAGACCACTGAGATTTGGTAAGGGGTTATATGAGATCGATCCCTACCACCTCCAAAAAAACTTGGGATAACGAAAAAGGGGGCGTGGTACCTCCCATACGAATGAAATACTTCATAGTCCATATCTCTGGAAGGACTTATGATAGACCACGTATTTAGACGTTTTTTTCTCGATCTAGCTGGATTGCTGTAAAAATTCTAGCAACAAACAAAACTTCAACCTTATTAATGTGTGTTCGTCTCCAAAAATTGACAATGGAAAATTGCAAAATTTCGCATTTTTTACCCTGAAAAGCTATATATATATATCGCTCCGGCTTACGCTCATTTCTCACGGGAACAGTCCTGTCACTATAAAGCTAAGGGTACACCTAGCAACGCTACACGATGCGACCAAATATTCTTCTCATTTGTTCTTATGGAGCAGAAGAGTACACCTAGCGACAGCAGCACTACGCGACACAACAATGTTGATCAAATAGGCAACTATTTGGTCGCATCGCGTCGTGTCGCTAGGTGTACCCGTACCTTAAGACTTCACCAACAGATGTCGGTGCGCTTTCACGTAGATCCGTGGTATACACATAATTAAAGCTACGTTTACACTGCACCAAATGCGTCACTTTTGGAGACCGTTCATCCGCAGATTGAATTTGATCACCAAATTAGGTCAAATTAAATTAAATTCATCTAATTTGGCAAACAAATTTATTCTGCGGACAAACATTCTCGAAATAACTTCGCCAAATGCGACGCATTTGGTGCAGTGTAAATGTATCATAAAACAAAAATACCCAAAGAATTTTCGTTTAATACCAAATTTCATTAAATCAATTTTAAGGCTACAATGTTTTTTTTTATTATTAAAAAAGATATATGCATTCAAGATAGTAATACGTAAAAAAAAATTTAAAAACGACGCAACTTCTTAACATTTTAATGCGTTTAGTATGAAACCCAAAAAAAACGACCCAATTTCAACACTGCGTTGAACCATGCATCGACAGCTGTTACTAAAAAATTTGGCTTATTAAACGCAGCTACGACAAAAACCAATTCAACACAGAAAGAAAATATCGCGCTAGGTGAAAAATAAACAAAAATTAGTTATAAATTATGTTGTAATTAATAAGATGTGACAAAAACCAATTCAACACAGAATGAAAATATCGCGCTAGGTGGAAAATAAACAAAAATGAGTTATAAATTATGTTGTAATTAATAAGATGTGATATAAAATATGGTGGAATTAATAAGATTGTTTTGATTTTAATACATGACCTGCGCGTGGTAATAACAAACAAACCCCCCAAAGGAAGTATATAATTTGGTTCCGCCGTTTTCGAGTTTTAGCGTGACGACTGAACACCATTTCATTTTTATACATATACTAGCTGACCCGGCAGACGTTGTCCTGCCACAAATTTATTTCCCTGTCTGTTTCACTAACCCGATCCCTATATCTATTTTAAACCATATCCCTATCTCCTTCATATAGGAGAAACCACGCCCCCTTTTTCATTATCCCCAGTTTTTTTTGGAGGTGTCCGGGATTGATCTTATATAACTCCTCACAAAATTTCAGTGGTCTAACCTAAATACTTCTAGAGATATGGACTATGAAGTATTTTATTCGTATGGGAGGTGCCACGCCCCCTTTATCGTTAACTCGAGTTTTTTGGGAGGTATTAGGGATCGATCACATATAAACCCTCACCAAATTTCAGTGGTCTAACATAAATACTTGCAGAGATATGGGCTATGAAATGTTTCCTTCGTATGGGAGGTGCCACGCCCCCTTTTTCGTTATCTCCAGTTTTTTTTGGAGATGATGGGATTAATCTTATTTAACTCCTCAAGAAATTTCAGTGGTCTAACCTAAACACTTCCCGAGATATGGACTATGAAGTATTTCATTCGTATGGGAGGTGCCACGCCCCCTTTTTCGTTACCCTAGTTTTTTTGGAGGTAGTAGGGATCGACCTCATCTAACCTCTAACCACGTTTCAGTGGTCTAGCATGAAGACTTCCAGAGATATCGACTATGAAATATTTCATTTGTATGGGAGGTGCCACGCCCCCGTTTTCGTTATCCCCAGCTTTTTTGGAGGTGGTAGGGGTCGATCTCATATAATCCCTTACCAAATTTCAGTGGTCTAACATGAATACTTCCAGAGATATCGACTATGAAGTATTTCATTCGTTTGGGAGGTGCCACGCCCCCTTTTTGGTTAACCCCCAGTTTTATGGGTGAGAATGGTGTTGTTATCCTATAGGTCTGTACCGATTTCCAGGTCCCTACCTTAAACCCATTTAGAGATATTCACCTTGAAGAAAAATGTTTGTATGGGAGGTGCCACGCCTCCTAATATTTTGTTCTGGTTTTATAACATGACCTGCGCGTGGTAATAACAAACAAACCCCCTAAAGGAAATATATGATTTGGTTCAGCCGTTTTCGAGTTTTAGCGTAACGACTGAACACCATTTCATTTTTATATATATAGATTGTATGGGAGGTACCACGCCCCCTTTTTCGATAACCCCAAGTTTTATGGGTGAGAATGGTGTTGTTATCCTATAGCTCTATACCAATTTTCATGTTCCTACCTTAAACACTTTTGAAGATATTCACCTTGAAAAATTCTGTTTGTATGGGAGGTGCCACGCCCCCTTTTCCGATTACCCCTTCTTTTATGTGTAAGAAGGCTTTTGATACCATATAGGTCTATACCAATTTTCAGGTCCCTACCTTGAACCCTTTCACAGATATTCTGCTTAAAAATTTAGTTTGTATGGGAGGTACCACGCCCCCTTATTGGATAACCCCCGGTTTTATAGGTGAGAGTGGTGCTGTTATCCTGTAGCTCTGTACCAATTTTCATGTTCCTACCTTAAACACTTTTGAAGATATTCAACTTGAAAAATTCAGTTTGTATGGGAGGTGCCACGCCCCCTTAATATTTTGTTCTGATTTTAAGACATGACCTGCGCGTGGTAATAACAAAGAAATCCCCCAAAGGAAGTATTTCATTTGGTTCAGCCGTTTTCGAGTTTTAGCGTTACAATTATACACCATTTCATTTTTATATATATAGAATATAGATGAGGCAGAAATGCTTCCAGTTAGGGAGCATAATGAAATGCTAAACAAGCAGTACCTACTGAATTGTTGTAAACCACAGCACCCCAATAGGCAACTGTTTCAGCTCATTCCGCCTTCTAGGACCATAAGGACGCATTTACGTAAACATTTTGATGAGATCCGGCATTATATAACAACGCCGTTTGATCTAGAGGTGCACAAGCAGGCCTTGGAGCATATCCATAAAACGTCAGTTGGTCATCAGGCCGCCTCTGTCCGCTGAGCACTGGCTTGCATGCATGGGGGAGGGTGGCACCTCCCATTTGAAGGAAACAATTCATAGTCAATATCCCTGCTAGTTAACGAGACCAACGTCTCGTTTTATAAAAAATTAAAGATGCGGCGATTCGACTCGCCGATAGCCGTTAAATAAAACACAAAAAGTAGAGCTATAACATTTAATGTAGTGTCTTGCTCGACACACCAACTAACTTCTTAACTTCATGCTTGCGGGTTGTTAATTGGGTCAGCTGCGCGTGTTGGCCGATATTGCTGTGTTGCACTATTTGCCCATTCATTCATAACTGTGCTTGGCCGATATTGCTGCGTTGCACTATTTGCCCATTCAATAATAACTGTGTCGCGCGTGTGCCGTGTCAGCGAAGTTATTATATCGAACCATAATTGGGGCAATGCTGACTGCTGTTGGATAACGTGAATACAGGGTGCGTGGTTATGTAGTACAGAGTTAAGTCTTCCCCCTTCAAAGGTCTGCGTCCCGCAGATCAAATGTTGAAAAGCCTGACTGCGCTATGTTTTGTAGGGTGTATTCACAGCCTTCTGGTGTTATGTTGAGTTTGATTGTGCTGGATGGTAGGCTGATATTAGGGTAATGAGGTTCGTCTGTGGATTTCTCCTTAATTATTCCGTTGGTGGTAGAGTTTTCCTTCCACTGCATTGGGATTTGGACTGGTGCTAGGTTCAGTTTTTTCCTGTAGCGTTTCACCAGTGTGGCGGTGATAAATACTATGGCGCAGATAGCGAACCCTTCTGTAACGAGGGAGAGATTTACTTTTTCGTTAACATGAGTTATATATACGGTGACCATCCGTTCTGTTTTTGGCAGAACAGTTCTGTTTTTAAGGAGCTTGTTCTGCGTATTTTGTTTCTAAGGAAAAATAACAGAAATGTTCTGTTTTTAAGCAAATGTTCTGTTTTTGTTCTACTTTTTTGTGCCGGCAACCTTTTTTAACCAATGCAATGAGTAGCTCTGTAAAGTTAGTTTGCTCAATAATTTCAAAACTTTATGAAAAATTTAAAATCTTTCAAAATAGTTTAAAAATAATTTAGTTTATGTTTAACGCGGTCAAGTGCTTCAGCGAAATCAAAAATTGAGTATGTTAAAATGCAAAAACGTACCCGATTTGGAAGTTCCGTACCCGGAAAAAAATTCGTACCAAAAATGGTACATTTCCGTGGTTATGGTAGGTTTTAGATAACCAAGGAAATGTCTCTCACCATCAAGAAATACTATTCACAAAGAGGAAAAATATACTTAAAAAAAATTACTTTCAATTGATGCACTTTGGTTGAAATTATTTGAGATTGCAATTTCAATGTTTCTAAGACGTTGGCAACATTTTTTACTGCAAAGAGATGATTACGCCGTGAAAAACACACATTCCAAATATTGAGAGTGTAACCCCAAATAGTTTATAGCATAGGCCGGCAATTACTTTCCTGGGAGGAAAACTCCAATGCTTTAACATAGCAAGCGCTTTCTCCCTGCCGACTACTGGTTTATAGCCGGGTAGGGAAATTTTCACGTGAAGGCAATACCAAGCCTTAAGTAAAAAGAGTTCTGTTTTTTCAAAAAAAATTTATGGTCACCGTAGTTATATACCTAATATTTCTCATGGCGATATCATGAACATATCCTAAGTCGACTCTCATGGTGTGGTTTTTGACGTTTGCCACCACCGCTGGCAGGGCTTGCGATGTGGTAGCTTCTCTGCTGGTGAACACTTGGTCCCCTAACTTGATTGTTTCGTTGTTTAGTTGGAGTACATAGGTGCCATTTAGGGAGTTTGAGGCACTGTTACTCTCGATCACGCCTTGGTAGTTTGAGACGAATACCGTGCCATAGGTTACCCATTCTACGATACTACCGTTGCGCCTGTTGAATTGACAATCGGCCTCCCCGCCTTTGAGTAGTCGTGGTAGGCAACTATCCTCCTCCAATTTTGTTAGGGATTGCATGTCGCATATGGTAGATGCACCAATGAATAGGCAGTTCTTCCTGAGTCCATGGTTGACGAGCATCTTGTCAAAGGGTAGGTCTAGTTGTTTGCCATCGTATATACCCGCTCGTGTAATCAGTAAGTTGTATACGTTGTTTGCTACTTTTGGCATTGAGAGGACATAGAGGAGTAGCGTCCCATTTGTATATATTGATGGTTTTCCATATTCGATTGCTTGAATTAAGTTTTGATAAGGGAGGGTTTCTAGCTCTGATATGATCCGGTTGACTTCGTCCATATCGAGCAGGTTGGTGTTAACGATTTCCCGTTTCGCAAGCCGACATGCCCTCATGTTCATTGACTTCCTCCCGAACAAGCGCGATATTATGGAGTGCGCTCTCTTTAAATTCTAGCATTTCTGCTTCCTTTGCTACTAAGTTTGTTCGATCCACGACCTCATTTATTCTCCCTAGGACCTCCTGCGTGGTTGCGAAAAGTTTTCTGTTAACCCTGTATTGGTGGTTATTACTTTCTATGACTTCATTCTGGCTTTGCAGGATATTGCTCCAATCAGTTGCGTCGGGTGATCCCGCTAACCACTTCCACGCTGAGCCTATCCAGTCAATAGATCGGGCATTTCGGGTTCTGTTTGTATTTCCTCTTAGCTCTTCGAGACGTTGTAATGTTTGGTTAATGTATAGCTGCACCAAAAGCTGGTTGTCGGTTCGTCTGAATGAGTTTCTCGCAAGGTCTTCAATTTGGTTTATTGCCATAGCGTATTGATCCAAATTTACCACGTGGATAAGTTTAAATGATCCACTGACGATCCACCCATTGCCACTCTGTATAGTTATGATGGGCGCCTTATAATGGAACATATGAAGGGCGCTGATGGCTGATGCCAGCAGTGGGAGTCTGCAACACAAGGTGTTATTTCTAATTTTAGTGTTAGTCAGTTAGTAGTTGTTAGGTTCTAAGAAGGTAAGTTGCGGTTATATATTTAATAAACAGGAAAAATGTTATTGACAGTAGGAAGGTGTTGTTAGTAAGCGGAATTCTTAAGATTAGATTGATCATCCTTAGACTAGCGTTACTGTTTTAGTTTAGGATTTTCGCTTTTCTTGCGATGATATTTTGTTAATGTGTCCGTGGTTTATAAAATTTTTGGTTAGTGGGGAAAATTAAAATAAAATTTGAAAAAATTTCCTTTATACTACAAAAAGTTTCAAAAAATAAAAAGGAACAAAAAATTAGTTAAATTAAAAAGGTAAAAAAAATTTTTTTTGGTTTTTTTCTTTTTCTTTGTTAACAATTTTTTTCCTCTTTGGATTAATCAAAAATTTTAATTTTATTTTTATTTTTTTATTTAAAAAATTTTTCAAAAAAAATAAAAAGGAACAAAAAATTAGGATAACTAAAAAGGTAAAAAATTTTTTTTTTTGTTTTTTTTTTTTTGTTAACAATTTTTTCGTTTTTTATCTTTTCTTTGGATTAATAAAAATTTTAAATTTTATTTTTATTTTTATTTTTGTTTTTACTTAAATTTTTGTATATTTTTTTTATTTTTCTTTTTGTTTCTCTTCTGTTTTTCGGATTAAGCGAAAAACTAAATTTTTTTCTTTTTTTCCTGCGGATTAGGCGCAAGGATTTTATAATATAATTCTTTGTTTTTCGGATTAGGCGAAAAACTCATACTTTTTTCTTTTTCCTTTTATTCCCGCGGATTAGGCGCAAGGATTTTGTAATAAAATTCTTTGTCTTTCGGATTAGACGAAAAACTCATATTTTTTTTTTTGTTTTTATTATTTTATATTCGTGTAGGAAAGAAGTTTCCACTGTTCTCGAACCAGCTATGGGGGGCCGTGGTTATCCGTTTTGGGAACAACGTAGCCATTTGTCAGATTCGATGGCGTCGTAGGCTACTAAGGCACGCTTGTCCCACTGACAAGACCGCTCTTGTAGTAGTGAATTCTAATTCTTAAAAAAACATTTGTTTTTTGTTTATTTTTTTGTTACGTATGAGGATGTGTGTTTCCCCGATTCAAGTTCTTTATATGTTGTTTATGAACTTTTTTGCCACTCAAGGTTGTTACAGAGGTTTCTGTTTCCCCTTTATCTGCTTGTCCTTCACGTATATGACATCGTTCTCGTCATAACGCTCGGGTAAGCGTCTTTTCTTATTGTGCCTTTTAATCGGAACTAATTGTTTCTTTTTTAATAGAGTTTTCAAATACTTATTCATTTCCCTGCTTTTATTTAACAGTTCTTGATAGTTGGAGGCCCTTGCGCGATTGAAAAACACGTCGCTGGGCTTTCGGTTAGTCACCGAGTGAATTGAGTTATTGTAGCGGTCTACGGCGATGTTTACCAATTCCTTTGTTCTGAGATTCGGGTTGTCTGCTTTTAAACATCTAAAAATTTCAATAAGCGTGGAGTGAAGCCTTTCTACCTGGCCATTTACCTCGCTTCTCTGTGGTGGGGTTCGGTAGAGTTGAAGAGTTTTGAAAATTTGGAAAATTTATCTATGCAGCTTAGGAATTTTTCTCCTTGGATCTCGCAAATATCTACGTGGATTATCTCGCAAGGACGCGAAGGAATTCGTGTGCGCTGTAACTCTGGCATATTTGGATGCCTATCATACTTACTTCGTTTACATGTCTCGCATGTCAGCACATAGTTTCTAATGGTACTGCTCATTTTCGGGAAATAATATCGTTCTAAAATTTGTTTCCTATTTTCTGTGGGGTTCCTATGAGCTCTCTTGTGCTCTTCCCACACGACTTCACAGATCCTATCGGGGTTTCGCTATTTTGGCGGAGTCCCGGATGAACTTCCTGTAATAAGAAGTTAATCCCAGAAAACTTTTAAGTTCCTTCAGGGTACAGGGGGGCAGCATGTTCCGTATAGACTCTACCTTCTTGGGGTCTGGTAGTATTCCCTCAGAGGTTAACATATATCCCAGGAATTCTACACTTGTTTTTAGAAATTGGGTTTTCTATAAGTTAACCTTTAGGCTAGCGGCCATGAGTCTGGAAAGGATAGCTTCAATGTGCTTTAGGTGAGTGACTTCATCTTTGCTGAAGATGATTGTCATCAATGTATACAATATCTGTTTTGTATACAATATCTGTTTCGGCCTATAAATTCTTTGAGCACGTCGTCTATCATGCGTTGGAAGATAGAGGGTGCATTTTTTAGGCCGAAGGGGAGCCGCAAAAACTCGTATTTTGCATTCATTGTGGAAAATGCCGTTTTTGGAATATAAGACTCTTTCATCGGAATTTGGTGGAATCCGGAAGTAAGATCAAGTGTAGTGAAGTACCTTGCGTTCCCTAGGCTGGCGATAGTACCGTTAATATCCGGTATGGGGTACGTGTCTGGAATCGTTACAGCGTTCAGTCGCTTAAAGTCGATGACCATGCGATACTTCTTTTCTCCTTTGGGTTGGGCTTTCTTGGGTACAATCCATATAGGTGAGTTGTATGGGCTCTTTGATGGACGAATGATGCCGTCTGAGAGAAGGTCCTTGATTTGTTTTTCGACCTCTTCACGCATGTTAACGGGATATGGGTAACTTTTTGTGTAGATGGGGTCTTCTGTATGCGTTCTTATTTCGGCTTGGACATTAGTTTCGATTTCCATGCTGCGATCGACTGGACCGAATAAATCTTTATATTTGTTTAGTAAGTCATTCAATGCTCTTCTTGTGGAGTTGTTGATGTTACAATCAAGGGGAATGTGTGGCACGATGTTATTGACGTGCTGGGCTATCTTCCGCTTAAGGGGCAGCGCCGTATCAGGTTTTAAAATTAGCAAATTTAATTCCCTATCCAGGACTGCTCTAACTTCTGTTAGAGTGTCGTCTCCCAAGATTCCGTCGAAAGACGTAAGCCCTGGAAGGACGAAGAATGTAGTGGGGGTATCTCTTCCCGCAGACCTTCCTATCAATTTTGATTCTTCCCCCCGCTGAAATGACTTGGAATGGTTTTTCCACCGGTGTGGATTCTTGTATAACGCGTTCGCTTATATAGTTTTTGTTGGCCCCTGTATCTACTAAAAATTCGAGTGTGCCTTGATTAGGCGTAGCATATTCTAAATATGGAACGCCGGACACGAGGCCCCTACTGCAAAATTTATCTGATCGCCGTTGTTTTGATCCTGTCTGTGTTCGGTTTCTTCTTCCTCTGCTTAATCTACTGGCACTAAGTGAAACATCTTTTGTTTTTTGTCTGGCCATCTGTTAGACTGCCCTGAAAAATTCCCTGAGCCTGGGCCCCTCTTTAAATTACTGAATTTCCGGATTTGGCTGGAATTGTTGGATTGTCTAGTTTGTGAAGAAGGATCAGCGTTTGCCCTCACTACCCCTGACGGACTAGAGTTGGCACGCCAGCTTTGAATGGACTGCTGTGAGTTCCTTGTTTGTCCGGAGTTTGGATAGTTCCGGTTTGGTATTGCCCTATCTTGGGACTGACCTGAATAGTTTTAGAATATCGGCCAGATCCATTATAATTTTAATTGTTACCTGAGTAGTGCCGAGGTGCTAACGATTGAAAATTATTATTGAAACCCCTACTATATGGATTTGGTGAACGAGACCGACGGTGAATAGCATTCCTACGGTCGACATTCATGAAGGTTAGACAGGCCGAGTATGCCTCAGGCAGCGATTTTGGTTTTTGAACTAACAACAGAGTAGGAAGGTCCCCGTTAAGCCCCCTAATGAACACGTCTAGTGCTCTTCGTCGATGTGTTTCTGTTAATGCAAGGATAGTTTCACCGTGGGCATATTTCTCCGTGCTAATGGTATTGATCATTAGCGACAGTTGTCTGTTCACCTGGGCGTAGAATTCAGATATTTTGAGACGACCTTGAGTCATCTGTGTTAGTTGTTGGTCGAGAGTTTCAATGGGAAAGGGTTTCCTTTATTTGCTTCCAATCGTTATCTAGGATATTGTGAGAGACCAAGGCGGCATCGGCCGCGCCTCGAATCTTATACCTGATATGCCGTAGGATGGCTCTATAAATTGGTATACCTTTGACTATGCTATAGTCACTTATTATCTGTACCCATGATGTGATAATGTTCTCGGTTGCCGTCGAAAACCTGAAGCTCCTTAACACAATCCGGGAGTTTGGCTACCTCGTTTAATTCGGCTTCTGTTCGCGGTCTGGTCAGAGGCTCTTCTACTTCTTGTGGTGGATCAGCGCTTTTGAGTCGCTTCTCTACTTCCTCTACGCGGTTCTCCAGCTTTTTTAGGGTCGCATTTAGTTCACCTAATGCTTCCGAGCTATTTTTAGCCTCTATTTGCTGTAGCCGTTTTTCGAATTGTTTCAGCTATTGTAAGGCAGCATTAATAGCGCCGGTCAATTCTGTGATATTCTTTTTCGCCTCGTCTGAGTTCATGTCTTTGCCTATGCAAACTATGGGATAAAAAGAAAAGAGAAGAAAACTGGTTGGTTATTTACTTACAAAAGCAAGGATTTCATTCGTATCCTTTTACGATCACTTGTGGATTTGTTCTACACTCTTGGGTTTTATGCCCTTCTTTTTTGTTTCTCTTTACACTTTGGCTCTTTTTTATAGCAACTTTTGTTGTGTTATTTTTGCTTTTTGACTTCCCTGCAAAGCTTATGCGGCTTTGCCAAATGACGTTGAGCAATACCAACAGCTCAGTCAGAATCGGGAAGGACCTCTCTGAGCCATTTGAAACCAAACGAGGCTTCAGACTCCCTTTCGTGCGATTTCTTCAATCTGATACTGGAGAAGATAATTCGAGCAGCAGAGCTAAATCGCAATGGTACAATCTTTTACAAGAGCGTGCAATTGCTGGCGTATGCCGATGATATTGATATCATTGGCCTTAACAACCGCGCCGTAAGCGCTGCCTTCTCTGGACTGGATAAGGAAGCGAAAAAAGTGCCGTGATGGAGGACAAGACGAAGTATTTGCTGTCATCAAAGAAAGAATCGGCGCACTTGCGCCTTGGCAGCCATGTCACTGTTGATAGTTACAAATTTGAAACTGTGAGGGACTTCGTCTATTTGGGAACCAGTATCAACACCGAAAATAATATCAGTCTAGAAATCCAGAGGAGAATCACTCTTGCCAACAAGTGCTACTTTGGACTGAGTAGGCAATTGAGAAGTAAAGTCCTCTCTCGAAGAACAAAGATCACGCTCTATAAGTCTCTCATCATACCTGTCCTGATGTATGGCTCAGATTCATGGACAATGTCAAGAGAAGATGAGATGGCCCTTGGAGTATTTGAGAGAAAAGTTCTCCGGAAGATTTATGGTCCTTCCCGTGATGCCAACGGCGAGTATCGAAGGAAATTTAACGATGAGCTGTACGAGCTCTACGCAGATCTGACCCTAGTCCAGCCAATTAAAGCCCAAAGACTCCGCTGGCTGGGCCATGTTATGCGAATGGACAAATAAGCTCCAGCACAGAAGGTTTTCCTATCTTCAACTGAATTCGGCAGCAGAGGAAGGGGGAGGCCTCGACTGAGATGGAAACAACAGGTGGAGGATGACTTGAACTCCCTTGTGGTTTCCAATTGGCGTCAGTTATCGCTAAAAAGGAATGACTGGCGTGCTTTGATATGCAACGGCCAAAATCGCTTAGGCGGTTAAGTGCCAATAAATGATGATGATGATGATTTTTGCTTTTTGCAACACTGGCCTTTGGCCTTTAAACTTCCACTAAGGTAACCTCGCAACCCTCTCGGGCGCCAGTTAACGAGACCAACGTCTCCTTTTATAAAAAATTAAAGATGCGGCGATTCGACTCGCCGATAGCCGTTAAATAAAACACAATAAGTAGAGCTATCACATTTAATGTAGTGTATTGCTCGACACACCAAATTGAACTAAACTAAACTAATCGATATTCTTACCAGCTAACTTCTTAACCTAAGACTATAATGCTAAGGTTGCAGCTCCCATTCATGCTTCCGGGTTGTTAATTGGGTCAGCTGCGCGTGTTGGCCGATATTGCTGCGTTGCATTATTTGCCCATTCATTCATAACTGTGCTTGGCCGATATTGCTGCGTTGCACTATTTGCCCATTCAATAATAACTGTGTCGCGCGTGTGCCGTGTCAGCGAAGTTATTATATCGAACCAATGCTGACTGCTGTTGGATAACGTGAATACAGGGTGCGTGCTAATGTAGTACAGAGTTAAGTTACCACTGAAATTTTTATTGGGTGTTATATGTGATAGATCCCTAACTAAACTAATGGCGGCGAAATACCAACAGGTTATCATAACCTCTAACGAGATTTTTAGCCGAGCTTCTCTTTCCAACTTGTGGTGTGTTGTTTTTGAGTTTTCCTACAAGTTGGCGGGACCTACAGTTTTTTGCCGACTCCGAACGGCACTTGCAAAGCAAATGAATTTTTTGCTGAGAAGCTTCTCATGGCAGAAATACACCCGGAGAGTTTGCCCCGTTTAGAAAAATTCTTTTTCTAAATAATTTTTGATGTTACTTTTGTCGGGCATCGTACTGCCACGACTTGGTGTAAAAGGCCGAACACTTAACCGCTACACCACGGCGGCCGCCGATAGATCCCTAACACCTCCCAAAAAACTCGAGTTAACGAAAAAGGGGTTATATGAGATCGCTCCCTACCACCTCGAAAAAAACTGGGGATAACGAAAAAGGGGGCGTGGCACCTCCCATACGAATGAAATACTTCATAGTACATATCTCTGGAAGTATTTAGGTTAGACTACTAAAATTTCGTGAGGAGTTATATAAGTTCAACCCCTTCCACCTTCAAAAAAACTGGGGATAACGAAAAAGGGGGCGTGGTTCCTCCTATACGAAGGAGATAGGGATATGGATTATAATGGATATAGAGAAACATGCAGGGAAATAAATTTGTGGCAGGACAACGTCTGCCGGGTCAGCTAGTTATGAAATAAGTCCCAATTTGTATGGAAAATATTTGGGACTTATTTAATTTTTTTTTTTTTGGGACTTATTTCATTTGGGATTTATTTCGTGGTACCGCTGAAGACAGCTTTTAGTTCATCAGCTCGAATCTCCAGCACCGATTAGGTCACTGTAATGGGTGTACATAGCCCACGTACCTGTTTAGTGTATGCAAATGTATTTACTCGAAAAACTTCCCCGAAGTAGATACAAATTTTTGGGCTCACTTTCAATGTTTACAGCAGTTGGGCGAACGGATTAGCTATTACCACGGTTGCAGTTTGTTTAAAATTTGGCGTACCAAAATTCGTACCAAACCGAAAAAACGTACTGAAATAATTTGCTAGCCAAACAATATAACATTTATTAAAACAATTTTAGGCAGTAATTTAACATAATTTAACACAGAAACGGGTTTTAATATGTGTACATATGGTGATTCAAATATAAGAAAATTTGCCTATTTTTTCGCCCTTTCCCAAGTGGTACCACTTCACTTCTACTGCAGTGAAGAAGGGAGTGAAAAATACACAACATCATGACTAAATAATTTTTTTGTAGTCATTCAAATGTGGTTTTTTATATTTGTAGCACTGTCATTGGAGTTGCGTTGAAGTTAAAATGGCAAAAACGTACCAAATTTGGAAGTTGCGTTCCAACGTACCCAGAGAAAAAATTCGTACCAAAAACTGTACAATTCGGCCAAAAGGGCAACCGTGGCGATTACCTTGTTTTTATTTCAACACACAGCCATGCAAATAAATGTTGTAAAAGAAAATAGCCAAACAACAATTAAGCTAATTACAAACTTAAAAAAAGTTATTAAACAAATAACTGTAAAAGTATGTAATTTAACAAAACGTATTTGAGGGAGGGGTGCAGTACTATAAAAATGGAATTTTAACAAAAACTTTTTGTTTTTAAAGGACTTTACTGGAGTAGGAAACATCCAAGAAACCAAAACAGCCGGCGACATAAATCACCAGGCCCCGTTAAGTATCCTTCTTCGAATGCATAAACTTGTTTGTATGTGCAACAATTTTTTTGTGTGGACGGGAGTGGCTCACCTTCCCTTAAAATTTGTTTAAAACTGGTTGAAAACTGCAATTCGTTAGCAATTATATTTTTAGTAGTATTGACGCCATACTTACAGGTGGAAGGGATGAAAATCTCGGGATTAAGTGATCTCGCGCTGGGTCTCTTACCGTCCCGGAATTTTTGGTTCTAGAAATATGTTGTTACATACGAAATAACCTTTATTTTTTATATGAAACTCACACACAAGGTATATTCACTTGATCCGCCCAACGGGAGTGTGTAACGGCCCAGGAACCAGCTTCGGAGCGCTCTTCAATCTGAGCCCTAAAACAAGCTTTTCTATAGTTTTCAATACTTAAGCATTCAGCTGAGTCAGTCCGTCAATACGTCAGATATGTACGTGACGTAGGTCGATTTTAGAGCAAATTCCATTTGGCGGCCGCAGTGATGTATCGGTTAAGTGATCGGCCTACTACACCAAGTCGTGTCATTTCAATGCCCGGCAAAAACAATCATAAAAAAAATTACTTAAAAAACCACAATTTGTATTTTTGTGTGTTTTATTTATGTTGATATTTCGACTTCATTCTGAAGTCATCATCAGAACTAGGGGTATAAACCAGGCCCCCGCGAATCGAGCGTCCGCCATGTTGTGACGTCATATGGGCTATGTGCTATGGTGCTGCCACATCAGCATAATGAAAATACATCAATTTGTTGTTCCTTTGATATGAACATATTAAAATTTCGCATTATTACTATTATTTAAGTTGTATTTCATAAATGCAAGTAGTTTTAAGAGCTTTTTTACATTTTCAGATAGCAATAATCCGTTGTTTATTTTGGAACAAGTGCAGGATACATACATATGGGATTTTTCGGTACATGCCCTCTTAAAGGGTTAAAGATATATATATCAAACAAAAGGTAATTTCATAAGCTATTTTACGGTTCAAAAATTTTCAAAATCCGTTCTATGGTTTTCAAGATATATTGATTTAAAAATTGAAAGTTTGATCTTTTGACGTGGAATAACCCCTAAAGTATTTAATTGCACCAAAAAAAATATGTACAGGTTAACTCGCCACCAACTCTACTTTTGATCCCTATATAAATTTTTTTCATTTGCTATATGTATGTATTCTGCACTTATGCCTTTATTTTTTATTGGATATTTTTTGGGCATAAAAATCCCGTCCAAAGTACCATGTGCACATTAGTATGTCCAATATGGCAACTCGTTTTTTGCGTTTATTTGTGTTTCTCCCTCTTCGTATGACGTAATACGATGTCAACAAACTTTGTTTATCTCGGATCTGCGGTACCTTCTTAGGTTTATTTACCTTGGGTATAAACAATATTTTAACATATATACATACATACATATATATGTATCACAATGCGAATTAAACTTTTGGATATGGTCCATCGACTAATTTAAGTACGACAAAATAATTATTAGAAAAGTAGCGAAGAGAGAAAAATGACAAAAAGTAAACAATTAAAAGTACCGCAAATTAAACAATTTAAGAAACCTGTGAATATAAACAAACATTTTTACAACAATAAAACACCTGTAACAAGACTTAGCTTTATGTGTATACATATGTACATCCCATCCCTCACCAGAAAAGAGTCGCCGACTCTATTTTGCTGAGTACCGTGCATTTTGTTGCTTTAAAATCAGATTCCTGTATGCATAGGTACAGTGGTCCGTATCTGACCGAAAATTAATCCTTTTATTATTAGGGGTGTTCAAAATATGCAGGATTTCTAAAGTGTAACGTTTGTTGTAATGTTTTTCTTTCTCCAGGATTGATACACTTTCAAAATCAGGATAGTGTCCTGTATCCTTATAGTGGGATAACAAGGCGGTCTTGTTTTCCGAAAAATTATTTCTTAATTTTATATTGCTTTTATGGGCAGAAATCCTTGTCTTCAATTTAAGTTTTGTTGTCCCCACGTATACTTTCTTGCATACGTGAGACCCGTCGCCATTACATGGAATTTTATAAACCACATTAGATTTCTCCAGTTTTGTTATTTTGTCCTTAGTGTTATTATAAACTTGTCTCAATGTATTATTATATGTGAACGCGATTTGGTATTTATCCCTGTCGTATAAGTTGGAACAACTGATCCTCTCGGATATTCCTGGAACGTAGGTCATGGATTTATATATTTTGCCAGCTGGATCTAACTTGTCTTTCGTTTTTGTGTTATTCGCGACGTGGTTATAGATTAATTTATTCACTAATTCTTTGGGAAAGTCATTTTGTTCAAGAGTTTTTTTAAATAATTTCAATATTTTTCGGATGAAAATTTTTGTCGCTGATTGTTAATACTCTTCGAATAAAATTTTTCGCCGTATTTAAATTGGTTGTTTTCTCATGTTTTGAGTGAAAATTTATTAGTCTCCTGGACGCTGTTGGCTTTTTGTACCAATCGATAAATAATTTATTGTTTTTCTTAATTACAAGAGTGTCAAAATATGGAAGTGAACCATCCTTTTCTCTCTCTATTGTGAACCGTATGTTCTTATGATACGTATTAAGCATTTGCAGCAGATTTCCTATTTCGTCTGTTTTGACTACAGCAAACAAGTCATCTACATATTTTGTCAGCAGACGTGGCTTTTCGGTAGATTTCGTTTCAAATTGAGTCAAAAGCTCTTCCATCACTATATCAGCTATGACTGGTGAGGCTGGCGACCCCGTGGGCATTCCTGAGCATTGTTCATATACTTTTTCGTTGTATTTAAAGTATCTATTATCTTTTATGCAGAATTTTAATATACATATTTAAGAATAACTCTTTGGTCAGTAGTGAATGTTCTTTGATGTTGTTCCATTTGGAGGATATAATCTCAATGGCCAAATCTACGGGAATACTTGGGAATAACGAAACCACGTCGAAAGACACCAAACTTTCATCGTCATAAAGGTATGTTCCGTTTACCTTATCTCTGAACTCTGCAGAGTCTTTCACGTTATATTTCGACGATTTTATTAGATTTTTAAGAAATCGGACAACATATTTACACAGGTTATAGGGCGGGGAACTAATGGAGGAGCAAATTGGACGTAGAGGTATACCTTCTTTGTGTACTTTAGGTAAACCATAGATTCGCGGGGGGTTTGCATTTTTGCAAGTCAGAAGATTCCTTTCTTTAGTATCAATGCACTTGCTATCAAACATCTTTTTCACAAGATCATTGTTCTTTTCTTGTAGTTTAATAGTCGGGTCCCTTTTTAGCACTCTATAGGCAGAAATATGATTAAGTATAGCTTGCATCTTCTTTGTATATTCTGTTCTATCCATTATTACCGTGCTGTTGCCTTTATCGGCATTAAGAACTAAAACCTGTTTATTATTTTTAAGAAACATCTTTGTAGAATGAAGTGTATTACATAAGAATTTATCTCGCACTGAGACTGTGTTTTATGTAGATGTTCATTTATTAGTGAAGTTAAATTATTCCTTTAAATTTCTTGCTTTTCTTTATCTGGTACAGTTTGTATTATATTTTCCCCATCAGCTATAAATTGGAAAAGCGGGATTTTTTCTCTTTCCAGTGGCATAACATATTTTCGACCTAGAGACAGGAGCCACTGAATACCTTTTGGGATATCTAAAGCAGTTGTATTGTGGAACCATTCTGGTACCACCCTAATATTAAGTTTTTCCTTTTCTTTTTCTCTAAATTTATCTATAAAGCACAGTCCACGCAACACTAATTGGCAGTTACACAATGAAATATAAGCCAGAGACCTATAAGAGTTCCTCGTGGCGAAATTTCTGCACTTGTGTCGAAAAGGTCGACGACACAGCGAGACTTAGATGAGTGCTCTCGAAAACTCAAACAGCCATCAGCTATTTGCGGAAAGCACGGAAGCTGCTCTTGAACACTCAATTTCCACGGAACTCGTATGATGCCCGCTTAGCACCTGGAAGACACCTGGCTGTACACGTCCCCATCACGGAGGAAAGGGTAAAGTGGCCAATTAAAAGCTTTCAGCCGTTTAAGCTGCTGGACCAGACCGGATTATCACCGCACAATTCATAAACACGTTGGAAATATCAGCTAAATGGCTGGTATATCTTTATACAGCCGGTTTGGCTCTCAGTTATATACCGCACTGCTGGAGAAGCGCCACGGTAGTATTTATTCCTAAGGCTGATAAGGCCTCAGACTTCAGAGCCTATGGACTACAAACCGATCAGCCTCTCGTCCTTTGCACTCAAAACATTCGATACGATAATCAGCGACTACCTCTCCTCTACTATTAATAGAAACCTTATCTCTAGCAATCAACATGCATACTCGTACACCAAAAGCAAATCAACCGAAACTGCGCTTCATATCCTATCTCTATCATTGAAAAATCGTTCGACGAAAAGGGGTACTGTCTCGTGGCCTTCCTAGAAATTGAAGGGGCTTCCAACAACATAAGCACGAGATCTATTAACACCGTTCTAACAAACCTGGGCATAAACAGCAGTGTTGCCAGGTTAGCTTTTTTGAGGCTAGATTTAGCTTTTTTTGCCCTTTAACCTCATAATTTTCGGTTTAACTTCGTGGCTTTTTCTAGGCTTTTTTGCTCAAAATGTTACTTGTACTAATTTGTATTTATTTTTTGGTATTACCACTCAGTAATGCAGAGGTTGAACGAATTTTTAGTGCCATGAACATTTTAAAAACTAATACACACGGAGATTATCTCAAACAAATCTTCTTTAATCAGATCCAAATTTTACCCTACACACAACATTGACGATTAACACCATTGAAAATTATTATTTTGGTTGTTATTTCACCATACATCTGCCTCATTTTGGTTATTTTCCACCTTATCTAAACACTAGCGCGACATCTATCTGTGACAGTAGCGGTCATATCGAAGTTTTGGTTGTACTCCTTGCTATTTTTTTTTTATCTGTCGGTGACAGTAGCGGTCATATCGTAATTTAGGTTGTATTTCTTGCAGTGTTATCTGACGAGTGTTGTGTTGATCTGAAGAGTGCTGCCAGCGCAAATTTCTTAAATCTGAATAAATCGTCGTCATCTTTGGAAATTTATAATGAAGATTATGTTCAAGTTAATTCCCAAAAACGGAGTTAATTCGGAATTTGCGCTAATGAATCAGCCCTATATGCTAAGGAACAGATTAAAAACCAAAATGCTTCATTCGATGCTTAACATTAGATGTTCATTAAAACGCGTATCCAAATGCTCTGATGATTTTGAAATTTCTGATGATATCACCTCTATGGTAAATGCGCGAAATTTATACGAAACCTCAAGGTCTTCTGGTTCATCAGACGAAGATGATATTTTATTTAAATAATTAGTTTGGAGTGATGTTTTGTTCTATGTACATTAGGGTGATTCAAAAAAAATGTCTTCTTGGTCTTACCCCCTAAAAAGTTAGGTATTGATGAGAAAATAAGCCTTGCAAAAAATTAGCGCTCTAACTTAACCCTTAGGGGTGGCTATTTTTTTCGCCCTTTCCCATACATTTTGTATGAGAAAAAATGGCATTTTTTTCAAAGTGAATTTTCTTTTAATTTTTGAAAATATTTTTACATACTCTTAAAGTTGAAGCCTTGAAGCCTTAAATGTACAGCCATTTAAAATTGACTGAGTTTTGTACTATTGCACACATATACACAGTAACACGTATAAAATCTAGAATGGCTGTAATTATTTTAATAGTTGAGACAATCGCACATGGCTTACCATTTTGGAAGCTTCAAGGCTTCAGCTTTAAGAGTATGTAAAAATATTTTCAAAAATAAAAATAAAATTAACTATAGGTTTGTTTATTGGGCTGCTCTAGCTAACGCCAGATTGGGATATTTCACAAAATTGTGTTTAACGAACACTTTTCTTGCTCTAGGTTGCTCTATCTTTTGTTTCATGAGTACGCCCAAAACAAAACTAGAGTAATCCAGATCACAAATTTCTGCTCTAGCTTTTTTTATGGTGTAAGTTAGAGCAGAGAAGCAATTGTCAGTCAGGAAAAAGTAAATTTTTGAAAACTTTAAAAAAATTAGCTTGCAAGAAAATCAATGGTTTTGTAAACGTGAATTTGCTTTAATTTTGAATATTTAAATAAAAAAACCAAATAAAAAGAAACTATCGAGATTCAAGTATTTCATGGCATTTCTGCTCTGAGTTGCTCTAAGTTGCTCTATTTCTATTTTGACAGCTGCCCTGCTCTGCTCTGGTCTAACCTGCTCTGAACTTTTTTTTGGTCAGTAAACAAATCTTTTGAAAAAAATGCCATTTTTTTGTATGGGAAAAAATGGCATTTTTTTTCAAAGTGATTTTTCTTTTAATTTTTGAAACTTTTTTGAAAATATTTTTACATACTCTTAAAGTTGAAGCCTTGAAGCCTTAAATGTACAGCCATTTAAAATTGACTGAGTTTTGTACTATTGCACACATATACACAGTAACACGTATAAAATCTAGAATGGCTGTAATTATTTTAATAGTTGAGATAATCGCACATGGCTTACCATTTTGGAAGCTTCAAGGCTTCAGCTTTAAGAGTATGTAAAAATAGTTTCAAAAATAAAAAAAAAATTAACTTTGAAAAAAATGCCATTTTTCCCGTACAAAATGTATGGGAAAGGGCGAAAAAAAAATAGCCACCCCTAAGGGTTATGTTAGAGCGCTAATTTTTTGCAAGACATATTTTTTCATCAATACCTAAAGTTTCAGGGGGTAAAACCGAATTTTTTTTTTTTTTTTAATTTGAATCACCTTAATGTACATATAAGTATTTATTTAAAAAACAAAGTCATGCACTAGTCAAGAAAATGTGCCTGATATGTGTTCATACATGAATAGTTCCTTTAAGTAATGTTTATAGTTTTTACATATGTATATGCAAATGAACTAAACTTAAATAAATATAATTTGAATGAATTTCTTAAAACAAAATGCTGACTTTTTTAGCTTCTTTTTTTTAGTTTCAGCCTTTTCTAACTTTTTTTTTGGCAATCTAGCTTCGTTTTTCTTCACAACCTAGCAACACTGATAATCAGGTCTCTTATCGGACTAATTGACCAACTGCTAAAGGGTAGAAAAATAGTTTCATCCCTGGGTTCGGTTGATTTATCACGCTACGTCACTATGGGAAAGCCTCAGGGTGGTGTTCTCTGCCCGCTTCTATTGAACCTTACTGTATACTCCAGATTGGGCGCTTTAGCGCCAATTATCCGTTTTTTCTGAATTTTCGCGCCTTGAAACTTAAAGAAGCGGAGGTGGCGCTTTTTTGATTTTGGGAAATTTTTTTCCCCAAACGCAATTACTATCAAGGAAATACTTTCAAAAACTTTTAAATTCGAAATATATAATTTTTGATGAGAGGTGGTTGCTACTGTGTGTTGTGATTTTGTGATTTTAATGAAGCAAATCTATCATCTCTCAATTTATGATTTTATTACTACAAAAAATATGTGGTAATTTTTTCATTTAGTTCAACTATTAGGGGAACATCGAGGTGGAAAGAAAAACTCCCTAGTTTTGTACTAATAACTTTTAATTCCCCCATTTAGAGCAAAACGGCTTAAAAGAAAAGTAAAGATATCGTTTTTCTTAGCCGTTTCTACATATGTGAATCGAGAAAAGAAACGGATACCCTTTATTTTAAAAACCATTTAATTAGTCTAAAAGTGGAAGTTTTGAACATTCCTAAAATAAAAAAAACATGTTTTGAAACTACAGCCATCAAAGGAATATTCACATAAAAAAAATTATATTTTCCTATACAAAAAAAGGGTAATTTTTTACATGGCTTATTTTTTATCGCCATTTTTTGTTCCTATATTTTTTTTGAAAATGGGAATTTTGGTCGCTTTTTTCTTCTGGAATCGCGCTTTTTGTTTAAAAAATCTGGCAACCCTGGCTGCGAGACACAAGCTGGGGCGGCGGGAAGGTAAATTCCCACCGCGACGGCTCCAAGTTAGACTGCAGAGTTAGGGGAGGGGTTTATTCAAAGGATCTGAACCTTGAGCTCTCCTTCAGACTACCTGATCACTTCAGTGTCTTTCAGGCTGAAGTCTAACGTCAACACCTTATTGGACAGGATATTGCTATTCTCAAGTCTGAAATGATGCTCAGCTCTCGTCGATCTCTACAAGAGATGGCCCAACAGAACCGCGTGAACCTCCCATGGGTCCCGGGACATAGGGAAATTGTAGGGCAGACGAACTTATGAGGCAGGGCATGACCAAGCTAATGCTAAAAGAGTACACAATTCGCGAAGCCAACGAAAATGGCTGCGATCTTCGGGGTCCCGTATATCCAAACAAACCTGGCCAAAATTGGATCATAAAAGATCTAGACAAATATATGCCCTAAGGAGGAGAGAAATCTCCATATCTAGTAATAGGGGTACTAACCGCCTTATTGGTAGGCACGCAGAAAGGCTAGGTGTGCCCTACCGACTATACTGTAGGAGTTGCAATGATGATGATAAGGAGGAAACGGTGGAGCACCTCATTTGCAACTGCCCGGCTTTGAGCGGCGCGAGAATGCGCTTTTTGGGAGTTTCCTATCTGGACAACCTACGCCAGGTCGCGGAGCTGGATATAAAGGACTTGATGGCCTTCATCAAGTCATCTAAATGGTTCGAGGAGGAGTAACGGTGTCGGTTTAGGAGTGTGAGTCTCGGGATTCAGCTATGTGGAGAATCCCGGAAACCCGGGAATTTTCCATATGGCCGGGTCCCGGAAATGACTTTGCTAGTGTTGGTGGCATCACAACGGGCGTTTTTATACTGGCTTAAGTGTGCCTCTGCGGCAACCACTTGAACTTAACCTAACCTACAAATTAAAAAAATGCAGCTTTTATTTTTTTCGAAGATCTCACTTTCGCCCTGTATAGCACTTCTTGCAACATCAGGCAACATGCGACATACTCAAATGAAAGCGCAAAATTGCTCTCAATTTTCTCTTTTTTCATTCCCCCACTTCTCACTTCGCCCTGCAACGCGCTGTCAAAATTGAAAATTCCAGCGTTTGACGCCGCGTGGCATGAGGATTTTTGACAACTATTTGACGCTGAGCGCGCTTATTTAAATCGGGCTGTTACATACATTTTGGAATAGAAAAAGAAAACCATTCAAACCATTGTTAAATTATATAAGGTTAAGCAGATTTTGACATTTGCCAAGGCAAAGCTTCCTTATTAGCGTTGCATTTACGAAGGATGCAAAAAAGGCTAAAAAAATCCCCCTTTAGGAAAATTGTAGGAAGGCCGTTCGTAAAATTTCAGGACTTTTTTTCCGGAAATCTGTCTTTTCAAGATTTACCCCGCTATTCATAAAAAATAAAATTGGTTTATAAAGCTTTTTAAAGTGACATTCACTTACAAATTTTGAGTTATAAGATCTTAATAAGCATGCCCTTTTTGTGGGTAGCAGTAACATGTACGAAATAAGCTTATAAAACGGCAATGTTTATAATTGGATCCTTTTTTAATAACTTTCCACAATCTCCGGTATGAAAACCAATCTCTTAACGTCTGTGGCAGCGGTCTCACGAACTGGCCTCGGAGATCCAAAGGAGTAAAATGCTGCACCTGAGCTTTCAGCAAAGGGAGCGACCGCGATGGCAACTACGGGTCCGGACTCCCAGGAGACATCTCCCCTCCGCTCTGTGTACTTGGAAAAACCTGTGGCCGCAAGGACCCTGAAGAAATATGAGAGAGTCCATCAGGAAACGCTGTCGCCGAGTTCCAGGAGTTGATGCAATCTCTGATACCGGATTTCCAAACCACTTATGTGTCAAAGAGGGTAAAAAAAAACCCTTTCAAACGCAAGAGATCGGACGTGTAGTTAAAACCTCACCCCGTAGTAGGAAGACCACGCTTTGCCGAAGTGACTAAGGATCCTTATAGGCATTCCTGACCGAGGCAACGACCGTTTGGCCATTCTCAAAGACCAGTGGCGACACGTCCGGAACGAACTCGCTAACGGTCTTATTGACGTTTATTTGAAGACTCCGGGTGGTACAGCGGCGGTCACGGATGCGGGTTGGCACCAGGGATTAAAATAGTCGCGTGTGACGACGTATAAACTGTGGCACTGTACAAGGCAGCAGCTGCAAGACTGTGTGAAGTCTACAAAGGTGCAAAAACCGGGGTCGTCGATTGGAATGACATTCCGGCTGGGCCAAAGGCAAGGGCATGGATTCCTGCCATCCCTACAGAGCCTGAGAGTACTCTCACGATGCTGCGGATAATGAATCCGGCCCTCCTGACGCAGGACTGAAGTGTCACTATGGTCGGGGATGCTGTAGGGCCTGATAGACAAGTGGTATTCACCATGAATAAGGAGGCACTCGAGCCCCTTAAAAGTTACAATGGACTAGTCCATTAGAGTGTAGGTGAGATCGTTATCCACGGAAACCGTGGCCAAGCGCGCTGCCAGCTCCGCTGCAACGGGGGACTCGGATATCGAAGAACTGCAAGAGGAAACGGAGGAGTCCGACGCGAAAAGCATGTTATCTGCCACAGCACTTTCGCAAAGTGACGTGAACAGCTCGGAGATGGAAGACAGCTTGCTGGACGGGGAGCAACCAATCCTGAGCGCATTATCTCTGCAGCAGTGCTCCCGTTACGCCAACTCGTCGTTGAGAGACAACCCCAGGGATGGGCAGACCTCGGACGATATGGATACGTCAGGGAAGTCTGAACGCTCTCATGTTGGTGGTGCTTCAGATAAATCTGCACAAATCTAAAGTATTCTCGGCTTTCTAAATGCGACATAGATGTGGTCCTCATCCAAGAACCCTGGGTCAACAGCTTGAGGTTCTGCGGATTGGGGACTATTGGCTTCAAGCTCATTCGAGTTAGCGAGGGGGGCAAGGTCAGAATCTACATTTTGGTGAAATGTGAGCTTCTTTTAAGAATGCACACAAGCTTTCTCCTTGATTTGAATTCAGCTTCAAACGATGAGGTAACGCATTTGTATGCTGTAAAGGCCGCGGAACAGGAAAAATTGCTATTGTTTAGTTAAAATAATAAATTTTCATAAAAATCTTACCAAATATACAATTAATTTTTCAAAATAAAAATAAAACAAACTTCAAAAGCTTTCAGTGTTGCTGTAATTTTGTTCGTATCAAGAATATTGGTTTTTACTACCATTTTCATACGATTTTGAAAAGAAGTAGCACTGTCAATCAGAGAAGGAAGCATGAAGCCGAGAAGTGTCAAAAACGTCTCGGACTGCTTAACCTTATATTATTAAACAATGATTCAAACCAGAGAGGCAAGCAGGCCACGCCAACATTTGGCCTTTTCCAATTTTTTAAACAAAACAATTAGAAAACCACTTTCGAACATGGAACTTCGAAAGCCCGTATAAAATTTGGAAGTTAAATTCGAAAAACGGGGAACACTTTATGTCTTAATCTCTTAAAGTAAGTTGGTGTGGCCCATAACCAGCCGGCTGCTGTACAGTGTTAATGAATACGTATGTATGGAGGTTTATAAGGTTGAGTCTAGGGTGGTGTGATGTATTGAAGTCGAGCTATAAACTATGCGAACTCTCTAATCATTTTTTTCTAAGCACTCATATTAATTCGTATTTTGCTTAAGATGACGCAATCGCCATAAACTAAATTTACCAGAAAAAAAACAAGATTTTTTCAATGTGGCGGAAGCTTGTTGCCAATCTGCTTTCCGTCACATCGATACATATAAATTTGGTGGCAAAGTCAATGAAACTTTCTTTCTACTTGTTATCATGAGAGATACGTAACATAAAAACTAGCAACAAAAAAATAAATGTGGGTTGTTGTTGATTTATTTATTCTTAGTTATTCCTGTTGAGCGGGTGCACATGTATCGTAGTTAGTCGTAGGTATATACATATATGTATGCATGTTTGTTTATGTTGAATCAGGGACGTAGCCGGGGGTGAGGAATTATTTTAAACAAAAAAAGAATTTTTCGTCTTAGTAAAAGTCAGGCCTAACTACTGGAAAGACTGAGACGTTGAAATAGGCTTGGTCGAAAAAGCTGGAGTGCCACATTAGATAACTAGCGTAGTTCTCGAGTCGAAAAAGATACTTGATAACTACTCTAGAAATCGACTCGAGAATGATTCGAGAAATAATGCAAATTCTCTTCACATTCGAATCCCATTAGAGAATGACATTAGAACTCGTTTGGAGAACTTCGATTTTCCCGATTTGAGAATTATGGGCCGTTTTGAAAACACTATGTTTCTCAAGTGTTTTTCGACTCATTCTGTAATGTTAGTGATTAGAGAATATGGCTAGTAGATAGATAACTACTAACCGATATCTAACTTCATGGTTTGTTGCGGTATTGCAAATAGGTGAAGAGTTCAAAAGGATTCGTCTCTAAAACCTCCTCAATAGTGGGAGTAGGGGCTATACATAAAGAGTTAAATGAGATTAACCTCTAACACCACAAGAAAAAGTTCAAATTTGTTTGCAGTACTGTTGTAACTGAAACACCATACCTGTTATGTTCTTTCGCAAACCATTAGGGGTGGTGACCCCACCCGCACAACATCGTTCGCAACCCTTTCATTGCGTACGCCCATGTATGTTTGTTTGAAAGAATTTTTGTATTGCTTAGCTTATCTAACAAAATAAGAATATAGTCGTTGTGGGCACAAAAAATCACATTTTACTACAAGCCAACGCCATTAGAGGTATACGCCGTCAAATTTGTCGGCGGCGGCGGCGTAAGGCCCATTTTATAGCGGCGGCGGCGGCTACGCCGGCGCGGCGCGCCGCCGGCGTGCGCCGGCCTGGTGGTATAAAAAAATCGCATGTTGAATTTAAAAACTCCATAATTTCAATTGTTGGGATTTTTATTGAACTGACAAAAAATTTTGGGTACATTTTTTATGTAATGTAAATGAACGTAACTTTAAATGTTTCACATTTTATAATCTATATATATAAAAATGAAATGGTGTATAATTGTAACGCTAAAACTCGAAAACGGCTGAACCAAATGAAATACTTCCTTTGGGGGATTTGTTTGTTATTACCACGCGCAGGTCATGTCTTAAAATCAGAACAAAATATTAAGGGGGCGTGGCACCTCCCATACAAACTGAATTTTTCAAGTTGAATATCTTCAAAAGTGTTTAAGGTAGGAACATGAAAATTGGTACAGAGCTACAGAATAACAGCACCACTCTCAGCTATAAAACCGGGGGTTATCCAATAAGGGGGCGTGGTACCTCCCATACAAACTAAATTTTTTAAGCAGAATATCTGTGAAAGGGTTCAAGGTAGGGACCTGAAAATTGGTATAGACCTATATGGTATCAAAAGCCTTCTTACACATAAAAGAAGGGGTAATCGGAAAAGGGGGCGTGGCACCTCCCATACAAACTGAATTTTTCAAGGTGAATATCTTCAAAAGTGTTTAAGGTAGGAACATGAAAATTGGTATAGAGCTATAGGATAACAACACCATTCTCACCCATAAAACTTGGGGTTATCGAAAAAGGGGGCGTGGTACCTCCCATACAATCTATATATATAAAAATGAAATGGTGTTCAGTCGTTACGCTAAAACTCGAAAACGGCTGAACCAAATCATATACTTCCTTTAGGGGGTTTGTTTGTTATTACCACGCGCAAATCATGTTATAAAATCAGAACAAAATATTAGGGGGGCGTGGCACCTCCCATACAAACATTTTTCTTCAAGGTGAATATCTCTAAATGGGTTTAAGGCAGTAGTCGGCATAGAGAGAGCGCTTGCTATGTTAAAGCATTGGAGTTCTCCTCCCAGGAAAGTAATTGCCGGCCTTTGGTTTAAGGTAGGGACCTGGAAATCGGTACAGACCTATAGGATAACAACACCATTCTCACCTATAAAACTGGGGGTTGACCAAAAAGGGGGCGTGGCACCTCCCATACGAATGAAATACTTCATAGTCGATATCTCTGGAAGTATTCATGTTAGACCACTGAAATTTCGCAAGGGATTATATGAGATCAACCCCTACCACCTCCAAAAAAGCTGGGGATAACGAAAACGGGGGCGTGGCACCTCCCATACAAATGAAATATTTCATAGTCGATATCTCTGGAAGTATTCATGTTAGACCACTGAAATTTGGTAAGGGGTTATATGAGATCGATCCCTACCACCTCCAAAAAAACTGGGGATAAGGAAAAGGGGGGCGTGGCACCTCCCATACGAATGAAATACTTCATAGTCCATATCTCGGGAAGTGTTTAGTTTAGACCACTGAAATTTCGTGAGGAGTTAAATAAGATTAATCCCATCATCTCCAAAAAAACTGGAAATAAAGAAAAAGGGGGCGTGGCACCTCCCATACGAAGGAAACATTTCATAGCCCATATCTCTGCAAGTATTTATGTTAGACCACTGAAATTTGGTGAGGGTTTATATGTGATCGATCCCTAATACCTCCCAAAAAACTCGAGTTAACGATAAAGGGGGCGTGGCACCTCCCATACGAATATAATACTTCATAGTCCATATCTCTAGAAGTATTTAGGTTAGACCACTGAAATTTTGTGAGGAGTTATATAAGATCAATCCCGGACACCTCCAAAAAAAACTGGGGATAAGGAAAAAGGGGGCGTGGTTTCTCCTATATGAAGGAAACATTTCATAGCCCATATCTCTGCAAGTATTTATGTTAGACCACTGAAATTTGGTGAGGGTTGATATGTGATCGATCCCTAATACCTCCCAAAAAACTCGAGTTAACGATAAAGGGGGCGTGGCACCTCCCATACGAATAAAATACTTCATAGTCCATATCTCTAGAAGTATTTAGGTTAGACCACTGAAATTTTGTGAGGAGTTATATAAGATCAATCCCGGACACCTCCAAAAAAAACTGGGGATAAGGAAAAAGGGGGCGTGGTTTCTCCTATATGAAGGAGATAGGGATATGGTTTAAAATAGATATAGGGATCGGGTTAGAGAAACAGAGAGGGAAATAAATTTGTGGCAGGACAACGTCTGCCGGGTCAGCTAGTATAATATAGAAGAATACTAAAAACATAACGCATAGCAGTCTTTTAATTAAATTCTTACACTGAAATAACTATGTTACATATTGAGTCTAGGACTAAAATTATGTACATTAACCGAAGGCTTTGTTATGATCACTACAATATGCATGTGTGATTTAAAATATATGTTTATAGTGTAATATTATATCAATTCAGTCTTTGTATACATTGTTAACATAAAAGTAAAGCTATTGTAATGCATTGATAGACATTTACTTATTTAGTTTAAAAAAAAAAAATTGTAACATTTCACTTCTTTGTACAGTTGTTGTTGTGTATATCTTATGTTTATAAAGTTGTATGTGTCTCTTTTCATAGCGAAAAATAATCATTTTAAATATTCTACACAAGACTCGTAGTTGTCATGGATAAAAATTGTTTTGTTAATGTTGTGAGGGCTTAGCTGTGACCGCTTATTTGTGACTGTCAGACCAGCTATAGAAAAAACTCGCTCACTCGGCGTACTTGTTGCAGGATGCATAAAACTTTTTTTGCTAGCTTGGATAGCAAGGGCATTGCAGCCGCCTTTTCCCTCCAAAACTCTAAAACATTCTGATTGGAGTACAGACTTAGCAGCAAATGACATTCTGCTTCTAAATTAGAGTTTTTCAAACTCGAAGAATACCGCTTGGCAAGTTTCAATATTTTAGAAGAAGGTGAAGTTTCTTCAGAATCGTTTACACTATTTCCGTTTTTTGATGAATCACCAACAAGTCTTTTATACATCTCTATCAAAAACTGTACTTCTGTCTTACATTTGCTTTTGCAGTATTCTGTAACACAATCTAATGTGTTAAAACGCGGATCCAGCAGCGTTGCGCATACTAAAATATCAGTTATTGGATATCTATAGTCAAGTTTACTCTTCATATTTTTTTTTATTTGTTGCAATAAATGATCGTGACAAAATGAAATTATTCTGATTTAAATCAGTGTCATCGTTTTCAGATAATATTGATAATGTGCCATCTTGTAGATATCGAATTTTTAAGGGTGCTGTTTCTCTTATCCACCAAACTGCCATGCAAGTCATTGGTATTATTTATATTTCTATATACTTCCAAGGACACATCATCAAGGGGATCGAACCCTTCGTCGTAGTCGACCCATGAAGCGTCTTCTGAAGCCAGGAGTTCTTCCAAGTTATCAATTTTTGACAAAATTTCTTTTTGTATGGCATCGGCCTGTAACTTCAGAGTATGTGTTTTGAAGGGCTCGCTTCCGGATTCGTGATCCTGAGGCCAAATCCCGTCTTTTAAGCCCTCCCGCACAATTTTAGCTAATTTATTAACAGTTGTCCCCTAAAGGAAACAAATACCTGCACTTTTAACACATTTAGTGCACGGCCATTAGTGTGTTGTAAATTAAAAAAAAAAATTTGTAACTTTAGAAAATTATCACAAAAAAATGTTAAACGCGCCGGCGCGCGCCGCCGCCGCCGCCGCGCCGCTAAAAAGGCTATTCGGCGGCGGCGCGTCGAAAATGACTTTTGTCGGCGGCGGCGTTTGCCGGCGGCGTATATCTCTAAACGCCATGCTAGTTCTGTCATGTATTTTTGTTGGCTTTCTACGAATTGTTTTGGTATCTAGTCGAAGCTATCTTTCTTTTTCCTACTAAGGCGCGGAAAGCATTTGCTATAAATCCTACAAAACGAATGATTAATTATCGGCAAAGCTGTGCTACTTAACGGAAACTGTGCAGTTCGCGGCGCTTCTGGCGGTTAGCTGTATCTATGCAGGCGACAGTCGCGCTTATTGGCTGATGTGCTTAGTTCCATGACTAATTTCTGTTATCCTTCACATACATACATACATTCCTACAAATTTGTGCTACCGCTTTTTCTGTATTAAGAGATATAACAAAGCTCCATGAAACTCAAATGCCCGTATTGGGGTGAACACGGAGAAATATTAGCGGCGCTGCTAGCATCACATCCGCGCTGGATCAATTGCAATCATAAATTCCACAAGTGTGACATGTAAAAAACACATCAAAATTTTCGATGACAGCCGACTTGTTTGTGTGAAAATGTTTGTATGAGGATGTTAGATTAATTTGTAGGTCGACCGAAGACTTTTACGAAAAAAGCAGCTCAATTACAGAAATCAAATTCTTTTTTGAAAAAAAAAAAAAAAAAAAATCACCAGCGGTCGCTACCACAATATGCTGTCAATATACGCCTTGTAGGTTTTCATAAGAGCGGATAAGGGAAAAGTAATGAGTGAAACAAGTAATTTATAATCTTTAATGAATCTGAGAAACTAATCTAGATATGGAAAATGTAGTGGGTATATAGAACATTCTCAGAATGGTATTATCTCCTAAGACTTCCTTTAGAATCCAGACAAGTGAAAATACTTTACTTTATTTTCATCATTAGATATCTTCATTTTGATTTTAGAACGTCAATTACCTCGTTAGCTTCTATTGCTTATGTGTGCAGCTTCTCAGAGTTTGTATGTATATGAAATGGGAAGTTATTGTGATATAAGACTCAGACGAATCCGAAGTTCACATATCAGTTGTTACTTAAACATTTTTTACACACAACATATCTTTAAGATGAGATACAGATTCGTTGTGTAAGTAAGGTAGGACTTGACAAATGTTTTCTGACCGGTAGCGTATAAAATGGACTTCGAGCATAGGCCGGCAATTAATTTCTTGGGAGCAAAATGTGTGGTGAAATGTTGCTAACAATTTTCATTTCTTTTATTCTTTGCTTGTTTATATCCCTTCTGATGTTGTTGTTGTTGTTGTTGTTGTTGTTGTGAAATTTCGATTGTACTTCATGGCAAAGTAGTACTGAGTTCACGACCTGAAAATATTACGCAATATGACATTAGCAACATTTTTTCACGACTTTTTTAACTGTCCATGTCATTTAAAACATTGAGCAGTGATATTCGCTGAAATTTACCCTTGAAACTGGAACAATAACAGAAGGGAGATAAATATACAAAGAATAAATGAAATAAAAAAAATGAAAACTGCTAGCAACATTTCACGACAAGTCAATAGCATGTTGCTAGCGAAATTCCACGGCTTTGATGTTAGTACTTGGCTTTAGGTGGTACTTCCATTGTTCTTGAAATCCTTTTTGCAAATATTGCACTGTGCTAAGGCTGCACTTTTTGGATACATTCCGAAACTGACGATTTCGGTTTCATTATTAAATTGCATCAAGTATTGGAAAGCAATGAAGGGCTGCCAAATTTTTTCAAAAAAATAGAGCTACCAGCAGAACTTGGCACAAAGTAGGTACCCGGTACATTTAAAAGTAACAGATACCAAAGTTGTGCACAGAGCGAAAGGTACCTAATAAAATAGAACAAAAATGATAAGATATCTGTATAGTTTTTCTTCAAGAAGATGTGCTTCTTATTATTGTAGAGACAGTCTTTTTAATGTTATCAAGAAGATTTTCTTTTTAATATTTTAAATGAAAAATAAAATGATATCGCCCTCACCGAGAATCGAACTTACAATTTTTGGAATGATAAACCCAGCTGTTAACCATCAGGCCATCGCTCACTTTTGATTGTCAGCGTCTAATTACTGATATGTGCATTGTTGTTAATGTTTCAAAGGGAAATCACATAAATATAATTGAGAAGATTTCTTTTTAACATTTCAAATTAGGAAAAAAAGGGAGAGAATCGAACTTACAATTTTTGGAATACTAAACCCAGCTGCTTACCATCCGGCCGTCGTGTGCTAATGGTTGGCAGCGACTAAATGTATAGTTTTTTTAATAAGAATTTCTTCTTAAAATCAAAGAGATTTCCCTACAGTTTTTTCTTCATTTCCACCGTTGCGACTACCCCTTTGCCGAAAAACTGATCATGAAGACAATCTTATTAATTTTATGAGGCATTTTTGGCTCTGTGTGGATACTCAAAAGAACTCGATACAGCCCAACACTACATAGTAACAGGCAGGTAATTGTTTCGTTTGCAAAACTTTCAAATTTTTTATATTATTATCAAAACCAGATGATAATACTCTTAGAATAGTATAACATTTTTCCAATCTAGTCCTGTAATAGCAGATATCTGCTTTTTTATCGGCATTACTTAAAACCTTTCGAGCGGTAGTGCCATCATAAAAGCCCCAAACGTTTTTGAGAATTTGCCAAAATCTGGCTTCACTTTACGTTCCATTTTCATACAAAGTTGCTTTACGTTTCACAAACTTGTATGAAAATGACAAATTCAAAGTTTTAAACTACATTTACACTGCACCAAATGCGTCACTTTTGGCCAAGTTTTTTCGAAACCGTTCATTCGCAGATTGAATTAGATCACCAAATTAGGTCAAATTAAATTAAATTCGTCTAATTTGGCAAATAATTCATTCTGCGGACAAACATTCTCGAAATAACTTCGCCAAAAGCGACGCATTTGGTGCAGTGTAAATGTATCATTATGTACATAATTGGGGCCTAAGCCCCAATTACATAATACTTCGCAGATTTCACTTTATGTAATTGGGGCTTTAGAGTTTCCAAATCCTAGCTTTAGCTTCATTCAAAACTTTGTTTGTCTCCGAAACGGTGAGCTGTACAAGTAAAAATACAAACAGAATGTTGTCATGACAATGCATTGTGGTTTTTTTTTCAACTTTAGTTTGTATGTGATATAACCTCAACTTCCATCACAAACCCACTTATAAGTATACTAAAAAGATTCAATTATGAGCAAGAAGTCATATTTTTTTAAATATCTAACTGAGAAGCAAATTAATGTTCAATGATTTTATTTAAGGTATCCTAAAGCTCAACTTTCCTTGACAATAATTTTGTTCTCAGGAGGAATGCAATCCACTTTACATTTTTAGATACTATAATGCGATGTCTAGTCTTCATGCATCGCTGTAAGACTTGATCTTCGAGTCTGGATATATGTCTGGATATTTATAATTAAATAGGTTACCAATATGGTTATCGCTAAAAGAAGAATGCTTACCTAATTTTTCCAAATAAATTGCACAATTAATATTAACTAAATTTAAGCCGACTCCACATTAAGGTATCATCTCCACAGGCACTATGATGAGGACATATTATCATACAAATAAAGCATCTGAGCGTGCACAGAGCCAACAATGCCTAATAAAATAGAACAAAAGTCATAAGATATCTCTATAGATTTTCTTCAAGAAGATGTGCTTCTTATTATTGTAGAGACAGTATTTTTAATGTTATTAAGAAGATTTTCTTTTTAATATTTTAAATGAAAAATAAAATGATATTGCCCTCACCGAGAATCGAACTTACAATTTTCGGAATGATAAACCCAGCTGTTAACCATCAGGCCATCGCTCACTTTTGATTGCCAGCTTCTTATAATCCGATATGTGTAGAGTTGTTAATGTTTCAAAGGAAAATCTTATAAATATATTTAAGAAGATTTCTTTTTAACATTTCAAATTAGGAAAAAAAGAGAGAGAATCGAACTTACAATTTTTCGATTGCTAAACCCAGCTGCTAACCATCCGGCCATCGTATACTAATAATTGCCAGCGTCTAACTACACCTTTGTACTAAATGTATAGTTTTTTAATAAGAATTTCTTCTTAAAACCAAAAAGATTTCCCTACAGTTTTTTCTTCGTTTGCACCGTTGCGACTACCCCTTTGCCCAAAAGCTGATCATGAAGACAATCTAATTAATTTTATTAGGCATTTTTGGCTCTGTGTGGAAGTCACCCTTTGCCTGAAATGGCTTCTTGAAAAATGGCGAATTTAGGCGTAGCGCAATTAAGGAATCACATCCGGAAGCGCTACGCCTTAATTCGCCATTTCATGCAAAGGTGGACTTGCAGGCTGAAGTGCTTAATTTGTATGATGATATGTACGTCCTCGTCGTAGTGCTGTATTCTATATCATTTTTTTTGCAAGCGGCGGAAGTAGGCATCATTTAAATGCTCTGGCACTTTCAAATCCCCCAAATTCATCTTGGACGTTGTACCAATAACGAAACGTTGAAAAATGCGTTGAGTGTGATTGGGCCAGTAACCAACAACAAACCAGAGCTCAATAGCTTCAGCAGGACAACACGTTTGCCTTGATGGCGTCCAGCCATTGATTTCCTTAAAAAAGAAACATTGGTTTAAAAAATAAAATTTAAAAAATTAAAATTTTTCCGCTTACCTTTTCTCGTTCTTTTTTTTCTCCATTTGACAAATAAAATTAATTTAAATTGTCAACATTTGGGATATTTTTTCAGTGGGTCGTGCTGTTTCATTTGCACTCATAATATTAGGTATAGTACAAAATCATAGCACTAGGGATTCCAATTCCCGGATCCTGGGATCCCGTTGTTTTTTAATTCCCGAAAATCCCGGGACTACTAGACCTAAAAATTTATTTAAAAAAGAACATAACTAAGTCGTTATTAATGTATCAAATATGATTTTTGTACCTGCGGTACAAAAAACTTGTACCAAATTCCTGAATACATATATTTTATTTACAAATTTAATGTAAATTTTTTACGTACATATTTGATTAATAACGATTTACATATCGCACATCTAGATCTGAACAAATTATCTAAATGTTCAAAAAACTCGAAAAACTAGCTGCTAGGATGCCATTTTTAGCAAAAAAAAAATTGGGGACAATTCCGCGATCCCGGGATTGAACTTTCAAATCCCCAAAATCCCGAGAGTCTAGAAATCCCGGAAATTGGAGTCCCTAGTTTGCACATTAACCCTAAAACGGACTTTTGGTATTTATAGGCCCACATTTTAATTTAATTCAGAACAATTTTTTTTTGATTGCTTAAGGTCAGACCTGTTAATAATTGATTACTAATCGGTAATGATTAGCAGTTTCATTGATTTTTTTTTCAGAAGCCACCTAATGATTGATTACCAATTACTTTCACTTTTTAATGATTATTTTTCAATTGATTAAAAAAAAATAAAAATAAAAATAAAAAAAATAAAAAAAATTAAAACAATAAAAAACAAGTAAGGAAAGCTGTCTTCGGCTGTGCCGAAGGCTATATACCTTTCATGAATAAGCGTCACGATTTTCACTGTTCGATCCCCAGTACAGCCTGTTTCAATTTAACTATATTTACTATACACATTACACATCTTTGTTATAATTTAAAAAAACTTACAAAATAATAGGATCCGAGTTATCGGAACAATCGATTGTATGGAGGCTATATATTATACGTGTTCAATTGTACTGACTTACACTATACACATTACATATGTAGAAAGTACTAAAGGTGCAATATTTTACGTTCCTAACTTTTTAGACCAAGATCCCAGAGCCTAAAAGCGTCACTTATTTTATAATGGATGAAACCAATACCGATCGATAGTCCTCCCCGAATCTAGAAATAATGTGAAAATTTTAAAGCTGTACCTATGACAAGGGCCTAGGAATCGGGGGTCAAAGTCGCCAAAAAATTACCCTAACTTCACTTATTTTATAATGGATGATTTTCACATATTTGACGTAGATTACCACCCCGCGTTAGTATCATGTGTTGTTAGACCCGTACCAGTGACAAGGCTCCAGCCAGACACCCCCAGTTCACGGATTTTCCTATAGAAATTTTTTCTGTTTTACCAATTTCACGCATTTGGGCCACTTTGGCTGCTTTTAACTACCCAATATTTCCCCATTTTTTGTAGAACACTACCCTCAAGTAGACATCGTCCCATGGCAAAAACTTCAGCCAGACACCTCAAAACTCGGGAAATTTCACTAATTTTTACTGCGCTTCACATGTTTAAGTGGATTTGACAAACTTTGACTACTTTTAAATAGCAGATCTTCACACATGTGTCGTAGAATGCTATCCTTAAGTAGAATCAAGCATTTCCAGACATCATCCCATGGCAAAAACTTCAGCCAGACACCTCAAAGTTCGGGAACTTTTATTTTCCTATTAATTTGCTTTCTCTTGTTTGTCCCACTTTTAGAACTTCCTAACGACGGATCTTTTCAGATGTTTCGTAGGACACTACCGTTAAGTAGTTTCAGTCATTTTTAGACTTCGTCCCATGGCAAAAACTTCAGCCAGACACCTCAAAGCTCGGGATTTTCACTAATTTTTACAGAGATTTCACTTGTTTCAGCAGGTTTCTCCAACTTTGTCCACGTTTAAACGGCGGATCTTTACACACGTGTCGTATAACACTACCCTTAAACAGTATCAGGCATTGCCGGACTTCATTCCATGAAAAAAACTTAAGCCAGACAACCCAAAGCACGGGGACTTTTCATCATTTTTAATGTGCTTTCACATGGTCAAATGGGCTTACCCAACTTTGGCTGATTTTAAATGGTGGATCGTTACACCTGTATCGTATAACACTACTATTAACTAATATCAGGCAAAAACTTCAGCCAGACACCTCAAAGTTCGAGAACTTTTATTTTCCTATTAATTTGCTTTCTCTTGTTTGTCCCACTTTTACTAATTTTAAATGATAGATCTTTTCACATGTGTCGTAGGAAACTACCCTTAAGTAGTTTCAGTAATTTTTAGACTTCGCCCCATGACAAAAACTTCAGCCAGACACCTCAAGGCTGAGGAATTTTCATAGTTCTTACTACGCTTTCACATGTTTAATCGGGTTGGTCCAACTTTGGCTGCTCTTAAAGAGCGGATCTTTTCACAAGTGTCATAGAAGACCACCCTTAAGTGGTATCAGTTACTTTTAGGTTTCGCCTCATGTCAAAAACTTCAGCCAGACACCTCAAAAGTGAGGAATTTTTATAATTCTTACTGCACTTTCAAATGTTTAAGCGAGTTTGTCCAACTTTGGCTGTTTTTGAAAGGCAGATCTTTACACATGTATCGTGGAACACTATCTTCAAGTAGTATCAGGCATTTTTAGACTTCATCCCACGGAAAAAACTTCAGCCAGACACCTCAAGGCTGATCAATTTTCATAGTTCTTACTGCGCTTTCACATTTTTAATCGTGTGCCATAGCAGACCCCCTTAAAGAAGTATCGGGTATTTTTATACTTCGCCCCATGTCAAAAACTACAGTCAGACACCTCAAAACTGAGGAATTTTCATAATTCTTACTGCGATTTCACAGGTTTAAGCGAGTTGGTCCAACTTTTGCTGTTCGTAAAGGGCATATCTTCACACATGTGTCATAGAAGACCACCTTAAAGAAGTATCGGATATTTTTATACTTCGCCCCATGCCAAAAACTACAGCCAGACACCTCAAAACTGAGGAATTTTCATAATTCTTACTGTGATTTCAAAGGTTTAAGCGAGTTGGTCCAACTTTTGCTGTTCGTAAAGGGCATATCTACACACATGTGTCATAAAGACCACATTAAAGAAGTATCGGGTATTTTTATACTTCGCCCCATGTCAAAAACTACAGCCAGACACCTCAAAACTGAGGAATTTTCATAATTCTTACTGCGATTTCAAAGGTTTAAGCGAGTTGGTCCAACTTTTGCTGTTCGTAAAGGGCATATCTACACACATGTGTCATAAAGACCACATTAAAGAAGTATCGGGTATTTTTATACTTCGCCCCATGTCAAAAACTACAGCCAGACATCTCAAAACTGAGGAATTTTCATAATTCTTACTGCGATTTCACAGGTTTAAGCGAGTTGGTCCAACTTTTGCTGTTCGTAAAGGGCATATCTTCACACATGTGTCATAGAAGACCACCTTAAAGAAGTATCGGATATTTTTATACTTCGCCCCATGTCAAAAACTACAGCCAGACACCTCAAAACTGAGGAATTTTCATAATTCTTACTGCGATTTCAAAGGTTTAAGCGAGTTGGTCCAACTTTTGCTGTTCGTAAAGGCCATATCTACACACATGTGTCATAAAGACCACATTAAAGAAGTATCGGGTATTTTTATACTTCGCCCCATGTCAAAAACTACAGCCAGACACCTCAAAACTGAGGAATTTTCATAATTCTTACTGCGATTTCACAGGTTTAAGCGAGCTGGTCCAACTTTTGCTGTTCGTAAAGCGCATATCTTCCCACATGTGTCATAGAAGACCACCTTAAAAAAGTATCGGGTATTTTTATACTTCTCCCCATGTCAAAAACTACAGCCAGACACCTCAAAACTGAGGAATTTTCATAATTCTTACTGCGATTTCAAAGGTTTAAGCGAGTTGGTCCAACTTTTGCTGTTCGTAAAGGGCATATCTACACACATGTGTCATAAAGACCACATTAAAGAAGTATCGGGTATTTTTATACTTCGCCCCATGTCAAAAACTACAGCCAGACACCTCAAAACTGAGGAATTTTCATAATTCTTACTGCGATTTCACAGGTTTAAGCGAGTTGGTCCAACTTTTGCTGTTCGTAAAGGGCATATCTACACACATGTGTCATAAAGACCACATTAAAGAAGTATCGGGCATTTTTATACTTCGCCCCATGTCAAAAACTACAGTCAGACACCTCAAAACTGAGGAATTTTCATAATTCTTACTGCGATTTCACAGGTTTAAGCGAGTTGGTCCAACTTTTGCTGTTCGTAAAGGGCATATCTTCACACATGTGTCATAGAAGACCACCTTAAAGAAGTATCGGATATTTTTATACTTCGCCCCATGTCAAAAACTACAGCCAGACACCTCAAAACTGAGGAATTTTCATAATTCTTACTGCGATTTCAAAGGTTTAAGCGAGTTGGTCCAACTTTTGCTGTTCGTAAAGGGCATATCTACACACATGTGTCATAAAGACCACATTAAAGAAGTATCGGGTATTTTTATACTTCGCCCCATGTCAAAAACTACAGCCAGACACCTCAAAACTGAGGAATTTTCATAATTCTTACTGCGATTTCACAGGTTTAAGCGAGCTGGTCCAACTTTTGCTGTTCGTAAAGCGCATATCTTCCCACATGTGTCATAGAAGACCCCCTTAAAGAAGAATCGGCTATTTTTAAACTTCGCCCCATGTCAAATATTCATATTCATACTAGTATACAACTATAACTTTCTGGTAGAACTTATACTAGTCAGGGAATATCCATTTCATACCAGCATACAACTAGAATTTTCTGGCTGAATTCGTACTAGTCAGGAAATATCCATTTCATACTAGTATACAACTGTAACTTTCTGGTAGAACTCATTCTAGTCAGGAAATATCCATTTCATACCAGTATACAACTAGAGTTTTTTGTATGAATTCAACTAGATTTTTCTGGACGAAACTATACCAGCTAAAAAATTCAAAATTCATTCGTATCGTTTTCTCTTATAATTCATAGATGCTTTTTCGTGATAGGGTAAATACAAATAGCCGCTGCTTTCTTAAGAATAAACATGAAAATAAAGTCACTGTATGGGACTAGTATATTTCATACTAGTCCTTTTTGAAAATTATACTAGTCCAGGATGAACTAGTATGGAACTGGTATCTTACAACTAGTATGAAACTGGTATTTCCTGACTAGTAGATAACTGGTATATTCTGGTCGAAATCTGACAATTGACATCTCGTAGGACATCAACGCGTAAAAATACCAGTTGCTTATATGGAAAAAAGACTAAACACTGACTAGTTGGGCCCGGTGCACCAACTAGTCAGTGTTCTGTCTTTGTTCCATATAAGCCCGGTGCACCAACTAGTTGTAAAGTAGTTTTCGACTAGTTGCTTTCGCTGCAGGGTAGCGACATACTCGTAAGAGTGACACTGTCTGAAATGCAACAAATGCCACATCTGAACACTTTGTTTGGGCTGAACTGTTCTAATTTGCTTGATCATGTCCTATGGAGAGATCAATTGCGAAAAAAAACTCGAGCTTGAGGGGTTTGGATGTAGTTTTTGTCATGGGAAGATCTCCGAAAATGCTTGATACCACTTAAGAGTTGCGTTCTACGACACATGTGTAAATATTCGCCTTTTAAAAATAGTCAAAGTTGGGCAAACCTGCTTAAACAATCGAAAGCACAGTAAGAATTATGAAAACTACCCAGATTTAAGGTATCTGGTTAAAGTGTTTGTCACAAGGCGAAGTCTAAAAGTACCTGGTACCACGTAAGGGTGGTCCTCTATGACACATTGAAAATATCTGCCCTTTAAAAGCAGCCAGAGTTAGACCAACCATCTCAAACATGTGAAAACGCAGTAAGAATTATAAAAATTTCTCAGTTTTGAGGTGTCTGGCTGAAGTTTTTGACATGAGGCGAAATCTAAAAGTAACTGATACCACTTAAGGGTGGTCTTTTATGACACATGTGAAAAGATCCGCTCTTTAAGAGCAGACAAAATTGGACCAACCCGATTAAACATGTGAAAGCGTAGTGAGAACAATGAAAATTCTTCAGGCTGAAGTTTTTCCCATTGGATGAAGTCTAAAAATGCCTGATACTACTTGGAGATAGTGTTCCACGACACATGTGTAAAGATCTGCCTTTCAAAAACAGCCAAAGTTGGACAAACTCGCTTAAACATGTGAAAGTGCAGTAAGAATTTAAAAAATCCTCAGTTTTGAGGTGTCTGAAATTACTGAAACTACTTATGGGTAGTGTCCTACGACACATGTGAAAAGATCTATCATTTAAAATTAGTAAAAGTGGGACAAACAAGAGAAAGCAAATTAATAGGAAAAAAAAAGTTCTCGAACTTTGAGGTGTCTGGCTGAAGTTTTTTCCATGGGATGATGTCTGGAAATGCTTGATTCTACTTAAGGGTAGCATTTGACGACACATGTGTGAAGATCTGTTATTTAAAAGAGGCCAAAGTTGGTCAAATCCACTTAAACATGTGAAAGCGCAGTAAAAATTAGTGAAATTTCCCGAGTTTTGAGGTGTCTGGCTGAAGTTTTTGCCATGGGACGAAGTCTAAAAATTCCTGACACTACTTGAGGGTAGTGTTCTACAAAAAATGGGAAAATATTGGGTAGTTAAAAGCAGCCAAAGTGGCCCAAATGCGTGAAATTAGTAAAACAGAATAAATTTTCATAGGTAAATCCGCGAACTGGGGGTGTCTGCTGGAGCCTTGTCACTGGTACGGGTCTAACAACACTTGATACTGACGCGGGGTGATAACCTACGTCAAATATGTGAAAATCATCCATTATAAAATAAGTGAAGTTTGGGTCATTTTTTGGCGACTTTGACCCCCGATTCCTAGGCCCTTGTCATAGGTACAGCTTTAAAATTTTCACATTATTTCTAGATTCGGGGAGGACTATCGATCGGTATTGGTTTCATCCATTATAAAATAAGTGACGCCTTTAGGCTCTGGGATCTCGCTCTATTTTAAAAGCGGAAGTATTGGCCAAAAAACCTTATATCGGAACAACCGGTTGTATGGGGCTATATGTTATATTTACCCGATCTTCTTGATTTTCCTCTACACACTACCTAAATTGAAAGTACTAAAGTTGCAAAATTTTACGTTCCTAACTTTTTAATTGCAGAAGTTTTGGCCAAAAAACCTTATATCTGAACAATCGGTTGCATGGGGGCTATATGTTACATTTGCCCGATCTTTTTGATTTTCACTATATACACTACATAAATATAAAGTACTTGAGATGCAAAATTTTACGTTCCTAACTTTTTAATTGCAGAAGTTTTGGCCAAAAAACCTTATATCTGAACAATCGGTTGTATGGGGGCTATATGTTACATTTGCCCGATCTTGTTGATTTTCACTATATATACTACGTAAATAGAAAGTACTCGAGTTGCAAAATTTTACGTTCCCAACTTTTTAATTGCAGAAGTTTTGGTCAAAAAACCTTATATCTGAACAATCGGTTGTATGGGGGCTATATGTTACATTTGCCCGATCTTGTTGATTTTCACTATATACACTACATAAATAGAAAGTACTCGAGTTGCAAAATTTTACGTTCCTAACTTTTTAATTGCGGAAGTTTTGGCCAAAAACCCTTATATCTGAACAATCGGTTGTATGGGGGCTATATGTTACATTTGCCCGATCTTGTTGATTTTCACTATATATACTACGTAAATAGAAAGTACTCGAGTTGCAAAATTTTACGTTCCTAACTTTTTAATTGCAGAAGTTTTGGTCAAAAACCCTTATATCTGAACAATCGGTTGTATGGGGGCTATATGTTACATTTGCCCGATCTTGTTGATTTTCACTATATACACTACATAAATAGAAAGTACTCGATTTGCAAAATTTTACGTTCCTAACTTTTTAATTGCAGAAGTTTTGGCCAAAAAACCTTATATCTGAACAATCGGTTGTATAGGGGCTATATGTTACATTTGCCCGATCTTGTTGATTTTCACTATATACACTACATAAATAGAAAGTACTCGAGTTGCAAAATTTTACGTTCCTAACTTATTAATTGCAGAAGTTTTGGCCAAAAATTCTTATATCTGAACAATCGGTTGTATGGGGGCTATATGTTATAGTGGTCCGATCTTGTGAGTTCCGACAAATGATTCCTATATTACAAAATGGTGGCCACATACAAAATTTCAGCCAGATATCTCAAAAATTGAGGGACTGGTTTGCGTTCAAACAGACAGACGGACAGACGGACATGGCTAAATCAACTCAGCTTGTCATCCTGATCATTTCGGTATACTTATTGATGGGTCCATCTCTTCTTCTTCTCATACTTACAAACATCGGACCAAAGTTATAATACCATTTCATGTTCATGAAATATGTTTTGTGCTTGGCGTATCAGTGCCAATTCACCCATATACAAGAATATCTTGGTATTTTTTCAAATTAATTATTTGTAAACTAGTGTTATCATCACTCCAACCAATACAACCATCAAAGCTGGCATTTTTACCACGCTTTTATTAGGTTCACTTGTATGTTTGTTTGTTTGCTTGCTTGCTTGTATGTATGTAACTATCGTTTGGTTTAAGCCCCAGTGGCCCAAAAACCGTAAAATGTCCCTAAAATATGGGTATCAAACGAAAGGGGAGCGCCCCAGGTTTCATTTGGACATCGACATATTTCGATAAATTTATCGATAACTGAGTTATCGGTCAAAATATGATTGCCCAAAAACCTAAAAAATTCCCTACTATATGTGTATCAAACGAAAGGTGAAGGCCCCTGGTTTCATTTGGAAATCGACATATTTCGATCAATTTATCGATAACTGAGTTATTGGTCATAATATGACTGCCCAAAAACCTAAAAAATTCCCTACAACATGTGTATCAAACGAAAGGGGAGGGCCCCAGATTTCATTTGGACATCGACATATTTCGATAAATTTATCGATAACTGAGTTATCGGTCAAAATATGATTGCCCAAAAACCTAAAAAATTCCCTACAATATGTATATCAAACGAAAGGGGAGGGCCCCAGTTTTCATTTGGACTTCGATATATTTCGATAAACCATCAAAGCTGGCATTTTTACCACGCTTTTATTAGGTTCACTTGTATGTTTGTTTGTTTGCTTGCTTGCTTGTATGTATGTAACTATCGTTTGGTTTAAGCCCCAGTGGCCCAAAAACCGTAAAATGTCCCTAAAATATGGGTATCAAACGAAAGGGGAGGGCCCCAGGTTTCATTTGGACTTCGATATATTTCGATAAATTTATCGATAACTGAGTTATCGGTCAAAATATGATTGCCCAAAAACCAAAAAAAAAAAAAATCCCTACTACATGGGTATCAAACGAGAGGTGAAGAACGCAGGTTTCACTTGGACATCGACATCTTTCGATAAATTTATCGATAACTGAGTTATCGGTCAAAATATGATTGCCCAAAAACCTAAAAAATTCCCTACAATATGTATATCAAACGAAAGGGGAGGGCCCCAGGTTTCATTTGGACTTCGATAAATTTATCGATAACTGAGTTATTGTCAAAATGTGAGGCCAAATACCTTAAAATTCCCTAACAATATGGGTATCAAACGAAAGTGGAAGTCCAGAGGTTTCGTTTGGATTGCTGTATTTTTCGATATATTTATCGATAATTTCCTAGGACATTTGACTAAAAAGTAAAAAATAAATATAGTTTAAAAAAACTAAAACTCACGCTTTTAGAGAGTATTGAACTAAAAATTTGAAAATAATTTTAAAAACCCTACACATTAGTATTGTGGAAAAAGCGTGGTCCGCTTTGTGCCATAATTTTCGTATATCGAGCGCTTGACGCTTTTCCCACATAATGCTAGTTTCTTTAATACGCTTTCATTAGCTTTACTTGTACATACATTCATATGTATGTTTGCTTGTTTGTATGTAACTCTACTTCAGTCTACATAGCATATGACTGTCACAAAAACCTTGAAATGTGCCTTCAATATGGGTGTCAAACGATAGGAGGTTGCATTTGGACTTCGATATATTTATCGATAACTAATTTATCGGTCATAATGCCTACTGCCTGTATGAAACGAAAGGGAAGGTCCACAGGTTTCTATTGGACTTTGGAATATTTCGATATATTTATCGATAACTGAGTTATCGGTCAAAATGAGGTTGTCCAATAATATTCAAAATTGCCTACAATATGGGTATCAAACGAAAGTGGAGGCCCAGAGGTTTCGTTTGCACTGCGGTATACTTCGATATATATATCGATTACTTCATAACACATTTAACTAAAAAGCGAAAACACGCGCTTTTAAAGAATATTGCACTAAAAAGGTAAACATAATTTAAATAAAAAACGAAGATTATGGAACAAAGCGGACCACGCTTTTTCCACAATACTACTGTGTAGGGTTTTTAAAATTATTTTCAAATTTTTAGTTCAATACTATCTAAAAGCGTGAGTTTTAGTTTTTTTAAACTATATTTATTTCTCATATGTACATATACTTGGCGATCAAGGTTCATTCTAGAAATCCATGAGCCCCAAAGTGTAAGTAGGTGTATATATTTGCATACAAAGATACACAGATGTTTATACTTTTAACAACAAAACTTAAAAAAAATCAAAAAAAAATCAATAAAAATCAAAAAAATAAAAAAAATTTAAAAAAATAAAAAAATGAAAAAAATCAAGAAAAAATCAAAAATAATCAAAAGTAATCAAAAACGGCTTTTTTGATTATTTTGATTTTTTCTTGATTTTTTAATTTTTAATTTTTTCTAATCGTAATCAATTAGTAATTGCTTTTTCTTGAAAGCAATTAAAATAATCATTACTAATTAAAAAAACCTTCTAATCAATCAATTACTAATTACTAATCAAAATTAACAGCTCTGCTTAAGGTTAACATAATTTTGGGAAATTTGTCAAATAAAAAATTTGTGTGTGTTTGCAATGCGGTTAGCAGTGGTTTGCAGGCTAAATTTCCTGTGTTTTTTATGAAACAAATTTAGAGAGAAGACCCATAATGTCTAAATTTGAATATTAAAAAATTTCAAACGAAATTCAATTCATATTTTGAAATTTTTTTATAAATCTATGCAGATATCCCAACAATCATTTCCGTGAAAGTTTTTATAATTGAATGTTGGATTGCAAATTTGAACGCTACATGAGCATTTCACACATACATCTTCAAAATGGACTTAAGTCCAGTCTGAACAAGAGTTGTTAATTTTTCTGTTAAAAAATATAGTTTAAAAGGTTAGGTTAGGTTCAAGTGGCTGCCGCAGAGGCACACCTAGGCCAGTATTAAAAGGCCCGTTGTGATACCACCAACACTAGGAAAGTCAGTTCCGGGATCCTGCCATATGAAAAATCCCGGTATTAACGGAATTCTCCACATATCAGAATCCCGGGACTGACGTTCCTATACCGACACCGTTACTCCTCCTCGAACCATTTAGATGACTTGATGAAGGCCATCAGGTCCTTTATGTCCAGCTCCGTGACCTGGCGTAGGCTAACCAGGAAGGGAACTCCCAAAAAGCGCATTCAAGCGCACCAATGAGGCAGTGCCCAGTTAATACGCCTATTAATATGGAGATTTCTCTTCTCCTTAGGGCATAAATTTGTCTTGATCTTTTATGATCCCATTTCGGCCAGGTTTCTTTCGTTGGCTTGGCGGAGTGTGTACTCCTTCAGCATAAGCTTGCATGTGGCAAACGGCATACCTAAGCGCTCTTTATCCCGAAGAACCTTCTTGGTCGTGCCTGCCTCGCAAGTTCGCCTATAATTTCCCTCAATGTCCCTATGCCCCGGGACCCATGTGAGGTTCACGCGATTCTGTTGGGCCATCTCTTGTAGAGATCGACGACAGCTGAGCGTCAGTTCAGAATTGAACGAATAAGAGCCAAGGGATTTGATGGCCGCCTGGCTGTCGCTGAATATAAAAATGTCCTGTCCGATAATGTGTTGGCCTATCCAAGCCGCGGCGTCCATGATTGCTGAAACTTCAGCCTGGAAGACACTGCAGTGATCAGGTAGTCTGAAGGAGAGCTCAAGGTTCAGATCCTTTGAATAAACCCCCCCTCCAACTCTGCCGTCTAGCTTCGAGCCATCAGTATAAATGGAAGTGCCGCCATGAGTGGCGGGACTCCGAACCATGCTCTCCTATTCTTCCCTGCTGGGAATGTTGATTTTAAAACCGCTATCTCCGACTGTTGTGGTCGCACAACGATCTGTGCTCAGCGGAAGAAAGCTATAGGATCCCAAAATACAGGCGTGTCCAGTAGTGCTTGCCCCTCAGCCGGACGTTTCCCTTAGACGCAGAGCCGATGCTGCTGCCACCCGGTGCCCTTCCAGATCGAGTGGCAAAATGCCAGAATGGCCTGGAGTGCTTCATTGGGCGTTGTTCTTAACGCACCGCTTATATAGATCATGCAAGATCTGTGTACTTTGTGTACCTAGCAGATTAAGGTTTGTTGCCTTGCTCAGCGCAGACCACCATACCACAACTCCATAGAGCATGATTGGTCGAATGATTGCAGTGTAGATCCATTTGCATACTTTGGGGCTGAGCCCCCATTTCTTTCCAATGGCTCTTTTGCACGTGTAGAGTGCAATACACCCCTTCTTCTGGCGCTGAAGAACATTCTCCTTCCAGGTTAGTTTCCTATCCAGAACTGTGCCCAAGAACTTGGCTTTGTCAGCCAAGTTCAGGTGCACGTCATTCAGTGTTGGTAGTATTAGCGGTGGTATCTTATAGCGGATGGTAAAGAGAACCAGTTCTACTTTTCCCGGGTTGATGCTCAGTCCGCAGCGCGAGCACTATGAGGAAACCTCTCGCAGTGCTACTTGCATCAAGTCGCACAGGGTTTGTGGGAATTTGCCCCTATATACTATAGCTAAGTCGTCTGCATATGCCACTACCTTCCCGCCCCCCAGCTTGTGTCTCGCAGCATCGAGTTGACAGTGAGGTTCCATAGAAGCGGGGAGAGAACACCACCCTGAGGCGTTCCCCTTGTGACATAGCGTGATAAGTCAACCGAGCCCAGTGATGAAACTATTCGTCTACCCCAGGCCCGTAGCCAGCTTTTCATTTCAGGGGGGGCTGAAGTAAAAAAATATATAAACTTTAAATTTCTGTTTATTAAAAAAAAAAATATAAATTCATATACATATTACTTAAATTATTTGGTAGTTGTAACTTAAATAAGAAATATTTTTCTTTTCTTCTTGTTTGCCATATCATTAATTACTTCATCTGGATCTATTTTTAATATCCCGGGGCACTGCAATAACAGCAAGTGCACTCAGCCGCTCATTGCCCATCACACTGCGTGGTAAAGTTTTTATTCTTTTTAAGGTTGAAAAAGTTCTTTCAACGGAAGCGGTCGTCACTGGAAGAGTTGCTAAAATTGTAAGCAGGTAGTGAATATTTTTAAAATACGTTGCATCGCAATGTTGCAGTAATTTCAAAACTTCTATGGTTGGATCTATTGTTGATAAGCTGGCACACCACAATCGATACTCTGATTTTAATTCTGTCATTGATATTTGCTCCTCGAAGTAAATAGTTAAATTTTTTAATTCTTCGGCATTATCAATTGCAGCAAAACTTGGGAGTAGAATTTGAAATGACGAGAGTATATCCTCATTCACTAATAAACGTTCTGTCATTTTTTGAATCAGAGCATCAACGCATGGAATAAATATTGTAACTCTGAAGTGGCTTTCAGGGGTTGTGCAAGGTGGATTAGCACGAGTAGTTTGACGCGAAGTCACTCTAGGCACTACAAGATCTGTGTCACTTGAAACTTTGAAAATTTTGTGGACTTTTTTTTCATCCAATTATTCTTTTGGGTTTTTTGGCGAAAACAAGTTGAAAATGCTACAAACACAAACAATACCAACTACGATGACTGCAATTTCGATCTTGTTGAAGGATCTTGTCAAACCGCTTTGTATTGTATTGTTTTGTGTTTTTTTTTAGAAAATTTTCATCACCTTAACTGGTAGACCAATATATCTCTGCGAAAAATAACTTAATATTCCAATTCTGAGGTGTAACATTTTTTTCTAAATTTATTTTGCAAAATTAAACCTGAGAAAACGGATATTTGTGCATATGGAGAAATTTGTTTACAGCCGTTTAAAAAGGATCAAATCTGAAAAAAGTGGACCAGTGGACCAAACATGAAAAAAGGACCAATTTTGGTCCAAAATAGACCAAAACGGCAACCGTGCTAGTGTTTGGTATTTTATTGCGTCTTTCGCAATTGAGCATCACTGATCTAAAATACTCACTACATAAATTGAATCAAGGCAATTCTAAACAATTTCTCATTTTGCGGATTTTCTCACTCTCGTATAATTTGTGAGCAAAAATGTATGAAAACGTGAAACGGGTTGCACCGGTTCACTAGTGAAAAATTATTTAGAATTGGCATGAATGTAAATGTTTTATTTGGCGCGTGCTATATTTTTTTGTATTTCGCAGAGATCTTGCGTACGACTGTTATAGGTTTGAGCTGAGTTGTGTATAAGAGTTTCAAAAGATTCAGTCAGTGATAAATCTTTTTTATTTGCGATTTATTTCCTTATTTGGGGGGGATTTATTATCCTCTCGAAGGTTTTGAGGACAAAGGATAAGAGACTGATCTGCCTGTAGTCCTTGGGCTCGTAATGAGACGCCTACCCCGCCTTAGGAATAAACACTACCGTGGCACTTCTCCAGGAGCCTGGAATGTAGCTAAGAGAAGGGCAGGCTGTATAGAGAAATACCAGACATTTGGCTGATGTCTCCAGCGTGTTTATGAGTTGTGCGGGAATAATCCCGTCTGGCCCGGCAGCCTTGAACGGTTCGAAGCTTTTAACCGCCCACCTAACCTTTTCCTCCGTGATGGGTATGTATACAGCCAGGTTTGTTGTAGGTGCTACGGGTTCCTCATGCAAGTTCCCTGGGAAGTGCGTATTCAAGAGCAGCTCTAGGCTTTCTCTCTCCGTGCTGGTCCAGGATCCGTCAGGTTTCCGCAAATAGCTTGTGGCTGTTTGAGTATTTGAGAGCACTCGTGTAAGTCTCGCTGTATCGTCGACATTTTCGACCCCAGTGCAGAAATTTCTCCACGATACTCTCTTCGCCTGCCTCAGAGCTTTTTTGTAGGCCCTGAGTTTAACTTTATATTCGAGCCATTGAGTCTCCGCCATTGTGTCCTACATGATTTGCGGAGCGAGTCCAGGTCGCAGGACCACCAATGCGGCCTATGTTTACCGCGTGGTTTTGGCACTGGGCAAGCCTGCTCTAGGGCATTCGCGAGCGCCGTTGTAAAGGTCTTTACCAGATCCTCCAACTCCCCTACTGATGAGGGGACTTGTGGGGGCAGTGCTGGTAAGTCCCTAGATAGTATTTCATTGTGTAGCTGCCAGTTAGTGTTACGTGGGTTGCGTTTCATAACCGGCTGGTCAACAGAAAAGTCTAGAACTATTTCTACGTACCGGTGGTCGGAGAATGAGTGCTCATCGAGAACGCGCCATTTTCTGACCCACTCATAAGAGCCTCCGCTGCAAATAGTGAGATCTATGACCTCCCTACGGGTTTTAGTAATAAACGTAGGTTCGTTACCCACGTTGCAAACTACCAGGTTAGTTGTTAACAAATAATCAAACAACGACTTTCCTCTAGCATTGATATCGGATCTTCCCCACTGGACGTGATGAGCATTGGCGTCAGTTCCGATAATAAGATGACCCATGGAAAAATTTGCCACCAGGTCTTTTACCTCACTCTGTGGCGGAGGTTCTTCGGCGTCGTAGGGCATATAGCCCGACGCCATCGTCAGACTGGTACTGTCGACTGTTAAACTGGCAGCTGTAACGTCACCATTGGTATAGTTGGGCAAGAGAAGGCATTCAGCTCAGACTTAACCAAAATACAGGCTCTAACCCTGCCCCCCTCGCTGGCTCGAATAAGCTTAAAACCCTTAGTCCCCAAACCGCAAATCCTTGAGCTGTTGACGCAGGGTTCTTGGATGAGGACCACATCTACGTCGCCTTTAGAGAGACGACTGATTAAAGCAGCCGAGGCTGCTTTAGATTTGTGCAGGTTTATCTGAATCACCACCAACATGAGAGCGCTCAGACTTCCCTGCCACCGCCGTTGCGTTGAGTTCCACCTCGTCTGGAGGCTTATCTTTCAACGACGATTTGTCCAGACCACGGTTTGGCGTGGCAGAGATCCTACTAACTGTGGCAGTGTCAACATTGGTGCGCTCAGGACTGGCTGCTATCACTGTAACGTTGAGGTCTTCCCCGTCCAGTAGGCTGTCTCCCATCTCCGAGCTGTCCACTGCTCCTTCGCCATTTGACGCGGCAGATACCATACTTTCCGAGTCGGACATCTCCGACTCCCCTTCCGGCACTGCGATGTCCGAGTCCTCCGGTGCAGCCGAAATAGCAGCGCGCTGTGCATCGCCGCGGTATACGTGAATCACGATCTGACCCATACCGTAGTGCACTCGTCCGTTTCACCGTTTAAGGGGCTCGAGTGCCTCCTTATTCAAGGTGAAGATCACTTCCCTATCAGGCCCTACCGCATCCTCGACCAGATTGATACCCCAGTCCTTCGTCGGGAGAGACGGGTTCATGATCCTCAGCATCCTGAGAATTCTCTCAGGTTTAGCAGGGATAGCAGGAATCCACGCTCTTGCCCTTGGCCGAGCCGGGATGTCCTTCCATTCGACAACCTCGATTCTTGCCCCTTGGTAGATCTCACCTAGTCTTGCAGCTGCTGCCTTGTACAGTGCAACAGTTTTGTGCATCCTTGCAAGCGAATACCTTGATTCGGCCCTGGTGCCATCCCGCATCAGAACCCATCGGAGTGGCACCCGGAGACTCATCCATAATGTCGAGAAGGGCATTACCGATAGCATTCCGGACGTACCGCCACTGGTCCCTAGGGATGGCCCAGCTTTCATTACCTCGGTCAATGACGCCTATGAGGATCCTATCCTTAGTCACTTCAGCAAAGCTGAGTTTACCCATTACGGGGGAGTGTTGCTGCCGCTTCGGGTGAGGTTTTAAATCCACGTCCGATCTCTGGCGTTTGAAGGGATTTCCATTAACCTTCTTTGGCGCGTAATCTCTTTGGAAGTTCGGTAAGATAGCTTCAGCCATCTCCACCGTCTTTCTAGCATTCGGCGATAGCGTCTCTTGTTAAATACCCTCGTATTTCTTCAGGATCCTTGCGGCCGCTCTTTTGTCCAAGTACTCAGAGCGACTGGGAGATGTCTTTTGGGGTAAATTTCGACCCGTAGTTGCCATCGCGGTCGTTCCCTTATTTGGATCTCTGGGGCCAGGTCGTGAGACCACTGCCACAGACGTTAAAGACTTGGTTTCGGTACCAGCACTTACTGGGGCTTTAGCATCAGCCGTTGTTGGCTTCACCGTGTTTGTACCGGTACTTACTTTGGGGATTGCCCCCTTGTTATCCAGAGCTAATCGACTCGTAGTTGCTATCGCTATCGATCTCTCGGCTGATATAGAAATGGAGTTTGTCCTCCGACGTTGCGTTCTCGCTTGCTCCAGCATTTTCCTCCTCTGCTGTGCAGTATACATTGTTGTATCTTTAGTTTTAGGGTTTTTGTTACTATCTTTCATCTTGTTCGTAAGATCTTAGTCGTCGCACCAGAGAGGCTTGGCTTCTCTCGTGATGTAGTACCGGCGGCGCTATGATCACAAGGGCAGCGTAGCCCTGTGGCTATCGACTTAAGCCGCGGCAAGGTGTCCACCCTTCACGAGGGATAGTTTAAAAAAAAAAAAAACTAAAACTTACGCTTTTAGAGAGTATTGAACTAAATAGTTGAAAATAATTTTAAAAAGCCCTACACAGTGGTATTGTGGAAAAGCGTGGTCCGCTTTGTTCCATAATCTTCTTTATTTTACTTTTTAGTTAAATGTGTTATGAAGTAATTGATAAATATATCGAAACATACCGCAGTGCAAACGAAACCTCTGGGCCTCAACTTTCGTTTGATACCCATATTGTAGGCAATTTTGAATATTATTGGACAACCTCATTTTGACCGATAACTCAGTTATCGATAAATATATCGAAATATTCCAAAGTCCACTAGAAACCTGTAGAACTTCCCTTTTGTTTGATACCCAGATTATAGGCATTATTACCGATAACTTTGTTATCGATAAATATATCGAAGTCCAAATGCAACCTCCTATCGTTTAACACCCATATTGAAGGCACATTTCAAGGTTTTTAGACAGTCATATGCCACTATCGGGTAGACTGAAGTAGAGTTACATACAAACAAGCAAACATACATATGAATATATGTGCAAGTAAAGCTAATGAAAGCGTAGTAAAGAAACTAGCATTATGTGGGGAAAAGAGTCGAGCGCTCGATATACGAAAATTATGGCTCAAAGCGGACCACGCTTTTTCCACAATACTACTGTGTAGGGTTTTTAAATTTATTTTCTACTTTTTAGTTCAATACTCTCTAAAAGCGTGAGTTTTAGTTTTTTTAAACTATATTTATGTTTTACTTTTTAGTCAAATGTCCTATGAAATTATCGATAAATATATCGAAAAATACAGCAGTCCAAACGAAACCTCTGGACTTCCACTTTCGTTTGATACCCATATTGTTAGGAAATTTTAAGGCATTTGGCCTCACATTTTGACAATAACTCAGTTATCGATAAATTTATCGAATTATGTCGAAGTCCAAATGAAACCTGGGGCCTTCCCCTTTCGTTTGATACCCATATTGTAGGGAATTTTTTAGGTTTTTGGGCAATCATATTTTGACCGATAACTCAGTTATCGATAAATTTATCGAAATATATCGAAGTACAAATGAAACCTGGGGCCTTTCCCTTTCGTTTGATACCCATATTGTAGGGAAAGTTTAAGGTTTTCGGGCAACCACATTTTGACCGATAACTTAATTATCGATAAATTTATCGAAAGATGTCGATGTCCAAGTGAAACCTGCGTTCTTCACCTTTCGTTTGATACCCATATTGTAGGGAATTTTTTAGGTTTTCGGGCAATCATATTTTGACCGATAACTCAGTTATCGACCAATTTATCGAAGTACAAATGAAACCTGGGTCCTTCCCCTTTCGTTTGATACCCATATTGTAGGGAAATTTTAAGGTTTTCGGGCAACCTTATTTTGACCGATAACTCAGTTATCCATAAATTTATCGAAATATGTCGATGTCCAAGTGAAACCTGGGGCCTTAACCTTTCGGTTGATACCCATATTGTCAGGAAATTTTAAGGCATTTGGCCTCATTTTTTGACAATAACTCAGTTTACGATAAATTTATCGAAATATGTCGATGTCCAAATGAAACCTGGGGCCTTCCCCTTTCGTTTGATACCCATATTGTAGGGAATTTTTTAGGTTTTTGGGCAATCATATTTTGACCGATAACTCAGTTAGTGAAACCTGGGGCCTTCACCTTTCGGTTGATACCCATATTGTCAGGAAATTTTAAGGCATTTGGCCTCATTTTTTGACAATAACTCAGTTTACGATAAATTTATCGAAATATGTCGATGTCCAAATGAAACCTGGGGCCTTCCCCTTTCGTTTGATACCCATATTGTAGGGAATTTTTTAGGTTTTTGGGCAATCATATTTTGACCGATAACTTAATTATCGATAAATTTATCGAAAGATGTCGATGTTCAAGTGAAACCTGCGTTCTTCACCTTTCGTTTGATACCCATATTGTAGGGAATTTTTTAGGTTTTTGGGCAATCATATTTTGACCGATAACTCAGTTGTCGACCAATTTATCGAAATATATCGAAGTCCAAATGAAACCTGGGGCCTTCCCCTTTCGTTTGGGTCTTGCGGCGAAAGAGGACGTCTCTGCTGTCATCATAGAAAGAATCGGCGCACCTGCGCCTTGGCAGCCAAGTCACCGTTGACAGCTACAAGTTTGAAACGGTGAGAAACTTCGTCTATTTGGGAACCAGCCTTAACACCGAAAATAATATCAGTCTAGAAATCCAACGGAGAATCACCCTTGCCAACAAGTGTTACTTTGGACTAAGTAGGCAATTGAGAAGTAAAGTCCTCTCTCGACAAACAAAGATCACGCTCTATAAGTCTCTCATCATACCAGTCCTGATGTACGGCTCGGAATCATGGACAGTGTCAAGAGAAGATGAGATGGCTCTTGAAGTATTTGAGAAAAAAATTCTCCGGAAGATTTATGGTCCTTACCGTGATGCCAACGGCGAGTTCGAAAGAAATTTAACGATGAGCTGTACGAGCTTTACGCAGACCTGACCATAGTTCAGCGGATTAAAGTCCAAGGGCTCCGCTGGCTGGGTCATGTTATGCGAATAGACAAAGAAGCACCAGCACAGAAAGTTTTCCTATCGACACCCGAATTCGGCAGCAGAAACAACAGGTGGAGGATGACTTGAAATCCCTTGGGGTTTCCAATTGGCGTCAGTTATCGCTAAAAAGAAATGACTGGCGTGCTTTGATACGAAACGGCCAAAATCGCCTAGGCGGTTAAGCATCATTATGACGCAAGCCAAGTTTAGTTATTAGTGTAGCAAAAGAACGTTGACACCAAAATAATGTTAGTTTTACACAAAAAAGTGTAATTGGTCAGGAGAGGAAAAATCCGCCTAAATTAAATGCAAAGTTATGGCACATATTTTTCTCTCAAACTAATTGATGGGGTTTTCATATTTGAGGACTGAACAAACAAAACGCCTTATTTCCATTTTTCACTTTTTCAGTGTTATCTGGTGGTTCAGACAACATTACACACGATGTATTCAATATAAATCTCTACATATAATAAAATTGTAACAGGTCTACAAAAAATTTATTGGGGGAAGCATTATTAAGCGAGTAGAATCCAAATCACCCATTTTAAAAATTGTTGTGTAAGCTTTATCAGTCCGATGAAAACATTTTTTGTGACCGAAATTTGGGTTTATCGGGCAGACAAACTTTAAAGCTTACATGACAACATGACCCTTAAGTGCTTAACTCTAGTTTTTTTGTTGGATTTTATTCTTTGCTAACCCAGCTGCAAAAAAAATAGAAATTATACGCATACGAAGTCGCGGGCACCAGCTACTAGACAAATAAAAAAACCTCATATTTCCTATAAAAAAGATCCGTCAAAATCAAAATCTCGTACAAATCGGAAATATTTCCTTCTCATTTGTTTGTGCGTGGGAGTTTTTGCACCAAAACAACTGGGCGAGGCTTATATCGTGACGTAGATGTTGATAGGCCGAAAAAAAATTGAAAGGTCAATATTTTATTTCCCAGCAACAGTTTATTTTGTTTATCTTGTTTTTGTTTTTTTTCGGTCTATAAACATCTACGGCACGATATAAGCCTCGCCCAGTTATTTTAACGCAAAAAGTCCCATGGACCCCGTATAAAATTTTCTGTTTCAAACAAAAGGGCATATTTCCAAATTATAAAGTTAAAAAACTACAACTACACAAACAAAAAATTAAAAAAAAAATGATGAACCCAGTTTGGCGTAAAATTAAAACTTTAAATTGTGGCTACAGTAAATCCCGCTTAAGTCCCCCGAGCAAAATGTTCAGAACTTAAGGGAACATATCGTTACCTAAACACATGGTATAAGTACTATAGGTAAAACCGTGACCGTGGTTGAAATGGACTTTAGTTGCCTCTTGCGACAGGCATTCCACTACGGGCGTTATCTAAACCCCTAACCCGCAGGGGTCATGATCGATTTTAGTCGCTTACAGTTTCGTTTTCGGTCTAAGATCCGGTTGAAGAAAGAGTAAACCATTCATCTTAGCTAAATGTGCTAGAGTCTAGCTAGGTAGGTAGAAGTGGCTGCCGCAAAGGCACACCTAGGCCAGTAATAAAAGGCCCGTTGTGATACCACCAAACACTAGGAAAGTCAGTCCCGGGGCCCGGCCATATGGAAAATCCCAGTGCTGTTGGGACTCTCCATATAGCCGAAACCCGGGACTGACACTCCTAACCGACACCGCTACCCCTCCTCGAACCATTTTGATAACTTGATGAAGGCCATCAAGTCCTTTATGTCTAGCTCCGCGACCTGGCTTAAGCTAACCAGGAAGGGAACTCCCAGAGAGCGCCTTCTCGCTCCGCTTAAGGCCGGGCAGTTGCAGATGAGGTGCTCCACCGTTTCCTCTTCCTCATCATCTTTGCAACTCCTGCAGCATCGTCGGTAGGGAACGCCTAGCCTTGCTGCGTGCCTACCAATAAGGCAGTGCCCGGTTAAAACACCTATTAATATGGAGATTTCCTTCCTTTTTAGGGCGTATATGTGTCTAGATCTTTTAAGATCGCATTTTGGCCAGGTTTGCTTGGATATCCGGCACCCTGGGGCTTGTAGCCATCTTTCGTTGGCTTCGCGGAGTGTATGCTCCTTCAGCATTAGCTTGCACGTGGCAAACGGCATACCTATGCGCTCTTTATCTTGAAGAATCTGCTTGGTCGTGCCCTGCCTGGCAAGTTCGTCTGCCCTACAGTTTCCCTCAATGTCCCTGTGTCCCGGGACCCATGTGAGGTTCACGCGGTTCTGTTGGGCCATCTCTTGAAGAGATCGACGACAGCTGAGCGTCAGTTCAGAGTTGAACGAGTAAGAGCCAAGGGATTTGATGGCCGCTTGGCTGTCGCTGAAAATACAGATATCCTGTCCGATGGTGCGTTTACCTATCCAAGTCACGGCGTCCATGATTGCAGAAACTTCAGCCTGGAAGACGCTGCAGTGATCAGGTAGTCTAAAGGAGAGTTCTAGGTCCAAATCCCTTGAGTAAACCCCTCCTCCGACTCTGCCGTCTAACTTCGAGCCGTCGGTGTATATAAAAGTGCCGCCATTAGTAGCGGGACACCGATCTATGTTCTCCCAGTCTTCCCTGCTGGGAATGTTTATTCTAAAACAACAATCTCCGACTGTTGTGGTCGCACACCGATCTGTGCTCAGAGGGAGAAAGCTGTAAGATCTTAGAATACAGGAGTGTCCAATAGTGCTTGCGCCCCAGACGGACGTTTCCCTTAGACGCAGAGCCGATGCCGCTGCTGCCCGGTACCCTTCCAGATCGAGTGGCAAAAAGCCAAGAATGGCCTGGAGAGCTTCATTGGGCGTTGTTCTTAACGCCCCGCTTATACAGATCATGCTCGATCTGTGGACTTTTCCTAACAGATTTAGGTTTGTTGCCTTTCCTAGCGCAGGCCACCATACCACGACTCCATACAGCATAATTGGCTGGATTATCGCAGTGTAGATCCATCTGCAAATTTTGGGGCTGAGCCCCCATTTTTTGCCAATGGCTCTTTTACACGTGTAAAGTGCAATGCACGCTTTCCTCTGGCGCTGGATGACATTCTCCTTCCAGTTAAGCTTTCTATCTAGAACTGTGCCTAGGAATTTGGCTTTATCAGCTAAGTTCAGGCGCACGCCATCTAGTTCTGGTAGGTTCAGCGGTGGTATCTTGTACCGCCTGGTATAAAGGACAAGCTCCACCTTTCCCGGGTTGATGCTAAGTCCTCAGCGAGAGGACCATGAAGAAACTTCTCGCAGTGCTACTTGCATCAAGTCACACAGGGTTTGGGGGAATTTGCCCCTATATGCAATAGCTAAATCGTCTGCATATGCCACTATCTTCCCGCCCCCCCACCTTGTGTCTCGTAGCAGCGAGTTTACGGTGAGGTTCCATAGGAGCGGGGAGAGAACACCACCCTGAGGCGTTCCTCTTGTGACATAGCGTGAAAGATCAACTGTTCCCAGTGAAGAAACTATTTTCCTTCCCTTTAGTAGTTGATCAATTAGTCCAATAAGAGACCTATTTATGCCCAGGTTTGTTAAAGCAGTGTTAATAGCCTCCGGCCTTATATTGTTGAAAGCCCCTTCGATGTCCAGAAAGGCCACGAGACAGTACTCCTTTTCGTGCAATGATTTTTCAACAATAGAGACTAGGCTGTGGAGCGCAGTTTCCGTTGATTTACCTTTGGTGTATGCATGTTGATAGCTAGAAATAAGGTTGCTATCAATAGTAGAGGAGAGATAATCGCTAATTATCCTCTCGAAGGTTTTAAGTGCAAAAGACGAGAGACTGATCGGTCTGTAGTCTTTAGGCTCATAGTGTGAGGCCTTCCCAGCCTTTGGAATAAAGACTACCGTGGCGCTTCTCCAGGAGCACGGAATGTAATTAAGAGCCAGGCAGGCTGAATAGAGAACTACCAGCCATTTAGCTGATATTTCCAGCGTGTTTATAAGTTGTGCGGGGAAAATCCCGTCTGGCCCGGCTGCCTTGAACGGCTCAAAGCTTTTGATTGCCCACCTTACCCTTTCCTCCGTAATGGGTATGTTTACCGCCAGGTTTGTTGCAGATGCTACAGGTGCATCATACAAGTTCCCCGGAAAGTGTGTGTTCAGGAGTAGCTCCAGGGTTTCCCCTTCCGTGCTGGTCCAAGATCCGTCAGGCTTCCGTAAATAGCTAATGGCTGTTTGAGTTTTTGATAGCACTCGTCTAAGTCTCGCTGTATCATCGACTTTTTCGACCCCGGTGCAGAAATTTCTCCACGAAGTTCTCTTCGCTTGCCTTAGAGCCTTTTTATAGGCCCTCAGTTTAGCTTTATATTCGAGCCATTCAGGCTCCGTACCGGTGCTCTTGGCCTTGTTAAATTGCTTCCTGCATGATATACGGAACGAATCCAGGTTGTAAGACCACCAGTGGGGTCTATGTTTGCCGCGTGGTTTTGGTACTGGACAAGCCTGCTCTAGGGCATTTGAGAGCGCCGTTGTAAAGGTCGTTACCAGATCATCCAGTTCTCCCACTGATGAGGGGGCTTGTGGAGGTAATACTGGTAGGTCCCTAGCTAATATTTGGTTATGTAGCTGCCAGTTAGTGTTGCGTGGATTTCGTTTCATAACTGGCTGCTCAACAATAAAGTCTAACACAATTTCTATGTACCGATGGTCAGAAAATGAATGCTCATCAAGAACACGCCATTTTCTGACCCACTCATAAGCGCCTTCGCTACAAACAGTGAGGTCTATAACCTCCCTACGAGCTTTAGTTATAAAAGTAGGCTCGTTACCCACGTTACAAACCACCAGGTTAGTTGTTAGTAGGTAGTCAAACAGAGACTCGCCCCTAGCGTTAATATCGGAGCTTCCCCACTGGACGTGATGAGCATTAGCGTCAGCTCCAATAATAAGATGGCCCGTACAGAAATTATCCACCAGATCTTTCACCTCCTTTTGTGGAGGAGGTTCTTCGGCGTCATAGGGCATATAGACCGACGCCATCGTTAGGCTGGTGCTGCCGACTGTTAAGCTGGCAGCTGTAACGTCACCATTTGAGTAGTTGGGTAATTGAAAGGTGTTTAGCTCAGACTTTACCAAAATACAGGTTCTGACCTTGCCCTCAGCATTGGCTTGGATGAGCTTGTACCCCTTAGTCCCCAATCCACAGATCCTAGAGCTATTGACCCAGGGCTCTTGGATAAGGACCACGTCTACGTCGCCTTTAGAAAGACGACTGCTTAAAACATCCGAGGCTGCTTTAGATTTGTGCAGATTTATCTGAAGCACCACCAACATGAGAGAGCTCAGACATCCCTGCCGCCAGCGTGTCGTCGAGGTCTGGCCTGTTCCGGGGGCTGTCTCTCAACGAGGAGTTGTTCAGAGCACCTGCACGATTTGGCGTGGCGGGAACCCTGCTGTCTGAAGCAGCATCAACGTTAGTGTGCTCAGGTTTAGCCACGATCGTGACGTCGAGGCCTTCTTCGTCAAGCAGGCTTTCTTCTATCGCCGAGTTGTTCGCAGCACCATCGCAATTTGACGTGGCGGATAACATACTTTCCGCGTCGGACTCCTCTGCTTCCCCTTCCGATGCCTCGATCTCCGAGTCCTCCGGAGCGTCCGGAATAGCAGCGCGCTGTGCATCGCCACGGTATACGTGGATCACGATCTGACCCAAACCGTAATGCACTCGTCCGTTGCACCGTTTAAGGGGCTCGAGCGCCTCCTTATTCAGAGTGATAACCACCTGTCTATTGGGCCCAACCACATCATCGACCAGATTGACGCCCCAATCCTGCGTCGGGAGAGACGGATTCCAGACCTGCAGCATCTCAAGAATATTCTCCATGCCCTTGCCCTTGGCCGAGCAGGAATGTCCTTCCAGTCGACGACATCTAGTCTTGCCCCTGGATAGACTTCACCCAGTCTTGCAACTGCTGCCTTATACAGTGCGACAGTTCTTGCATCCTCGCACGCGAATATTTTGATCTGACCTTGGTGCCAGCCCACGTCAGTACCTCGCGGCGGACTACCCGGAGACTCACGCATTAAGTGGAGGAGGGCCCTGCCCATTTCATTCCGGACATACAGCCACTGGTCTTTGGGGATGGACCAACGGTCGTTACCTCGGTCAATGAAACCTATAAGGATTCTGTCCTTGGTTACTTCAGCAAAGCTGAGTTTTCCCACTACGGGGTTGACCTGATGCCGCTTCGGATGGGGGTCTACCTCTCCGTCCGATCTCTGGCGTTTGAAGGGATTACCGTTCACCCTCTTAGGCACATAGGGCCTCTGGAAATTTGGTATCAGAGCTTTCGCTTCCTCCACCATCTTCCTTTCTTCCGGCGACAGCTTCTCCTGCGATGCTCCCTCATATTTTTTAAGGATCCTTGCGGCCTTTCTTTTATCCCAGTACGCAAAGCGTCGGGGAGATGCCTCTTTGGGGGGATTCAGACTCGTAGTTGCCATCGCGGTCTCTCCCTTTACGGCGTCGTCCTTCTCTTTCGAAACTCTGAAACCAGGTCGTGAGACCATTGCCCCAGATGTGAAGAGATTGGGGTTCGTACCAGCGCTTGATGGAAGCTTAGCTTCCGCCGTTTTCTGCTTGACTGCGTAGGCAGCCGCACTGTTGCTTGCTCCCATCAAGTCACTCTTACTTGATAGCAGTTTTGGGGATGACTGACCCGTAGTTTCCATCGTTGTCGGCCTCCCAGTTAACTTTGAGGCGGAGTTTGTCCTCCGGCGTTGTGTTTTCGCTTGCTCCAGCATAGTTCTACTCTGCTGCGGAGTAAACGAAGTCGCTAATTGCTTTGTATTTTGTGTGTTCTTCATCTTGTTCGTACGACCCCTCGCCGGACAAGGCCAGCTTAGGGTCAAGGGTAGTGTAAGGGGAAGTGTGTCGTCCGCCGCGGCAGAGCCCCATACCGCGGTAAGACCATAGTTACTCCCTGAGGCGGCCCGGTATCAGTGAGGCTCCGTTCGACTACAGCCACGATTTGCCTCCCGGCTGCAAACGTCCAATGGGCACGGTATCGCATAACACCCTGGATTGGGAGGGAAAAGTTTTGCACATTTATATAGCGAGCCGCTTGCTTCAAGACAGACGCCCGCTTACAGCCGCACCTCTTGGTGTACAGACGCTGCGAAAAAGACCCCGGTGAGCCCTTAAACCAAGTATGTCAGAGTGGCCCCCCCGGGGCTCCCTCTCTTTCTGCCGAGAGCCTAGGTAGCTCAACGTTGCCCAGAGTGCACGAACGAGGACGCAAGAGTCGGGATTGAGCGCGGTCACTCAGCAACCACACCCCATTACACTCCTAGAGTCTAGCTAATCTGAACTCTATTTAAACGTGCAAGGTATTGAGGCAAGCGGTATTGTATTTATATGACACAAATTGTTTCATATAAAAACAATACCGCTTGCCTCAGGTCCTTGCATTTTTAAATAGAGTTTCATGACCCCTGCGGGTTAGGGGTTTAGAATGGAATGGAATGCCTGTCGCAAAGGGCGACTAAAATCCATTTCGACCACGGTCACCGGGTTGATGAAATCGGCAATCGGAATAGTACCACAAGGTGGTTCGACAGCTGTGAGAGCATAGACTCAATACCGTAAAACTCTGTTTGGTCCGTTACGTTCCTCTTACAACAGCAGCAGCAAAACCGGTTAATTTCTCGAAACCGAAAACTTTTTCATAAATTGATTACTTCATTTCGCCGACACATATTTTCCTTGATAAGACGGTACCCTTTTTTGACTTCAGTATAATCCAACCAATCCACCAGTTTCTGCGACACTATGGCGACAACCTTCTTGTGGGACCAACGACGGAAATCGACAAATATTCAATACTCGCTATTTTTATAACGCAAAGGCCCGAAAGGAGGTAGATTCCAAAGTGGCCAAAGCTACTCCATTACTGTTTGGGCTAGCATATTTCGCGGTATTGATAATTTTTTGGCCTGAGCAAATGCTATCTAATTTTTCAGTAAAACAATTTTATGGGGCACAAAAACTGTGCTTTGGTGGCAAAGGGTTAATACGGTTGTTTACATTTTTTTTGAAGGAAAAACTCCTACAAAAACAAACTATTTCAGTTGTCAATTCTACCTTGTTGAATTTGCCTTGGTTACTATTATAAAAGAAAAATAACTAAATAAAAAAAAAACATCATTCATTACCCTGCAGCGAAAGCAACTAGTTGAAAACTACTTTACAACTAGTTGGTGCACCGCGCCGAACTAGTCAGTGTTCTGTCTTTTTTCCATATAAGCAACCGGTATTTTTTACTTGTTGATGTCCTACGAGATGTCAATTGTCAGATTTCTATCAGAATATACCAGTTATCTACTAGTCAGGAAATACCACTTCCATACTAGTTCAACCTGGACAAGTATAATTCCATAAAATTAGCTAGTCCACATACTAGTTCAAAAAGGACTAGTATTAAATATACTAGTGCCATACTAGTCCAAAAAGCATCGAACCTGAACTTGTATGATTTCAACCATAATTTTCCTGGCTTACCCTTTATTCTATCCCACGACTTTATTTTCATGTTTATTCTTAAGTAAGCAGCGGCTATTTGTATTTACTCTATCACGAAAAAGTATCTATGAATTATAAGAGAAAACGAAACGAAATGAATGAATTTTGTATTTTTTAACTAGTATAATTTCATCCAGAAAAATCTAGTTGTATACTAGTATGGAATGGATATTTCCTGACTAGCAGGAATTCAGCCAGAAAATTCTAGTTGTATACTAGTATGAAATTGATATTTCCTGACTAGTATGAGTTCTGCCAGAAAGTTGTAGTTGTATACTAGTATGAAATGGATATTTCCTGACTAGTATGAATTCAGACAGAAAATTCTAGTTGTATACTAGTATGGAATGGATATTTACTGACTAGTATGAGTTCTGCCAGAAAGTTATAGTTGTATACTAGTATGAAATGTATATTTCCTGACTAGTATGAGTTCTGCCAGAAAATTATAGTTGTATACTAGTATTTTTCTGACTAGTTTGAGGTTTCGCTGCAGGGTACTAGCTCTTTTTCAAATAATTGCTTTTAAAAAATACCAAGAAACTCTTATTTATAGGTGAATTGGCACTGACATGCAGACCACAAAATATATTTTAAAATATTTTTTTTTTGTATGGGCAGGTTTTCCAGATATCGCAAATTTTATGTTTTTTCAGATGTCACTTCATTCAAAAATTATTTTTGCCAATGTTACAGATGCGATGAACGCAAGCATTACCTAATTCGAAAGGAAATTGAAGTACTTCTTCTAACGACACAAAATATGTAGGAATGGAGCAAACCATCGCAGAGCAATAGCTGGTTCAATTCGAAATTTCGTCGAATTTTTGCGATTTTTAAAAAAATGTCTGTTTTAGAAATGGATTTTTTATGCGAAGTTATGAAAATCAGAAACTTTTTATTTTTTCTAAAATAAGTGTGTATAATTGCAAATACTTTTAGCATAATATTATCAAGATGTAGAGAAAACTTTATTTTTGAGGATTTAAAAAAAAAAATTCAAAATTCATATAGTTAATCAATACTAAGACACCCACCCACCATTTTATGAAATTTTTGATCATATTCAAGTCCTTTTCGAGTCTTCTACGCGATTAAAACAATCATAAATGAGCTCACTTTCTGATCATAATAGACTCTTTTGTCGGTAGAAAAATATACCATGCCCGCGACTCTAGTTGATAAGTCTTTTATGATCAGTTTTGAATCTTTTTCGACTCTTGAAACAATCAATTTCTAGTCATTGTTCAGTCGTTTTCGAATCATTTTACGATCACTTTTGACTCTTTTTCGACTCTTGCTACAATCATTTGCGGGTCGTTTTCTAGTCATTTTTCAGTCGTTTTCTATTCATTTTATGATCAGTTTAGACTCTTATTCGACTCTTGTTACAATCATTTTCTGGTCGTTTTTTAATCTTTTTTAGTCTTATTTCCAAACATTTTCAAATCGTTTTCTTATCGCATTTCAATGATAGTAAAAAAAACCACCTCTGGCTAGGTACCATCTTTCAAGAAAAGAACGACACCTATATCTTCGGTCTCCATCGTGTAAGAAAATAAAATTAAGTATGATTTTAAGTTAGTTAAAGCTTTTTGATGCAACTTTGTATATGCTATATGTCAAAAATGCTTTCACTAACTTAAAATCATATTTAATTTTGGCATGACTACGGGCCAAAGTAATTTACAAGCAGGGAAAAAATAGGCAGCCCTTTACAAATATTCCAGGAAAAAATATACATAAATAAATTATTTTTTAATATTAAAGTGGTTTTATTTAACAATGGTTCGAACTAAAAGTAGATACAAAATTTGCTAACAGCGTTCTCCTGCCTTGCCATTTACCAACTATTACAAGCTATTAGTAAAGAACTAAACAAAATTACCAAACTTCGTGATGGGAGCTATTTGCTTCTGATTAAAAATCAAATCATCGCCGACAGTACATATCTTCCTAGTGTCTGGTGTCACCAAAATTAAGGTCAAACTTCACGAAACTCTCCATCTACCATCTATGCACCTTTCCTCTGCCGCCTTTCTGAAGATGAGATCGTTGATGGTCTCAAAGACAGTGGGGCGATTGCAGCACATGAAATTACATTAACAAGGTTACCCGTAAAATATTTGTGAAATTAAAGTGCGATCACTTTTCAATCCCCAGGATGATCAATTTCTATTTGCACTACATTTTGTTGTTATATTTTCAATAACTCAAGCATACTGATGAGTCGTTTTCGAGTCTTATTTTAATCAGTTTTTAATCACCCAAAGTGATCGAAAAGAACTCAGTAAGGCGATTTTTTTAAAAGTAGTCTTCCAAATGCTATTCGGGCAATTGAGTCCAAATCAACCGTTTTTTAGAATTTGTGTCTGTCTGTCTATCTTTCTGTCTGTATGTTTGTGGAATGTGAATGAATGGAATTAAATGAAATGTTCACCATTTTATTACTATGTGTTTCAGGTGTTTTAAATATGTAGAACAGATGCAAAAAAATATCATCAATAAGATCTAGATTAACAAAACTCAATATTATACAGAAAAACATTTGAAATATTTCATAAATATCACTTATGGAAAACCATGTCGTGCAATTTTCCTACAACAAGGCAGTCTAAATGTGTTTTCCTATCAAATAAATACATTTATTTCCTCCTACGCAGCTGCAAGTACATGTACTTCTGGCAAAAAAATTACCAAAATTACGGGCTTTTCAATTTTTTTCCTTACGTTATTTGCATGTCCTTGAGCACTGTCTTGCCGTTGGAATATTAGGTTGAAACTCTCCCAGAATATTTGTCTTGGCGGTAGCCATAATTTGGGCCACCCTAATACGCATATTAATTAATTAATTAAAAAACAATTTTACCTTCCAACTTTAAATAACTTTGCAGAGCAATTAAATGTTTGGCGCTAAAATAATATGAAACAGTTGATGAAATGTGACATATTGAGTACGTTCAGTGGAGTTAGCCCGCACATTTTGACAATGAAGGATTTAGCATATTTGCACATCATTGTCAAATAAGAGTTTAAATTAAAAACAAATTTTAATTTTTAACTGTGAACTTGTCACTTTTGCACGTTTAGGCAACGATATGAAAAATAAGATGTTAACTACATGATTACATATATATGTACTAATGTGAACTTGTGATTTTTCGCCCCTTGCCAGGCATTTTTCTTTTTTAACTTCGACAACTAGCGATTCTTGATAAATTAGTGGTGTAAATCAAATCAAATATCGATTTTATAGGGCTACCATTGAACTCCAAATTATATACGTAAGTACCAAGTAGGTACTTAAGAGGGTAAAATTATATGAGAAATGGATATTAGTGCACGAAAAATTGAGTCTCCTAATCGGGTTCGGTAATAAAGCGGGTTAGGCACTTAAAGGCATAATTAGATATCGTTAGCGCTAACGCCATGCCCATAACGCTAATCAGCTTATCCAACCAAACTTATGGAAATCAATGTAAACGATTAAACGATTATGGAAATCAATGTAAACAATTAAACGCGTTAACCATACCATAGCCAACCAATTGGTTTTTGATTTTTCGCCATATCCCTAACCTCTTAAAGTTTGTGATGGTGAATTTTCGCACATTTTTATACCTTTCATGAACATGAAATGGTATTATAACTTTGGTCCGATGTTTGTAAGTATGAGAAGAAGAAGAGATAGATCCATAAATAAGTATACCGAAATGATCAGGATGACGAGATGAGTTGATTTAGCCATGTCCGTCTGTCCGTCTCTCTGTCTGTGTGGCTGTCTGTTTGAACGCAAACTAGTTCCTCAGTTTTTGAGATATTTGGCTGAAATTTTGTATGCGGCCACCATTTTTCAATATAGGAATCATTTGTCGGAACCAGCAAGATCGGACCGATAATACTAATAGCTCCCATACAATCGATTGTTCCGATAAACGGATTTTGGGCTATAACTCCTGTAATTAAAGAGGAAGGAACGTGAAATTTTGGAGGTATCACTATTTTTATATGTGAAATATCGATGTTGAAAATCATCGAGATGGGATAAACATTTCACATAGCCCCCATACAATCGATTGTTCCCATAAACGGATTTTGGTAGATAACTCCTGTAATTATATAGGTAGGAACGTGAAATTTTCGTAACTATTGCTATTTTAGAATGTGGAATGTCGATGAGCGGAAGTTAAAATCACACAGGCTGTACTGGGATCAAACAGTGAAAATCGTTCCGCTTATTCATGAAAGGTATTTAGCCTTCGGCACAGCCGAAGACAGCTTTCCTTACTTGTTAAGCTTTAATTAGTTCTTTTCGGTGTGTATTACCTCGGTGAGCAAGCATATGTGTAATTTGCTGCCAATTTTTTCATTTTCTTTGTTTTAATCAAATTGTCACTTCTTTATGGTTACTGCATGACTAATTGTTCACATTGGAGATGGCTAGCGCTATCGTTAGGGTTATGGGCATGGCGTTAGCGTTAGCGGTAACTAATTATGCCTTAAGCGGGTGAGTACTTAAGCGGGTTTTACTGTATTTGACCATCGTTCAGGTTTCGCTGACAATGCGTTATACAAAAAAAATCCAAAATATTGCTTTAATTGCAAAAGTCACATTTATCGGCATATCTTCCTTATTGCTATCTAAATATTTCGTACACATGTTGTTGTTGTTGTTAACAATGCATTGCCCTGTCTAGAGTGTATGATCATTCCGAAGATCTTCATCAAGCTCTTCTAAGGGGAGTCCAAGGAAACGTGCAGTTTCAACAGGGTTTGTCCAGAGGGACAGAGGGGTTAGAAGAGTAGGTTCAGATGAACAATTGAAGAGATGTAGAGTATCATGGGGGGTCCTACCACATGCAGGACATGTGTTTAAGATTGTATCATTAAGTCTGGATAAGTACACGGCTAAAAATTTGGACCTAAATTTTAAACTTTTTTGGACTACATATATGACCAAACCAAATTTGGATTCAAATTCAATCTAGACCAGTTTTCATGAAAATTGGCTAAAGGAATAGGGTTTCAATTATAAACAAGAAATGTTTTAACAATTTTTTAAAGATAAAATAAATTTTTTGTCCGTTGGCGGGAATTCGAACCAAGACTCCCCGCATCATGCCCGCCTGCTCTACCACTGAGCTACATCGCACACATAAATGTTGTTGGCAAAATTCAATCTTGAATAAGCTTTCAAAAATAAATTTGAATTTTCAAACCCAAAAGTTTAAATTTTATACCGAAAAGTTTTAAGAATAAAATAAAACTAAAAAAATGTGGCAGCTGACAGAACTCGAACGAAAACGCTCAGGAGTCACAGCCGACTGCTCTACCGCTGAGCTATGACGCACATGAAGTTTTTGTGGGAAAAATTCAATTAAATTAAAACAAACCAAAAATAAAAAATTTAGACAGCTTTTTCATTTAGATTTTAAATCGAAACCAAAAGAAATTGAAAATTGAAATTTAGGTTAATTTTTTTAGCCGTGTAGGAGTTTAACCTTACACTATATCCAGACCTAAGCTGTGCCAAGGTGACTCTTGTCTCCCTTGGTAAGATACGTTCTTCTTCAGCAATATCCGGTGGAGGGCTGTTCAGAACGGGATTCACAGGTAGAGATCCGACAAAAGTGTCTACCGACTCGGTGTGGATGTTGGTTAGAGCCCGCTTATGATTCTGCAGATCAAACGGCAAGGTAATATGATGCTGGATCTCATCATAATGCTTACGGAGATGTTTCCTTATGTCTCTCGGGGGGGAATCTATGTCCAAAAGATGACGGTTTGGATGTGCTGGCTTGTGGCAGTTTAGAAGGAATTGCCTGCTCAGCATTTCCGCATGCTCTTTTACATTGAGCAGTTTTGCCTCCTGATGGAGGTGAGACTCGGAAGACATGAGGAGACATCCCGTAGCAGTTCTGATGGCAGTATTTTGGCAGACTTGTAACTTCGTCCAGTTGGTGTTATGTACATTAGGCGACCATATGGGTGCAGCATAGTCAAAGACTGGTCGGCCAATGGCCTTATATGTAGTGAGCAACGTTTCTTTGTCTTTTCCCCAAGTACTGCCGGCAAGTGACTTGAGCATCTTGTTGCGACCACGTACCTTTGAGACCATTGCAGACACATGACCAGCAAATGAGAAAGTATTATCCAGTGTCATCCCTAATAACTTTGGGTGGCTGACAGTTGGTAGCTTAGTGCCATCAACGAAAATGTCTAATTCATTTCTCACCTGGTGCGTCCATGTCGTAAAAAAGTCGCCGTTGATTTAGTCGGAGATATCGTGAGATCTCGCTCATTGAAAAACCTGGAAAGGTCCCAGAGGTAACCGTTGATTTTCCCACAGAGTTCATCAGTATAGGGGCCCTTCCCCGTCGCCATTATTGTACAGTCGTCGGCATATGAAACGACGGAGACGCCCTCTGGTGGTGGGGGCATCTTCGATAGATAGAAATTAAACAGTGTCGGGGATAGGACACCGCCCTGTGGCACCCCCTGTTTAATACGTCTAGGTTTTGATGTTGCGTTTCTAAAGTAAACCGACGCCTGCCGTCCATTCAAGTAATTAGCGGTCCATCTCTTTAACCCATCAGGTATCTGTGTTTCAAACAGATCTTGTATAAGAGTGGCATGGTTGACTGTGTCAAAAGCTTTCGACAAGTCAAGTCCCACTAACACAGTCCTGTGATTTGGTTGGTTTTGATTTAGGCCGCTATTTATTTGCGTTGTAATGGCATTGAGTGCGGTGGTGGTGCTGTGCAGCTTACGGAAGCCATGTTGATGACTAGCCAGGTGCAGATTTGCAGTATATTACGGGAGCAGAATGGACTGGAAATGGAAATGGCCGGTTTTCTAGGTTTTAGTAATGGAACCACTCTCGCCTTTTTCCATATTTCAGGAATGACGAAAGTGTTCAGTGAAAGACTGAATAGAGCCGCTAAGTATTTGTGTCCCTCCTGGCCTAGATGTTTCAGCATCTTCATGGCAATGCCGTCGGGGCCGATGGATTTTGAGGGCTTAGCCTGTCTGATGGCTTCCTTGACCTCTGATGCAGTGATGACAATGGGCGTATTTTGGTTTTTATATTTACGCGCCTGTCGCATGGTTCTACGATTAGCTCTATCGGGCGGGGAATGTAGTACAAATTGTCTACAAAAGGAGTTCGCACATCCCCTAGGGTCCTTCTTCACCCTGTCACCGAAAGTAATATCTACTTTATCCTTGTGTTGCGTTGGATTAGATAGAGCTTTGACCGTAGTCCATAATTTGCCAACACCATCAGAGAGGTTGCATTGCTCTAGGTGTTGTTTCCATTTGGCCAGTTTATCGACCAGTTTATCGACCAACCTACGAATTTCCGCGTTGAGATCCCTTATACGGGGGTCTGCGGGATTGAGACTTCGCACTTCATCTCTTTCTCTAGCCATGGCCGCTGCCTCCGCGGGGAAATTTGGTCTTATTTGAGATATTCGACCCGCAGGAATGAAGCGTTTAGAGACCAAGTCAATGATGTTGCGGAAGTCTCGTTCGCCTTTGCGTATGTCCGTAGGAATGGATAGAGCGGCCAAGGATTCGTCCGTATATGTCTGAAAACTGTCCCAGTCCGCCTTGGTAAAGTTAATATATGTACCATGCTCAGGTGTAAAAAGTCCGTCGGTCGTTCGATGGTAATGACTATTGGGAGATGGTCAGACGCCAACGTGAGTATGGGTCGCCAATTGGTGTTGTTCAATAGTCCTGCACTTACGATGGAAATATCTGGCGAACTATAGCAGTTACCCGATACTCTCGTTGGGGCGTCTCCGTTCAATGTACAGAAAGCCGTATCATCTATTTGTTCTGCAAGTACATGCCCCCTATTGTCTGCTGGCAAGTTTGAGTGCCACATGTCGTGGTGCGCATTGAAGTCGCCCAGGATCACGCGGTTATCCCCTCGTAATAGCAAGCTAATGTCGGCGTGATAACCGATGGGGCAACTTGAGACAGGGGGTATGTAGATATTAATGATTTGCAGATCGACATCTCCTGTACGGATGGTAATACCTTGGCTTTCTAAGATATCATCCGTTCCTTCGATGTCGGTATCAAATAGATTATACTGTACAGAGTTGTGCGTTATGAACGCTAGACCACCTCCCAGACCTCCTCACTGAAAAAATTATCTACAAGAAACGGCCGTCAAATTAACAGTAAACCCTGTCATTTTTCGTCCAACAGTGGGTAATATCAATTTTGAAAGTGACCCCCTATCATTCTTCGAACATACTATCATATTGATATGAATTACTGTAAATTTGAAAGTGGACACTATCATATTGACATGAATTACTGTAAATTTGAAAGTGTACTCATATCATTGATTGATATTTTTCAAAAATCAAATGTTTTTACTGCCAATTTTACAGTAAATACTGTAATATTTACAGTATTATAATAATCGTTTTGAAAGCGGTTTTGATATGTTACTTTCAATGTGCACTTACAAACTTTTTATTTCAGTGCTGTTACTCTATGACGGTCTTTCCGGTGGATGTTATATCCGCCATAGGTAATGGGGTCCGACCTAGGACTGAGCTTGGTTTCTTGGACTGCGGCAAGTTTTATGTCATATTGCGTCATCAAATTAGTTATCTCTGCGATCTTACCAGTTAATCCGTTACAGTTGCGCTGTAAGATTTGGAAGTGCGCCTGTGGGGTCGATGTCGAGTTAACCATAGGCATGAGAGACGGATGTGTTCGCCCAGGTGTTGGTAGGCTAAGACCAAGGCTGTGCCTCAGCCTAGTTAGCTGTGGACCTGGTGTAACCGGGTTGGCTGGCGTCGTAGGTTGAGATGTGTTACAGCATGGTGCGATGAACGCATCCGTCCGGAGGTTCCTGTTAGCGAGCCCAGAGTATAGATGTACGTGGCATTGGCCTAAGCAGTTATTGCATTTGACCGATGGCGCGAGCGTGTATAATCTTTGCCGACAAACAGTACACGTAGAGACAGTTGCGAGAAGATGTTGATCCTGACTCACGAGAGAATTTAAACGGGAGGGGGGGTGTGATGTAGAAACAGAGAGAGACTGGTGCTCGGAGTTACTCATGTCTAAACTGCTCCGGTGGGAGCGAGAGTGTTGAGCTGCTGCGCGTGATGTTGACGCCATAAGGCACGAGCAACAGTCTGGAGTTTGTGTGGCGGGTATAGCAGAAGTGCTGCTAGTCGTTAAGACATTATTATTATTATTATTAGTATTGCTACTAGAAAGTGGCGGTAGGGGTGCGCTTGAACGGCGCTTACCGCGGGACGCCCGAGGGCGCAAACAACAAGGGGCCACGAAAGTACTAAAGAAAGTACGGGGTCTGTGGATGTTAAGGTTAAGCCCTGAACATCCAGATTTATGGAGCCACTTCTTACACGAGAAGCATTGCACAGAATGCGACCGTTTAATATATATCTTTTTGCAACAGACACTGCACATCCATTCTTTTGGTCCGGGGTTCGGCTCAACGTTCGCCCGTAACAATAGAATATCTTGCAGCCCTGCTGCAAGGGGGGAGGAGGATAGTTTCGGAATGGGACAAAACATACTAAACAGGGTTACATTGAAAGTGCCAGTCCATGGCCGAGGTAAAACCCCGGGTGGTTCCACTGCGCAGAGATCCATGGCGATGTCCTGGGTTTCCTGCTCTGAGAAGTGACTGTACATAGGGAACCATTGTTCTCCACATTTCGTACACATGCTATAATGCGCCTGTAATAATGCGTTTTCAGCGCCATAAACAGCATCGAAATTTCGAATATTTGAATTTCCCTTATTCGAACACGCAATCTTCAACGTCATCTGCATACATTTAGGCGCAGTCTCTGTTGCACAAAGGAAAGATAATGTTTTTTATAATGCTTAAAAAAGAATAATTTTATTTATGTAACCATAGACACACCGAATGCGTAAATGAACTGTCAAAATTTTTATGGAACGAAGTTTACACAAATTCGGTAAACTTCCACGAGGAGTTTAGTGTGTAAACACCTCGAAAAATTACCCAATTCGATTACGCTGTTCGACATGCAGTTTTTCAAAGCAGTCAATGCACGCTAGACAAAAATTGAAGAAAATGTTAAAAAATGGGTCAAAAATTAAATTAATGGGAATTTTAAAATAAAAAGTATTCACATAAATTTATCTATATCGTTCATCTAACTGAGCTGTTAAATGTATATATTTACGCTTTCGTTAAGTTATATGGTTACATGAGTACCACTAATATGACACAGAATATCGAATTACAATCTTAGAAATTTTTCACAGACTCACAACTAAAAAGTATAAAATAAAAAATAGAATAAAAAAATATTTTTAATATAAAATGTTTTCAAAATGAACCAAAAACTGGAAAATAATTTCCCCTCTGCCTACATAGATTCTTCACCACGTAAAGCTTATCTGGAACATTTGTGAGTGGCAATTCTTATAGGTATTAAATAGTACTTGGAGTTTGAAATGTATAAAAACATTGGCGCACGCTAAAGATGGTTCGCATTAATTTCTAACAATCTTATTACCGATATGAGCTTTCCTAAAAAAAAAAAACATCTTTTCACGATATAGCAAGCGCCAAATGTTTTTATACATTTCAAACTCCAATTGATTGATTACAGCTCTCGCTGTACACTTTTTGGCGGGCCTATTATTTTTTTCTGGTAGTTAGTAGATGCTTACAAGCATCATACCAAAGTTATTATACCTTTTCCTGTTCATAAAAGGTGTAAGTAGAGTTCATAAACAAAAATAAATAGCAATTGGTGCTGTCTGCAAACGAACTTGATAAAATGGTAATAAGAAACAATTGTTGTCAGCTAAATACGTATGATGTGGGGTATTATTCTACTAAATTTACATAATATTAAAAAACTTTTTAATGCACAAATCTGCAGAGGATAAATTGAGGCCAAAACATCATAAGATAGCCAAGTAAGTATGTTTGAGAATGTGTATCAAGATACAATTAAGTGTAGCTGGGTGTTGAGATCCTGTGAGTAATTGAAATGAAACTTCTAAGCATTCAAATATTCAATTGATGCAAAGCCGTCATGTATGTACATGAGAGTGTGTCATACGATAAAGAAAAGTTGCAAAACTCCAAGCTTATAAACACTTTTCACCAGTGTTGCTGAATTGATATGTAGGTATTCATGTCTTTGAGTTTTTGAGACGTTCCTACTTTTCTTCTCGTTTTTCGATTATTAAGAATATACCTATGTATATACCTACACCCATATAATAATTTTTTATTGCACCCATTTACTTTCTCTATATTACAAATAGACGATGAGTGAAAGATAGAACTCAGAGTAAGTTTAAAAGCCGCCCCGTCCAACTTAAAAAGGGGTTTTCTAATTCAAATGCTGAAATAGGACCCTTAATAAAACATTTTGATGTAGGGCGTTGGCATTCGAAAGATAAAACCAATTGTCTCCCAAATAACTTTGTTACCCCGAAATTGTCCGACAATGCTAAAATTATATTTTTGTGCACCGAACAGGAAAGTTCAGAATCTTTTTCTGTTTTTATAGTTTGGTGCTTGGTTTCAATGTCCATCTTCAGCTGCTTGAAAAACAGTTTTTAAGATGTTACTGTTGGTGTTGTCCAGGCCAACATAGTAGAGCCTTTGGAAATTTGGAATCAACTTCATAGCCGGCGAAGCCATGTTTCAAGCGGTTTACAAGTTCTCCACCTATGTATCTCAATTTTTGTTTAAATATTGTGCAAGATAAGCCAATGTGGGTATCAAATGAAAGGTATTTCCCTCCGTATTCCAACGAAGAAATATCTTCAGGCTGCCACCTAACCCCATTTTATTTATTCCTTAGTATATCGACCAATATCTCGGGGACGAGTGAAGCGATTTGGATCATTCAAAGAGTTGCCACTTCAGGCGGTTTACAGAGTATACAACCATTTATACACCTATATTGTGGATTTGGTTGACCCAAACACTCTAAAAGAGATTATTAGAGTCAAATTTTTAGGTATTTATTTCATTGATGACGAATTCATATCAACATAAGCAGGATTTTTTCATATATTTTTTTCGGTCTTATCTAATGTCTACAAATACTGCAGAAAACATAATAGGATATTATATATAATATTGTTGATATATCAACAATACCAGCAGCAATTATATTATCAGTTTGAAGTCTACTAAACGTTAAATACCATGATCTAAGGGACGCTACTTTAAGACCCCGCTACAGGTTTCCTACACACACTTTACCGCTTTACTGCTCCCGCTAGTGTATCATTAAATGTTTTTAGGTCAAACTCAAACCCTCTATACAAATAATACTACGCACAGCTCACAGTTGTCGCGAATGTTTTACCAAACTGTCGGAGTTTGGGGGCACTAGTTATTTGCAGCCTTGATTTATTGGAATGTGTTGTTTTGAAACCACCATCAAAAAAAGGAAACTAGAAAAATAACAAAGAGCAAATGTGAAGCAAGAGCTACAAAACCAAAAAAGGCGTTAAATAAGTTTTCAAACTCCAATAAATTGCGATACGGGGATTTCGTATTTTCGTTTCTTTTTTATCATTTCCATGGTTGTTGGTTTGCCGAACTGTTATAATTTCATATTTGTTTTTGTTTATCTGGTTGTAAAGTTTTTGCACGACTTTCAATGTTACTCGCATAATTTTTGGCACTTGTTTTCGACTTGTTATTCAAGCTCTGTTTATTTTCGACGATTAAGAGTAGTTGTGGTTAGTATTCGATAGAAAATATGCACACTAAATCAAAAAAAAAAAAAAAATAGAATAAAAAAATATTTTTAATTTAAAATGTTTTCAGAATGAACTAAAAACTGGAAAATAATTTCCCCTCTGCCTACATAGAATCTTCACCACGTAAAGCCTATCTGGAACATTTGTGAGTGGAAATTCTTATAGGTATTAAATAGTACTTGGAGTTTGAAATGTATAAAAACATTTGGCGCTTGCTATATCGTGAAAAGATGTTTTTTAGGAAAGCTCATATCGGTAATAAGATTGTTAGAAATTAATGCGAACCATCTTTAGCGTGCGCCAATGTTTTTATACATTTCAAACTCCAAGTACTACTTAATACCTATAAGAACTCCCACTCACAAATGTTCCAGATAAGCTTTACGTGGTGAAGAATCTATGCAGGCTGAGGGGAACTTATTTTCCAGTTTTTAGTTTATTTTGAAAACATTTTAATTTAAAAATATTTTTTTATTCTATTTTTTATTTTATACTTTTTAGTTGTGAGTCTGTGAAAAATTTCTAAGATTGTAATTGGATATTCTGTGTCATATTAGTAGTACTCATGTAACCATATAACTTAACGAAAGCGTAAATATATACATTTAACAGCTCAGTTAGATGAACGATATAGATAAATTTATGTGAATACTTTTTATTTTTTAGCATTTTCTTCTATTTTTGGCTAGTGTGCATTGACTGCTTTGAAAAACTGCATGTCGAACAGCGTAATCGAATTGGGTAATTTTTCGAGGTGTTTACACACTAAACTCCTCGCGGAAGTTTACCGAATTTGTGTAAACTTCGTTCCATAAAAATTTTGACAGTTCATTTACGCATTCGGAAATTTTCTACGTTTACACGCTTTACGCGGTGTGTCTATGGTTACATGAATAAAATTATTCTTTTTTACCACGCTTTTATTAGGTTCACTTGTATGTTTGCTTGTTTGTTTGTTTGTTTGCTTGCTTGTATGTATGTGACTCTCGTTCGGTCTAAGCCCAATTGGCCCAAAAACCGTAAAATGTCCCTAAAAATGGGTATCAAACGAAAGGTGAAGGCCCCAGGTTTCATTTGGACATCGACATATTTCGATAAATTTATCGATAACTGAGTTATCGGTCAAAATATGATTGCCCAAATTCTAAAAAATTCCCTACAATATGGGTATCAAACGAAAGGTGAAGGCCCCAGGTTTCACTTGGACATCGAAATATTTCGATAAATTTATCGATAACTGAGTTATCGGTCAAAATATGATTGCCCAAATTCTAAAAAATTCCCTACAATATGGGTATCAAACGAAAGGTGAAGGCCCCAGGTTTCACTTGGACATCGACATATTTCGATAAGTTTATCGATAACTGAGTTATCGGTCAAAATATGATTGCCCAAAAACCGGAAACGGTCAAAATTCTAAAATTAAAATTCTGAAGTCAAAATTCCGGAATCAAAATTCTGGGTCGACAAAATTATGGAAATCGGAATTCCGCACTTCCTTCGCCTTTTTTGGCTGTATTTCAAAATTCTGGTTTTTCATAATTCCGGAATTTACGTTTTCCAGAATTAATTCTGGAAATTTTTTCCCCAAAATTTGAGCAAAATCGAGTATTTTAATAAATTGTGCTTATATTTAAGAAATATACATTGACTTTGATTTTTTGGTCATAAGACAGAAAACCAGCGGAACCATTTGTATTTCTACTCAGCCGTGTATGGAAAATAGCTGCCTCATCATCGTTGGAACAACGTCAAATTTACCGTCCATAATCCAGCAGTCGCTCTCATTTAACAACTGCAGCGAAGATTTTGTTCCAAAAATAAGAATGCATTCGCCATAACTTTAATAACATTCTTACTTAAAATAAATAGTTGACCTTCCAAAACATAAAGTGATAATAAAGGAATGTCTATTTTTTCAACACAAGTTGGCTCTTTAAAACATTTTAAACTGTTCCGTTGTCTTCTAATTTTTAACTTAAGGGCACTTCTTGATGGCAGATAATGTCCAATGTGTTTTTCTGTCATAGATACCGAACGCTGATTTTTTTTTTAAATGATTATTTGGATCTGCAACCGATTTTTTATGCGCACATGGATCATGAGAATGTTCATTTTTTTTTTCGTATAACATTTCACAGCCGTGAAATTGTGTGTCAATACTCACGGTACATTTGTTTTTAATTCCTTCAGAACAAGGCCAGTTAAATGTTAAAGGAAAAATTTTGTAATTAATGATTAAAAATACGTGTTGATAACAAAAAAAGTGCGCACTTTTTTTGTTATCAACACGCATTTTTAATCATTAATTACAGAATTTTGAATTTCAGAATTTTGGTTTCCAGAATTTTGCAATTTAGAATTTCGTTATCCAGAATTTTGGATTCCAGAATATTGACTTCCATAATTTTGATTTCCGGTGTTTCGACTTCCGGAATTATGAAAGCAGAATTTTGACCCCAACCCCCCAAAAACCTAAAAAATTCCCTACAATATGGGTATCAAACGAAAGGTGAAGGCCCCAGGTTTCACTTGGACATCGACATATTTCGATAAATTTATCGATAACTGAGTTATCGGTCAAAATATGTTTGCCCGAAAAGCTTAAAATTTCCCTACAATATGGGTATCAAACGAAAGGGAAAGGCCCCAGGTTTCATTTGGACGTCGACATATTTCGATAAATTTATCGATAACTGAGTTATCGGTCAAAATATGATTGCCCAAAAACCTAAAAAATTCCCTACAATATGGGTATCAAACGAAAGGTGAAGGTCCCAGGTTTCATTTGGACGTCGACATATTTCGATAAATTTATCGATAACTGAGTTATCGGTCAAAATATGATTGCCCAAAAACCTAAAAAATTCCCTACAATATGGGTATCAAACGAAAGGTGAAGGCCCCAGGTTTCATTTGGACATCGACATATTTCGATAAATTTATCGATAACTGAGTTATCGGTAAAATATGATTGCCCAAAAACCTAAAAAATTCCCCACAATATGGGTATCAAGCGAAAGGTGAAGGCCCCAGGTTTCAATTGGACATCGACATATTTCGATAAATTTATCGATAACTGAGTTAACGGTCAAAATGTGGTTGCCCGAAAACCTTAAAATTTCCCAACAATATGGGTATCAAACGAAAGGTGAAGGCCCCAGGTTTCATTTGGACGTCGACATATTTCGATAAATTTATCGATAACTGAGTTATCGGTCAAAATATGATTGCCCAAAAACCTAAAAAATTCCCTACAATATGGGTATCAAACGAAAGGTGAAGGTTCCAGGTTTCATTTGGACGTCGACATACTTCGATAAATTTATCGATAACTGAGTCATCGGTCAAAATATGATTGCCCAAAAAACTAAAAAATTCCCTACAATATGGGTATCAAACGAAAGGTGAAGGCCCCAGGTTTCACTTGGACATCGACATATTTCGATAAGTTTATCGATAACTGAGTTATCGGTCAAAATATGATTGCCCAAAACCCTAAAAAATTCCCTACAATATGGGTATCAAACGAAAGGTGAAGGCCCCAGGTTTCATTTGGGCATCGACATATTTCGATAAATTTATCGATAACTGAGTTATCGGTCAAAATATGTTTGCCCGAAAAGCTTAAAATTTCCCTACAATATGGGTATCAAACGAAAGGGAAAGGCCCCAGGTTTCATTTGGACTTCGATATTTTTCGATAAATTGATCGATAACTGAGTTATCGGTCAAAATATGATTGCCCAAAAACCTAAAAAATTCCCTACAATATGGGTATCAAACGAAAGGTGAAGGCCCCAGGTTTCATTTGGACATCGACATATTTCGATAAATTTATCGATAACTGAGTTATCGGTAAAATATGATTGCCCAAAAACCTAAAAAATTCCCTACAATATGGGTATCAAACGAAAGGTGAAGGCCCCAGGTTTCAATTGGACATCGACATATTTCGATAAATTTATCGATAACTGAGTTAGCGGTCAAAATGTGGTTGCCCGAAAACCTTAAAATTTCCCTACAATATGGGTATCAAACGAAAGGTGAAGGTCCCAGGTTTCATTTGGACGTCGACATATTTCGATAAATTTATCGATAACTGAGTTATCGGTCAAAATGTGGTTGCCGGAAAACCTTAAAATTTCCCTACAATATGGGTATCAAACGAAAGGTGAAGGCCCCAGGTTTCATTTGGACGTCGACATATTTCGATAAATTTATCGATAACTGAGTTATCGGTCAAAATATGATTGCCCAAAAACCTAAAAAATTTCCTACAATATGGGTATCAAACGAAAGGTGAAGGCCCCAGGTTTCACTTGGACATCGACATATTTCGATAAATTTATCGATAACTGAGTTAGCGGTCAAAATGTGGTTGCCCGAAAACCTTAAAATTTCCCTACAATATGGGTATCAAACGAAAGGTGAACGCCCCAGGTTTCATTTGGACGTCGACATATTTCGATAAATTTATCGATAACTGAGTTATCGGTCAAAATATGATTGCCCAAAAACCTAAAAAATTCCCTACAATATGGGTATCAAACGAAAGGTGAAGGCCCCAGGTTTCACTTGGACATCGACACATTTCGATAGATTTATCGATAACTGAGTTATCGGTCAAAATATGATTGCCCAAAAACCTAAAAAATTCCCTACAATATGGGTATCAAACGAAAGGTGAAGGCCCCAGGTTTCATTTGGACATCGACATATTTCGATAAATTTATCGATAACTGAGTTATCGGTCAAAATATGATTGCCCAAAAACCTAAAAAATTCCCTACAATATGGGTATCAAACGAAAGGTGAAGGCCCCAGGTTTCACTTGGACATCGACATATTTCGATAGATTTATCGATAACTGAGTTATCGGTCAAAATATGATTGCCCAAAAACCTAAAAAATTTCCTACAATATGGGTATCAAACGAAAGGTGAAGGCCCCAGGTTTCACTTGGACATCGACATATTTCGATAAATTTATCGATAATTGTGTTATCGGTCAAAATGTAGTTGCCGGAAAACCTTAAAATTTCCCTACTATATGGGTATCAAACGAAAGGGGAAGGCCCCAGGTTTCATTTGGACTTCGATATATTTCGATAAATTTATCGATAACTGAGTTATCGGTCAAAATATGATTGCCCAAAACCTAAAAAAATCCCTACAATATGGGTATCAAACGAAATATGAAGGCCCCAGGTTTCACTTGGACATCGACATATTTCGATAAATTTATCGATAACTGAATTATCGGTCAAAATGTAGCTGCCAGAAAACCTTAAAATTTCTCTACAATATGGATATCAAACGAAAGTGGAAGTCCAGAGGTTTCGTTTGGACCGCGTGTAGCCAGTACACGTGAAAGAAGTTAACTTCTTAAGTTCAGAAATAACGAAATATGAATAAGATGTATTCGAGGATGATTTAGATTCACAATATCTTACTTCCGAAAAGTGGGCCAGGGAAACGATCCATTCGAAAATATCTTATATATGGTGCGTTTTTTCTTAAAATTTGGATAGAATTAGGCCTAATCTAACAGGGGCCAATACGAATGGGATATAGAGGAATATCAGCCTGGTAGAAGGAAAGAGGGCAATGAAGAGCAAAAGGGAGGGAGATAGGAATGAGAGTTGTACGAAGAAAGATAGGAAGGCTAGGGGGCAAGCCTGCTTGAAATTTAAATATCTGGAACACGGTGGCAAATTCCATTCACTTTATACCCATATAGACATATCTTGCTCAATATTAAAAAAAAATATATATAGATAGGTGGCAACCCTTTAAACCGCCCCAAGTGGCAACCGCCATGTATATAGTCTTAGAATAAATCCTACTATCTATAATGCCAAATTTAATACAAAACGGCAAAGCGGTTCCCGAGATATAAGGAAAAATAAATAAAATACGGTTTGGGGGCAACACTAGTTGTCAACCCTGCTAGAGATTGTCATATTTGAAATGCGACCGAAAATACCTTTCATTTGATACCCATATTGGCATATATTGCTCAATAATAAAACAACTAATAAAAAAATTGAGATAGGTGGCAACCCTGTGAACCGCCGCCCACGCGTATAATCTTAGAATGAATCATACTATCTATAAGCGCCATTACACCGCACCAAATTTGGTAAATTTGGCGAAAAATTGCAAATTTAGCGCTTTTTTCCATACAAATCTCATTTTCCAAATTTAGAATTCCATCACATTTGGCCTCATTCGCTGAACAATACAATCCACAATTCCTCAAAATAGCAACCCTGCCTGTGTTCCACATTTAGAATTGCCCAGCAAGAACCTTAATGGGTAATTAACGTGTGAAAACTTTTGCATTATGCACAGTTCTAAATAACAATTTCAACTATTTTTTTTATGATATTGGACCAGTTCCACTAAGAAAAGAGAGAAGCCTTCTTGATTCTTCATTTATTATTACTCTACATGTGTTTAAAACATCAAGGTGGTGCATTTTCTTTCGGTGCCTTTGTATTCTGGTAGAAGATTCTTGCAGGGAAGGTGAAGCCAAATGCAAATCTGCCAGTGTAAAAAGGTTCGAAATGACACATTCAAATTCGCCAAATTTGGTGCAGTATAAATGTACTATATAATGCCAAATTTTATCCACATCGGTCAAGCGATTCCCGAGATATCAATAAAAATAAATAAAATGCGGTTAAGTGGCAACCCTAGGTGGCAGTCCTGCTTGAGATATAAATATTTGGAATACGGTCGATAATACCTTTCATTTGATACCCATATTGGCATATCTTGACATAAGCGGCAACCCTGTGAACTGCCCCAAGTGGCAACACCCACGCATATAATTTTAGAATGAATCATACTATCTATAATGCCAAATTTTATCCAAATCGTTTTAGCGGTACCCGAGATATAAGAAAAACGCCTACGCCTGAAAGTCTGCAACATTCGCCTGAAAGTCGGCTACAACTTCTATTGACTTGCCATAACTTCCGTTTCATCGTCATCCATTTTCTCAAATTTTACTCTCAATCAAAACTTCATATCGCCGCCTAAGAAGTCAACTTCAAAAATATACAAGATAAATTAAGTTAAGAAATGGTGTAAATATTTATACAAGTATTTTATAAATTTCTTTACTCTAAACGGTTAAAAATTTGAACCTAAATTTTAAACTTTTTTGGACTACATATATGACCAAACCAAATTTGGTTTCAAATACAGTCTAGACCAGTTTTCAAGAAAATTGGCTAAATGAATCGGGTTTCACTTATAAAGCAGAAATGTTTTCACAATTTTTTAAAGATAAAATAAATCTTTTGTCCGTTGGCAAAAGTTCAATCTTGAATAAGCTTTCAAAAATAAATTTTAGTTTTCAAACCATCTTAGTCTTAATTTTAAACTGAAAAGTTTTTATTTTCCAACCAAAAAGTTTTAATTTTAAACCGAAAAGTTTTAAAAATAAAATTAAATTAAAAAAGGGGCACTTGGCAGGATTCGAACGACGAAAGGCCCAGGAGTCACAGCCGACTGCTCTACCGCTGAGCTATTCAAACAAACCAAACAAAAATTTAGATTGTGTTTTGATTTAGATCTTAAATCGAAACAAAAAAATTGAAAATCTTTGTAGGTATTTGGACGGTTTGAAATATTGCACAAAAAAGTTTGAAAATTGATTAAGCTTTATACGGGTTTAAAATTTAGGTTAATTTTTTTAGCCGTGTACGAATCAACTTCAAATACTTCCTAGTTATTCTACTATGGTAACAACAATTTTATAACCAATAATTTTTCCACATTTTTTTATTCAGACGGTGGAAACTGCTTCAAAATATGTATTGTGATCGATCAAAAAGTTGGTAACGTCTTGTTACCACACAAACCCAATAAACACTGGCAAATATATTCTCCAACGTTTGATAAAATACCGACAGTTGTTGAAAAAATTCTAAGATAGGGCATTCCAGGGAGGGGCAGTATTTTATTTTTGAGTTAAGAGTGACGAAAAAATAAAAAAATAATTTTTATTCGTTATTCAAAAAAATTTGAGTGGTGTGTTTCGGAATCATTTCGAGACTGTTTCGGTACTGTTTCGGGATAATTCGGAACGGTTTCCGAAAAATTTCGGAAATGTTTTGGGATCACTTCTGGACCATTTTCGATATCATTTCGGAGCTGTTTTGGGATCATTTTGGTAACATATAATTTTTGAATAAAAAGTAACATGTCACTCAAAACTAAACATTTTATAAGTGATGACTATTTTTTTATTTGAATAATTCTTTATTCGAAGTGGCCCAACCCTGGGGCGTTCTTGAAACAAATCCTAATATGAGCTTTAATAAATAAAAATCTTATATAGGGCGTTTTTGAAAAATACTTCGAAATGGGGCGATCTTCCACTTCTTAGGAGTATACATTTTTTTGTCTTTTGATCCGATACGCACACACGCCTTTGTGCAGAGAAGAAAGTACGCACAGTAACGGAAGGAAAGTTTGACGTCGAGAAGCTACGCACGACACAGACAGCTGATAATTTCTCCACTCGACTCTCACACCTGCTATCGAAGTGCAATCCTTGACCTTACGATGTAATCGAGCAATGGACCGTCGCTGAAACCACTATAGGGTTTCGGCGAGCCCGCAAGAACAACTGGTACGATGAGCAATGCATTTATGTATGTTAAGGTAAATTTCAAATAAATAAGCGAATTTAAAATTCTAAAACCCAAATTAGTTGGTAATAGTGCGTCTTGCAACAATAGCAATATTTGTACTGTTTGAAGATCGGTAGAAGCTCGTCTCCTGAATTCGGGAGCAAAGGAAGCGGGAGGCCTCGACTGCGATGGAAACAACAGTTGGAGAATGACTAGAACTAGAAGGCGGTTAAACGTCAATTATTGACGCAAGCGAAGATTAGATTAGATCCGATATGACATTTGCACCGATCATCCGACGTCATAGATGAAATATATATGTGCTTATATGCTTATATGATTTTGGTTTCCCAGCAAAACTTATACGGCTATGCAAAAAGACGCTGAGCAACACCACCAGCTCCGTCAGAATTGGGATGGACCTCTCCGAGCTGTTCGAAACTAAGCGAGGTTTCAGGTAGGGCGACCCCCTATCGTGCGATTTCTTTAATTTGATGTTGGAGAAAATAATTCAAGCTGCAGAACTTTATCGCGCTGGAACAATATATTACAAGAGCGTACAACTGTTGGCGTATGCCGACGACATCGACATCATTGGCCTCAACAACCGCGCCGTAACTTCTGCGTACTCCAAATTAGAACAAGAAGCGGAAAAAATTGGTTTGGTGGTGAATGAAGGTAAAACGAAGCACCTGCTGGCATCATGCAAAGGGTCAGGGCATTAGCGTCTTGGCAACCACGCCACTGTTGGAAGCAATAATTTCGAGATAGTAAGGGGCTTTGTATACCTGGGAAGCAGCATTAATACCAACAACAATGTAAGCCTGGAAATCCATCGAAGGATAACTCTTGCAAACAAATGCCACTTTGGGCTAAGTAGGCAATTGAGAAGTAAAGTCCTCTCTCGACAAACAAAAACACACCTCTATATGTCACTCATCGTACCCGTCCTGCTATATGGTGCAGAAGCATGGACACTGACAGCTTCTGACGACGCGGCTTTGGGAGTATTCGAGATAAAAATTCTTCGAAAGATTTATGAACCCCTAAAAGTTGGCGACGGCGAGTACCGAAGAAGATATAATGATGAGCTTTACACAGACGTGGACATAGTTCAGCGAATTAAAACCCAGCGACTTCGCTGGCTAGGTCACGTGGTGGGAATGAACGAAGACGCTCCGGCCCAGAAGGTATTCTTATCGGCACCCACCGGTGGAAGTAGAGGAAGAGGGAGGCCACCTCTTCGATGGCAGGACCAAGTGGAGGCAGATCTGAGAACACGCGGTGTCGCCAATTGGCGCCAGTTGACTCAAGAAAGAGCCGACTGGCGAATCATGTTAGACGGCCAAAATCGCCAAGGCGGTTAAAGGCTATTTTAAGTAAGTAGGTATATGCTTATAGGCAATTAAATTTGTTATGCAACAGTCAATAAAAAACTGTTAATAATACACGTTTTCTATGTACTGCCGAGAATATTAACTCAGTTGTTTAAATATTAGAAAATTATTTTATAAGAGTAAACGAAAACACGCCTAGGTAATGTTCACCCCGCGACAGCATCACGAACTCTTTCCCAAGAAAACTTCCATTAGAGCTTATCGGAGTCAATTTAGATAAGACGTTATCCGTTTCTCGATTTTGCGAAAACAACTGCGTAATTACTTGCTTACATATTAACTTATTACACAAGAAAGTTAGAGCACCCTGTGTCCCGCAAATCGAGCCTTCGCCCAAGTTTAATCTATTAAACAATTTGAAAATCAAATTATCTGTGCCGCTTAAAAGCCTATTTTTAATTTTTACCACGCTTTTATTAGGTTCACTTGTATGTTTGCTTGTTTGTTTGTTTGTTTGTTTGTTTGTTTGCTTGTTTGCTTGTTTGTTTGTATGTATGTGACTCTCGTTCGGTCTAAGCCCCAGTGGCCCAAAAACCGTAAAATGTCCCTACAATATGGGTATCAAACGAAAGGGGAAGGCCCCAGGTTTCATTTGGACCTCGATATACTTCGATAAATTTATCGATAGCTAAGCTATCGGTCAAAATGTGATTGCCAAAAAACCTTAAAATTTCCCTACAATATGGGTATCAAACGAAAGGGGAAGGCCCCAGGTTTCATTTGGACTTCGATATATTTCGATAAATTTGTCGATAACTGAGTTATCGGTCAAATTATGATTGCCCAAAAACCTAAAAAATTCCTTACAATATGGGTATCAAACGAAAGGGGAAGACCCCAGGTTTCATTTGGACTTCGATATATTTCGATAAATTTGTCGATAACTGAGTTATCGGTCAAAATATGATTGCCCAAAAACCTAAAAAATTCCCTACAATATGGGTACCAAACGAAAGGTGAAGGCGGCAGGTTTCATTTGGACATCGACATATTTCGATAAATTTATGGATAACTGAGTTATTGTCAAAATGTGAGGCCAAATGCCTTAAAATTTCCTAACAATATGGGTATCAAACGAAAGTGGAAGTCCAGAGGTTTCGTTTGGACTGCTGTATTTTTCGACATATTTATCGATAATTTCATAGGACATTTGAGTAAAAAGTAAAAAATATATATAGTTTAAAAAAACTAAAACTCACGCTTTTAGAGAGTATTGAAAATAATTTTATAAACCCTACACAGTAGTATTGTGGAAAAAGCGTGGTCCGCTTTGTGCCATAATTTTCGTATATCGAGCGCTCGACGCTTTTCCCACATAATGCTAGTTTCTTTACTACGCTTTCATTAGCTTTACTTGTACATACATTCATATGTATGTTTTCTTCTTTGTATGTAACTCTACTTCAGTCTACCCGATAGTGGCATACGACTGTCATAAAAACCTTGAAATGTGCCTTCAATATGGGTGTCAAACGATAGGAGGTTGCATTTGGACTTCGATATATTTATCGATAACTAAGTTATCGGTCATAATGCCTACAATCTGGGTATCAAACAAAAGGAAAGTACTACAGGTTTCTATTGGACTTTGGCATATTTCGATATATTTATCGATATCTGAGTTATCGGTCAAAATGAGGTTGTCCAATAATATTCAAAATTGCCTACAATATGGGTATCAAACGAAAGTTGAGGCCCAGAGGTTTCGTTTGCACTGCGGTATATTTCGATATATTTATCGATTATTTCATAACACATTTAACTAAAAAGTAAAAAATAAATATAGTTTAAAAAGCGAAAACACGCGCCTTAAAATAATATTGCACTAAAAAGGTAAAAGTAATTTAAATAAAACCGAAGATTATGGAACAAAGCGGACCACGCTTTTTCCACAATACTACTGGTTTTTAAAATTATTTTAAATACTCTCTAAAAGCGTGAGTTTTAGTTTTTTTCAACTATATTTATTAAGCATTATAAAGCACATGATCTTTCCTTTGTGCAACAGAGACTGCGCCTAAATGTATAATTGCTGACTCAATTTATGGCTCAACATTTTTTATAGCTACAGGATTTCATGGACTTCATGTGCTAATTGGTACAACATTTTTATTAATTTGTTTAATCCGTCACTTAAACTTTCATTTTTCTAAAAACCATCACTTTGGATTTAACGTTGAAGATTGCATGTTCGAATAAGGGAAAGTCAAATATTCGAAATTTCGATGCTGTTTATGGCGCTGAAAACGCATTATTACAGGCGCATTATAGCATGTGTACGAAATATTCAGATAGCAATAAGGAAGATATGCCGATAAATGTGACTTTTGCAATTAAAGCAATATTTTGGATTTTTTTTTGTATAATGCATTGTCAGCGAAACCTGAACGATGGTGAAAATTTCAAAACCCGAGCTCAATGGGAAGTTAGTTCAAAATCCAAAGCAAAATCTCTGGAAATGAAACTTTTCAAATATCTCTACCCGTGCGCCACCTATCGGAATTATTTTTTTGTTATATTGCGTGGGGCCAGAAAACTAAACGACGATGAAAATTTCAAGATTCTACCCCAACGGGAAGTTCGTTGAAAAACAAATTAATCGACATCGAAAACAGACCTTCGCATTTCTTAAATAGAGCAACTCACGCGCCACCTAGCGGGCCCAATTTTTTGTGAACATTTCTAAATTGATTAAGTAATACACACGCTAAATATCAGCTAAATCGGTCCATAATTAGGATTTTCAGTTTTTATTACACCGATCTCAGCTCCACCTAGCGGATTTTTTTTAGGAAAATATTTCTTTTCATAGTAGTAATACATGTTCCGAATTTCAGCCAAATCGGACCATAAATGCGATTTTTGAAAATATAGCGACCCACGCACCACCTATTGGAATTTGTTTTTCAAAATATTGCATTGTCATCGCGACCTGAACTGAGTTGAAAATTTCAAAACCCTAGGACAACAGGAAGTTGGTTCAAAATCGGATGCAAAAATCCAGGCACAAGAACGACGAAAGCGACGTAATAAAAACAGTACCTGGGTGACCGAGCTTGCTCGGTGCTATCAATTTAGTCCTTTATATGTGGGCAAATTATTAAAATTTTGTAATTTTCGTAGCCGTAATGGACTTTTTGCGGACAACCCTACTTGAAAATATTTTAGTTGCTATGTCAGCAAAAATACCTTTCATTTGATACCCATATTGGCATATCTAGCTCCATAAATAAAAAAATTAAATAGGTGGCAACCCTGTAATACAAATATACTGCGATAAGGTGACAACCCTAGATGGCAACTGTACTTAGAAATATTTTAGTTGATATGTCTCCGGAAATACCTCTAATTTGATACCGATATTCGCATATTTTACTCAATATTAAAAAAAAAAAAAATGAGATAGGTTGCCACCCTTAAAAGCCCTCCAAGTGGCAACACCTAAGTGGATAGTCTTAGAATCAGGCATGCTATCACTGTGCCAAATTTCATCCAAATCGGTCAAGCGGTTCTCGAGATAGTACCGGATATAGAAATATAGTGCGGGCAACCCTAGGTGACAAACCTACTTGGAAGTATTTTAGTTGATATGTCGCCGAAAATACCTATCATATGATACCCATATTGCCATATCTTGCTCCATAATTAAAAAAATGGGATAGGTGGCAACCCTGTAAACTACTCGAAATGTCAACCCTAAAGTAGATAGCCTTGGAATCCTTCATACTGTCACCATACCAAATTTCATCCAAATCGGTCAACCGGTTCTCGAGATAGTACTGCGGTAAGGTGGCAACCCTAGGTCGCAACCCTACTTGAAAATACTTAAGTTGGTATCTCGCCGAAAGTACCTTTCATATGATACCCATATTGGCATATCTTGCTCCATAATTTAAAAAAATGGGATAGGTGGAAACCCTGTAAACCGCCTCAAGTGGCAACCCTGAAGTGCATAGTCTTAAAATCGATCATACTATCACCATTCCAAATTTCAGCCAATTCGGTCAAGCGATTCTCGAGATAGTAACGGATATACAAATATATTGTGGTAAGGTGGCAACCCTAGGTGGCAACCCTACTTGAAAATATTTTAGTTGGTATCTCGCCGAAAATACCTTTCATATGATACCCATATTGGCATATCTTGCTCCATAATTTAAAAAAAGGGAATGGTGGCAACCCTGTAAACCGCCCCAAGTGGCAACCCTAAAGTGGGTAGTCTTAAAATCGATCATACTATCACCATGCCAAATTTCAGCCAATTCGGTCAAGCGATTCTCGAGATAGTATCGGATATACAAATATATTGTGGTAAGGTGGCAACCCTAGGTGGCAACTCTACTTGAAAATATTTTAGTTGGTATCTCGCCGAAAATACCTTTCATATGATACCCATATTGGCATACCTTGCTCCATAATTAAAAAAAAGGGATAGGTGGCAACACTGTAAACCGCCCCAAGTGGCAACCCTAAAGTGGGTAGTCTTAGAATCCATCATACTATCTTTGTGCCAAATCTCATCCCAATCGGTCAAGCGGTTCTCGAGATAGTCCGAACATACAAATATACAAGATTAACTCGTTTAAAGATATTCGATTTTAAAAAGGGGTAATTTCAAATTTGAGGAAATTGAATATTGAATTTGAGGACATGACTGGTCGTTGGTGTTGTGGTAGAGAAATAACCGGTTGTTGTAAATTAATCAAAGTCCTAATTCTAGTATTAATCGGACTTCTCAAAATCGACATAAATTAGTGTAACAAAAATAAAATAAACTCAAATAATAAGTGACCAATCGCAAATCATTTGACCGTAAATTAGCCACCTTAAACACAGAGCCAACAATGCCTAATAAAATAGAACAAAAGACATATAATATCTGTATAGATTTTCTTCAAGTTCTTTTTATCTTTTTAAAATCTTATTAATGTTTACAAAGGGAAATCTTGAAAAAAAACGAACCGATTTCTTAGGGTTCCTAACAAGAAGATTTTACTTAATAACTGATTTCCGCATAATTGTATGTATTAATAAGATGATCTTAGGGTTCCTAACAAGAAGATTTGACTTATTAATGTTTTCAAAGAGAAATCTTGCAGCAAACGAATTGATTTCTTAGGGTTCCTAACAAGAAGATTTGACTTATTAATGTCTTCAAAGAGAAATCTTGCAGAAAATGAATTGATTTCTTAGGGTTCTTTTTAATAAGATGATCTTAGGGTTCCTAACAAGAAGATATGACTTATTAACTGATTTCCGCATGATTGTATGTGTTAATAAGATGATCTTAGGGTTCCTAACAAGAAGATTTAACTCATTAATGTTTTCAAAATGAAATCACATATTATTGAGAAGATGTTCTTTTTAATATTTCAAATAAAAAAAAATAAAAATTATATTTCAGAGTTCTTATTTTGTCTTCGAGAACTTCAGATTATCAGTTACGATTCAATTTTAGATTTCTCTTGTATTGCCTTTACCTTCTTATGTTGCCTTTTTAATTGCCTTCAAGCCATCTCACCGCACTCTTCCTTACATTGCCTACCACACTTGCCATATTTTCTCCACCGCGAATCGAACTAACCACATATTGAATGCTGAACACAGGTGCTTACCATCGATCCATCGGGTACTTCTGCTTCTCAGCGTCTAATTGTTCTACATGATGTCTGCTGATGATGATGCAAGATTTTCCTTTGAAAACATTAATAAGTCAAATCTTCTTGTTAGGGACCCTGAGTTCATCTTATTAACACATACAATTATGCGGAAATCGGTTAATAAGTCAAATCTTCTTGTTAGGAACCCTAAGATCGTCTTATTAACACATACAATTAGGAGGAAATCAGTTAATAAGTCAAATCTTCTTGTTAGGAACCCTAAGATCATCTTATTAACACATACAATTATGCGGAAATTTGTTAATAAGTCAAATCTTCTTGTTAGGAACCCTAAGATCGTCTTATTAACACATACAATTATGCGGAAATCTGTTAATAAGTCATATCTTCTTGTTAGGAACCCTAAGATTATCTTATTAAAATAAGAAGTTTCTCCTCTTTCATATTTTTTTCATATTCTTAGGGAAATCTTGAAAAGATTTTCTCATTAATAACACATATAAAAAGAGATCGTAAAGAAATAAGAAGAAATTGCACTTAATAATATCAATAAGATTTTCCTCATTAAACCAAATAGATTTGCGTATAGTTTTTTTTTCGTTTCCGTCGTTTCGACTACCCCTGAGCCCAAAAACCGCTCATAAAGACAATCTTATTAATTTTATGAGGCATTTTTGGCTCTGTGAAGGGTAAAGATTAGTGTTGGGCAGTATCGATTCCGAAAGTACTCAGTACTCGATGCTGAAAAGTAACGACAGTACTTAATACCCGAAATGTACTCAGTGTTTAACAACTACTAAGTAGTAATTACTACTTAGTAATACGAAGTACTCAATACCGAAAATGTGCTCGATACAGAAATGTACTAGATACAAATTCCACGAGTTTTATGTGGTGACGAATAATTCTAAACTTTGTATAAAGGGGTTAAAGGAATACAAATACGAAATAATTATAAAAACTTCTTTTTATTAAAAACGTTTGAAGTAACGAGGTGGTATTAAGTTATATAGGTAAATACATTAAAGGTAACAAAAAAAATATATACATGTACATTTTAGGAATTCATACACACATTTTGAACATGTATATTAAAAATAAATTATTTTAAAGCAATTCAGTTTCGATGTGAGATTTATAACTATAAAATTAAATTGGGTAAATGAACATAAATTCAAGAATACTAAAGTCCTGCCAAACCGGCTTTTAGTTGCATACAAACTAATTCTCGGGTACATTAGAGTGATTCAAATAAAAAAAATTTTTTTTTTTTCGGTCTTACCCCTTGAAAAGTTAGGTATTTATGAGAAAATACAAAATTTGCTTTGTAACTTAGCCTTTAGGGGTAGCTGTTTTTTCACTTTTCCCATACATTTTGTATAGGAAAAAAGGATCTTTTTCAAAGAAATTTTTCCTTTTTTTAAATTTATTTCAAAAACCTTTACATATTCTTAAAGTGGAGGCTTTGAAGTTTCCAAAATCGTAAGCCGGGTGCTTGTTGTAAAATATAGACCTACCAGCAGAACTTGAAAAAAGTACCCGATACTTTGAAAGTACCCGATGGTTAAAAGTATCGATACCAAAGTAGTAACTACTCAAAAGTACTCGATACTGCCCAGCACTAGTAACGATGCTTGTACAAGTTAATAGAATGAGTTTCTAATTACAGAACTGCTATGGCACAATATGTTTAATGATTTTGAACCATCGCAAATAATTTAAACAAGTACCTAAGGAAAGCTTTCTTCTGCTGTGCCGAAGCCTATATACCTTTCATGAATAACCGTCACGATTTTCACTGTTCGATCCCCAGTACAGCCTGTGTGAATTTAACATTTGGTCATACCGAAATTATCGGAACTAGCGATTGTATGGGGGCGGTGTGTTATATTTGTCCAATGTCATTGATTTTTAACATCGACATTCCACATTCTAAAAGACAAATACTTACAAAATTTCACGTTCCTACCTGTTTAATGACAGGAGTTATAGCCCAAAATCCGTTTATGGGAGCTATGAGTAGTTTTGGTCCGATCTTGCTGGTTCCGACAAATGATTATTCGCAAATAAAATAACGCCTCCATACCAAATTTCATCGAGATATCTCTAAAATGACCTTGACCCAGTAGTTTTAAGTAAATGTTAGATTAATACGGCTAAATATTTCAAATGTTTATTAAAATGAAAAATTAAAATTTGGAAACAAAAATCGCGCGGGCGTTACTTCACTGCACCATATCTATATCTATACTATTATATAAAAATCTAACTCGAAACTTTGTTACGGGTAAACAGGCAATCCACTGGCCCGATTTTTTTAATTCAAATTTTAAAATATCATATCCCGCACACAAAAGGTAATATGGCCATTTTTTTTAATTAAAAATTGTACTAAAAATATTTTTAATTTAAATAACTTTTATATGGAAACCCATCATTGCTTGGTCGATTGCAATTCACTCGATTGTGCTTAGAGAGCATCAACAGAGTACATATTGTTCTCTTTCTTCGACGACAATCAAAGTTTTGTTTGATTTCGAGTTACTCAATTTGACTATATGCAAGCAATTGAAGACATGCATGGATGAAGGGGGTATGTCGCATTTTGAGTGAAACGAGAAAATAGGCTTTAAAGTTTTGCTTAAACATTTGAAGTTTTTTCGAATCTTTATGGAAAACTGACCAAAAAACAAGTAAGGAAAGCTGAATAAGCGTCACGATTTTCACTGTTTGATCCCATACCGAAATTATCGGAACTATCAATTATACGGGGGCGATGTGTTATATTGGTCCAATCTCATTGATTTTTAACATCGACATTCCACATTCTAAAATAGCAGCAGCTACGAAATTTTATTTTTCTACCTATATAATTACAGGAGTTATCTACCAAAATCCGTTTATCGGAACAATCGATTGTATGGGGCTATGTGAAATATTTATCCAATCTCGATGATTTTCAACATCGATATTTCACATACAAAAATAGCAATACTTACAAAATTTCATGTTCCTAGCTCTTAAGTTAAAGGACTGATAGCCCAAAATGCGTTTATCGGAACAATCGATTGTATGGGAGGTATATGTAATATCCGTCCGATCTTGCTGGTTCCGACAAATGATTCCTATATTGGAAAATGGTGGCCGCATACAAAATTTCAGCCAAATCTCTCAAAAACTGAGGGACTAGCTTGCATTCAAACAGACAGACAGACAGACGGACATGGCTAAATCAACTCATCTCGTTATCCTGATCATTACAGTATACTTATTGATGGGTCTATCTCTTCTTCTTCTCATACTTACAAACATCGGACCAAAGTTATAATACCATTTCATGTTCATGAAAGGTATAATTATGCAAAGCCATAAAAGACGTTGAATAATATGCAATAAAAAGCATAAGTTTATATTTAGTGTTTTATATGAAAAAAACGGAACATACCCCCTTCTTCCACAATTCATATTGAAAAGTTGTGTACATACCCCCTTCATCCATGAATTATCTTCTACAATTTTCACGATAGGCAGATTCTGATAAGACAGAAATATAGATCTGCATAAACACTATTCACCAATGCCAAAAACAGAAATTGAGTGAGAATGCGACATACCCCCTTCATCCATGCGTGTCTTCAAACATGAGCGCTTTAACAGGGGAGGCAAGCTGCACACATACAACAGCTGTGCAAACAAGCAGCTGGACGCTGAAATATAGAAATTTTGAGTTACAGCAGGTATTGAGTGTTTTTATTGTAGCTCCGTACGCTCAAGTTTGCTGCAATCATTGCTGCACGCAATAGCAAAGTCAATTTACTCAACAATGGTTGACTTTTTTTGCAACTCACCTCGCAGTTGCACTCAAATTCAAAAGTGAGACATGCATGGATGAAGGGGGTATGTCGCATTTTGAGTGAAACGAGTAAATCGGCTTTAAAGTTTTGCTTAAACATTTGAGGTTTTTTCGAATCTTTATGGAAAACTGATAAAAAAATTATGCAAAGCCATAAAAGACGTTGCATAGTATGCAATAAAAAGCATAAGTTTATATTTAGTGTTTTATATGAAAAAATCGGAACATACCCCCTTCTTCCACAATTCATATTGAAAAGTTGTGTACATACCCCCTTCATCCATGAATTGAAGACATGCATGGATGAAGGGGTATGTCGCATTTTGAGTGAAACGAGAAAATCGGCTTTAAAGTTTTGCTTAAACATTTGAGGTTTTTTCGAATCTTTATGGAAAACTGACAAAAAAATTATGCAAAGCCATAAAAGACGTTGCATAATATGCAATAAAAAGCATACATTTATATTTAGTGTTTTATATGAAAAAATCGGAACATACCCCCTTCTTCCACAATTCATATTGAAAAGTTTTGTACATACCCCCTTCATCCATGAATTATCTTCTACAATTTTCACGATAGGCAGATTCTGATAAGACAGAAATATAGATCTGCATAAACACTATTCACCAATGCCAAAAACAGAAATTGAGTGAGAATGCGACATACCCCCTTCATCCATGCATGTCTTCAATTATCTTCTACAATTTTCAAGATAGGCAGATTCTGATAAGACAGAAATATAGATCTGCATAAACACTATTCACCAATGCCAAAAACAGAAATTGAGTGAGAATGCGACATACCCCCTTCATCCATGCATGTCTTCAAGTGTTCAAATGCGTTAAGGTATTGAGCATTGAGTCACAATTTTATAAAAAAACTGCCGTCGACGCTCTCGCCCATATTATCATTTTGGTAAACATTTATTGAAAAAAATGCGCAAGTGGATTTTTTTATTTACACAGAAAGGTAGATTATATTTCTAAATACAATTATACAAAAGTACATGAAAAAGTAAGTAAAATTCTAAACATATTAAAAAATATATTTAAAAACAATTGTAAACAACAGAAACGGCGAAACGTAAATCAAATTTATCGAGGAGCTCGAGAGGAGCAAGGAAAATGGCGCGACTTAGAAGTGTAGGAGCGTCAACAAGAGGGGAACCCACGCTGCATTCACAAGCTGCAATCGCAGATAGGTCTGCGTTTAATTATAGGCAGCAATTGAATTATATAGGTGATATTAGAATAGCATTATTCTAAAGCGCATGTTCCAACATTTTCTTTACATTTTTAAATAAAGTTTAAAATCAAAAATTGGTATGGAAACCCTTGATAAAAAAGGAAACACGTCTCCCATTTCCACCGATGCCCATAAGACGAAGCGAAGCGCGCCGGGTATTAGCTAGTTTATTATAAAAAAGGGACAATTTTAAATTTGAGGAAATTGAATATTGAATTTGAGGAGGGGGTAAAAGGTTCTGATTTTGTTCTAGAGACATGACTGGACGTTGGTTTTGTGGTAGAGATATAACAAATGATTATTCGCATATAAAATAACGCCTCCATACCAAATTTCATCGAGATATCTCTAAAATTGAGGGACTAGTTTGCGTACAAACAGACGGACATGGCTAAATGGAATCAGCTCACCGTCCTGATCATAACGGTAGACTTTTTGGAGGGTCAATCTCTTCTTCTCATACTTACAAACATCGGACCAAAGTTACAATACCATTTCAAATTTGAAGACATGAATGGATGAAGGGGGTATGTCGCATTCTCATTCAATTTCTGTTTTTGGCATTGGTGAATAGTGTTAATGCAGATCTATATTTCTGTCTTATCAGAATCTGCCTATCGAGAAAATTGTAGAAGATAATTCATGGATGAAGGGGGTATGTACACAACTTTTCAATATGTATTGTGGAAGAAGGGGGTATGTTCCGATTTTTTTATATAAAACACTAAATATAAATTTATGCTTTTTATTGCATATTATGCAACGTCTTTTATGTCTTTGCATAATTATACCTTTCATGAACATGAAATGGTATTATAACTTTGGTCCGATGTTTGTAAATATGAGAAGTAGAAGAGATAGACCCATCAATAAGTATACCGAAATGATCAGGATGACGAGATGAGTTGATTTAGCCATGTCCGTCTGTCCGTCTGTCCGTCTGTCTGTCTGTCTGTTTGAACGCAAACTAGTCCCTCAGTTTTTGAGATATTTGGCTGAAATTTGGTATGCGGCCACCATTTTCCAATATAGGAATCATTTGTCGGAACCAGCAAGATCGGACCAATATAACATATAGCTCCCATACAACCGATTATTCCGATAAACGGATTTTGGGCTATAACTCCTGTAATTAAACACGAAGGAACGTGAAATTTTATAAGTGTTGCTATTTTTATATGTGAAATATCGATGTTGAAAATCATTGAAATGGGATAAATATTTCACATAGCCCCCATACAATCGATTGTTCTGATAAACGGATTTTGGTAGATACCTCCTGTAATTATATCGGTAGGAACGTGAAATTTCGTAAATGTTGCTATTTTAGAATGTGGAATGTCGATGTTAAAAATCAATGAGATTGGACCAATATAACACATCGTCCCC